>KB672857.1:3566392-3665626 GCA_000349145.1 Anopheles dirus | reverse complement strand
AGAATAGAATAGAATAGAATAGAATAGAATAGAATAGAATAGAATAGAATAGAATAGAATAGAATAGAATAGAATAGAATAGAATAGAATAGAATAGAATCGAATAGAAGAGAATATAATTGCGTTAAATTGCTTGTAGTTCTGATAAAAAAATTCATGATTCTCAAAAGATTCCTGTGATAAGAATAAGTTTTCATATATCAAATCTAAACCGTGATTTTTATCATGAATTATGTGATTATGTGAATGTTCTCACTTTCACGCCAATAAAGGCTAGAGACAAACAATCGATAACAGAAACTTGTTGAATAAAAATCAATATTTGAACAATATTAATAAACAGTAAGCAATAATTTACAATATTTGCATAAACAAGCCAAAAACAAACTAAGTATAGCTAATATGAGCTGAAAGATAACCGACGTTCTTTGAATCTGGGCTGAGTTGTTCCGAAAACAAGATAAGAAAGTTCGGCCACCGGTTCAAAATGTATTAAAAAGTAGTGAAAGTTCGAACAAAGACTCAAACTGAAACCCTGTAAGAAGAGTTCGAAATGAAAAAAGAAACGAATGAGAAAAAGAGAGAGAGAGCGGAACAGAGATGGATAGAAAATATATATTGTAACAAAAAAAATCCTCCATACACACACACACGCGAATCTCCTGACCCGTTCTACCTCCCCATCCGGGCCTGTAACGCAACGCGGCTGCCGAGTGCAAATTATCACTCCCATAATCATCTTCCGCAATCGTTCGGCATTCGCATTCGGCGATGAAAATGCCACCGGCTGTTCCCCCGCAGGCCCCCGGGGCGTGGCGCTGCAAGTTTTCCGCTGGCTTTTCGCAACCATGGCGAAGGAACCAGGCCCGGCCCTGCACCGCCTCAAGCCCACCCAGCGACGGCAGGCACTATAATTAATACCACTTTTGCTAATAGGGCAAAAATTTTCATTTCCACTAATGTCCAATTATACTAATGTACGCCATGTTCTACATTAATAGATGGCACGGGTTGCCGCCGGGTGGAGGGGGCCGCCGGGACGTGTGCGCGCCTGCATACATGGATGATGTACATCATTAGGCCGGGGCCGGGCCGGGAAGCCGCAGCAGCAGAAGAAGAAAAACAACGGAACGTACGGACGGGGAGCGAGAGCTGAAGGACATTCGCTCGGGTGGAGCCTCGCCTCGTCCACGTCGTCCGCGTGACGATTGACGCAGCCTTGCTTCTCGCGCTGAGCGGGAAAGAGCACGGACGACTTCTCACTCTTTCTCTCTCGCGCGCGCACAAACACACACGTGTCATCTTGAGGCTGACGGGCGCGCGCGTTCCAGACGACTAAGACACTCTCATCCACATCATCACGGCTGCATGGCGGCCGGCAGCCCACGCCAGGAGCTCGGGGTCGGACTCGGGACGAGATCATTAGCAGCGTTCATGCCTTATTACGTGCAATCATCCTGTGGGCTGTGGTGGGCACTCAACCTCCCAGCCAGTTGTGGTTGCGGCCGTCTGTCAGACACGACGCTCCCGACGGCCGGAAGGAGCGAAGTGAACGGCACAACAAACTTAGCAGTTTAGGAGTGCGATTGTTTCAAGTCAATTTATGCTAATGCCATTTACGCGGCGCGGCACACACCCGCACACACACATACAGACACGCTTTTCATCATCTAGCTTGACCGGCTTGATCCTGGCCGGTGGGAACGTGAGCGGAATCGGCGATCGATGTTTCCGGGTTCATCTCACCCCGTCATCGATGGAGACGCCCGGTCACTCACAGAAACGAGCGGCAACAAAGCAAAAGAAGAAAGAAGAAACCAACAAAAATGCACCCTGACTAGACGTCAAAATTGAATTCAAATAAAGTACCGAATCGATTCGATTATATTCGGTCCGGAACCTTTATACGGCTCCGGTGTAAATTGGTGTACAAGACGAACGAAATAAATTAAGCACGTTCGGAATGACGTCCTTATTCCGGCCATCCCGGGGCCACGTGGCGCACATCGGAGCGAGTGTGTACATGGAAACGTGTGTATGTGTGTGTGTATGAAAAAAAACACGACCAGCACTTTCCGGGCGTCCTAATCACACACTTGCAACAGCTGCACCGGCCAGGCGGTCATGTTTCTCACCAGAATGAAGCAATTCCCAGCTCTCCCTCTCTCTGCTCATCTCTCGCTCTCCCTCACGGTGTGTCTCAAGTCATCAAATATTTATCGTCTTCTGGGTTTTGTCGGGTCTGGTTCTTTTTTCGTTGTTTCGTTGCTTCTAAGAAGATGATTTGAATGCCACAACCACAAGACGTTCGGTTCCGGGACGGCATGCCTGGGAATGCAGCTTGCATAGGGGAACGCGGAGTTAGCGGCCCTTTCTAAAAATATTTTCCTGTTGATTTCATGTTAAATGTTTATTCAAAATAATCGGTCCATTTCAATATAAAACTTTGGAAAATGGTATAAAATCGTATAAAATATATTTAAAAAAGATACAAAAACCATAAAATATGTTTTTATTTAATCCTACTTATCCACTTTTCTATTCGAACTAGTATCAGATGGCTACCTTCCCAATTGGCTCCGGGTGCCATTTTAGTATTTATTTCCGAACAATCAATCAAGGCTGATCATCAAACACTGGAAGGCAGGAAAAGAAAGAGCAATAAACACGAAATATGTGCCAATAGATCCACTAGTTACTTGTTCTGCTCCCTGGTACAAAAACTACGCGATTGTTTTCAATTTTCATCCTATGAAGGGTTCGTTTTTCGTTTGAAACCAGCGTATTTAGTAACAGGTGATCATTCTCTTCAGGAGGTTTTGATCATAAAACATGAAACATATCTTTTTTTAATGCTGTTATCAAGCACTCCAATAGAAATGAACAATAAGTGTAGTACAAGCAATAAGAATGTTTCGAAAAACAACTAGAAAGTGAACAAAATTCGAATACGTTCTTGTCTAGCTTTCGTATAAATTAATGAAAAACACAAATATAAACGAAAGATTGGTGAAACTCTATTATTGCATATAAAATATGAAACATTAAAGATCAACCATCTCTGTGGAGCGTTTTGTCCCGCATTCACCTATCTTCGTGCGGCGTTTTGCTGCATTGTAATGGTTGTGCAGTCCGAAATTAGGAGCCTGCTGCAGAGCAGGCGGTCGGTCGGTCGATGTTTAAATGTGCACACAAATGTATGCAAACCCGTGATCCCGTGACGACTGACGGACGAACCCGAAACATTCGATGAAGTGGAAAAATACAATATTCACTACAAAAATGCATTGTCGCATGCCGGCCGGGGGTGACAGTTTACGAGTGAATTCATTATAATGTACCACTCGATAGAGAGAGAGAGAGAGAGGTTGTTCTAGGGAGAAACATGTTCGTCCGAGTTCCTTACACGCTTCCCGAGCTGTTCCGAGCTTCTAAATGAATTAACAACTGTCTCCGGGCCTGAAGCGTGTGTCGGTGTGTTGCTCTACGAGCCGGACTTAATTTATCGCATCGTTTTCCATCGTTGCGAACAGGTGACATGCGTTCCCATCCATCCAGCCCACCCCCAACTCCGGTGCGTGTGTGTGTGTGTGTGTGTGCATGAATAAAATCTCAATAACCTGTCAATACGCCCGCCCGCCCGGATGACGATTGGCCCGCCCGGAGCCGGCTCTTCAAATCGCATCAAAAGCACTTGCGATTATTTCTGCCTAGTAGGCTTCCCGGCCGGCAAGCTGACTGTCGCCTGCTGTGCGCGCCAGCCAATGGCCAATAAACGCCAATCGCAGACAGAGTCGCGCTTTGTTCGGCATAAGGACACTCCGCACCGGCGAGGCGGCCGCCTGCGTCCCGTTCGAGAAAGTGCATTCAATTACTTTACACAACGACAGCGATCCGCCTCGGTGCGCGGCCACCATCGTCATCATCGTCAGAAAGGCTGTCCCTTTTTTGGACCCATTCCCTGTACCACCGTCCGGTCCGAGCGACGGCTCTGTAATGGCTCTTCCGGAGTTCATTATGTTTGATTTGGACAAAACATTTTGGGAAGTGCAGACACACGGTGCAGTGCGTTTTCCGATGGGGGTTTTCGGTAGCGAAATCGGTTGTTTTGTCTCTGCTGGGGCAGGTGATTTTTCGTGCGGGATGGTTTCAGCATCGGCGATGATGATGCCTTTGTAAGGCAAGGCGACACAGTGCTTGTGACATGAGTAGCACTAAAGCTGTGTAGAAGAAACTTATCACTCTCTAAATGTAATAGAAAATGGTTCCAAGAGTTATAACATGAAAATAGGTATTTAATGCACAATACGAATGACTTTTTAAGACCCTAATTGGCATTAAAGTGATATAACTGAAAGATTATTCTTTCAGCTATCGAGGACACAAACGTTAATGGAGCACTATTAAATTAAGTATCATGCACACTGCATACTTTTAGGCTGATTGAGAGAAACTGCGCCAAAATGTATGCAACCTGCATTGCATGTATGCCTTACTCGAATTTATATTATAATACCAGTATGTAAATTGAAGTTAATTCTTTCAAAATGAATAAATAGACAATTAATGAAACCATTCAATCTCAACCATGTGAGAAGAAGAATGTTTAGTTTAAGGATATTTCACAATCTTTGATTTAATTGAAGAAATAATTTCATTGGATTTGGCATTGATTGAATTAAGAGTTAGTAAGCTCATTTATCATGTCGGTTGCATACTCTCAGGAGCAGTAATATGTAAAATCGACAATTTATTATTGGTTTATTTAGCATTTATTCCTGTTTTTTCTAAATCACGCAATCGTTCCATAAGCAGTTTGGCAACGGTAATTGCATACTTTTAGGCGCACGATAAATACAATTTAATTCAATTTTTTTAAATTGAAACGTAAGCAATTCGTAAAAAAATGTCCTTATATTTTATCCTGATACCATTAAATTAACGAATATTTACTAAAAGAAAGCTCAAAGTGTCAGTTATGCAATTTTCCCCTTTGCATAAATTTAGTCACTCACTGTACCTCCTCTTCGACGGCATTAGCATGAGCATGCGATCGAGGCCAACGATCGCCGTATCGCCGTTCCCAAGGCAAGCCTCACTATCGAACCATCCACACATCTGTCGAAACACGCCCTAGTACCTCTAGCTCCAGTCGCCATTGTCCATTTTTCTTCCACACGGGAGGCTGCCTCGGTGCTGGCCGATCCTGGAGTGCCCCAAGCCCCAAACACTGCAGCAAGGATAAAATCCTCTCTCGCTCTCTCTGCCTCCCAAACGGTCCTCCCTGCAGTCCATTAGAGGCCGACGCTGTCATTACGTTTGCGCTCGGAACGATAATAACACTTCAATCTAAATAAATGCGTCTCCCCGTTCGGTCGCGAGTGGCCGAGAAGCACGGGAAAGGCCGTCGTCACTGTCAACGTCATCAACGTTATCGGCGAAGTGTGTGTCATTGTTTTTCGGACGGGAATGCGGCTGGACTCCGGTTTGCGATAGGCTGGTAGCGTCCTTCCCGGCACGCTCAAAAGCTTCCGGTAATGAGATGAGCAAGATGCATGTGTGTGTGTGTGTGCTGGTGTGTGCTATCCCGAAAAGCAAATTGGAAGAACGAGGAGCCTCGTATCGTGCAGGCGCATGCAGAAATCCTTCCCGAAATCACTCACATGTGCACGCAAGAGCACGAGACGCAAGTGCATCGAGCTCTGCACCGGGCGACCGGTGCCATTGCGTATCGCTTCTTTTGTCCTCACTCTCCCCCCGTGCCTCTCTCCCCCTCCCTCTCTCTCCATGCACCCCCGGCACGGTGAGGAAGAAATTTTAATTAAGTAAATGGTTTAATTATCAAAATGGCATTAATTCGATGTCATCTCGTTGATGACGGCTATTCAATGCTGCCAGATCATAGATGGACGGGTGTGATTCGGCTTCTCCCAATGTGTGCGATGGAAAAGGATTACGGTCGGATCCGGATCCGGGCGCGCACACGGCACACGCTGCGGGAAGTATTTAAGGTAATTGGCCGGGTTTCGGAAATGTTTTCCTGTAAGCGAACGCTTCCCGGAAGGAGGTTTGGAGGTTTCGCACTGAGGCTTCGGAGAATTTTTCCCACGTTCGGTGCAGCGGTTTCGGGGTAATGAATGAGTCCACCCGGGACCTGCAGGAGGTATTATCAGCACTATCGCCGGGTCCTGGGCCGGAATTGGGCGCCCGTAATTGAAGTGTGTGTGTTGTTGGAGCTAGCAGGCGAAATTTGCCCTTGCTCTTGGAATTCTGGAAATTTGCTACTCACGCTGGTTGCATGACTCGGTTTTGAGCTTAACTTCCTTTTTAGATACATCCTGTTAGCTTGTGTATCACATCATGCTTTTTTTAGTTAATTAAAGACTGCATATCATTAATTGATGCGTTGTTCAGTAAAACATTAACTTTGCTGCAATGTCAATTTGCTGCAAAATGGAACGTTGAAGCATCCTCACGTAAGACTTCATTATGTTTCCACACAACCTACAATCAAACTTTAAAGAGCGACATTTTGCCACGTGCTGCAATTGGCATCCCAAGAAATGGCTTTCATCGAACCAGCAACTCAAACCCGGACTGTTTTATTTGCTCCGAACGGTTTTGCGAACGGAATGTCTTCGGTTCGACGGAGAAAGACGCGTCCTCAAGCAATCTCCCGAAATGGGGCATCATTTCGTGCAAAACCAGGAAAAGGCGTGCCGCAGCCATTCCATCCTAACGGCTTTCTTTTTGCGCTGTTTCGCAAACTAGCACGCGCAACTGGCGCTTCCAAGTTCGGAGGACTTCGCCACGCGACAAGCCAAGACGATCGAATATAACCCAAACGAGGCGACACGATCAGCGAGCGAAGATTGTAATTTATTCTTCACCGAATGTGAACTCTCCCTTTCGGGAAGGTGGATCCCGCCCGGATGCAGATTGAAATGTGAATCGGTTTCGGTTTTCAGTTTTCCAATCCTAACCCCCAAACCGTCCAGTGAGAGACGGGAGATTTATTAGGCCAGTAACTTTACTTGACCCCGTCTTCGTCGTGTGTGGTTGTGATGAATTTTTGCTTACGCGCCTGGCCTCGCAGTCTAAAACGCATCCGTCAGTAAATGGGGCGGTTTTCGGCGAACTCCTCCCTGAAAGGGCTGGGAGAGTTCTTTTTTCTTGCTTAGAGAATATATATATCACCCCGAGTCGCAAGCTTTACGGTGGAAGTAAGCATTAGCATAAAGTGACGATGCGTATCGTGCGATAGTTTGTGCGTTTGATGATAAAAATGTAAACAGGAACCTCGGAAAAGAATATTCACTTGAAATGGATGTGTTGGTGTTGCCCTTTCATTCTGGATCTTGTTCAACTCATTTCTGTGAACTCCCTTTCCAGAACGACGATGTCAGATTTATTTATTCCTCATAACATTCCTTACAGGACTCTTATTGGAACCTTATTTTAGTCTTATTGGAGCCTTATTTGAACTTTATTGGATGCTTATCGGAACCTTATCGAATCCTCGCCTGAAGCTTACCAAAACCTTATCTTAGGGCCATCATATCCTTGTTGGAGCCTTATCAGATCCTTATCGGAACCTTATCGGAATCTTAATGAATGCTTATCGGAACATTATTGGAGCTTTATCAGATCCTTATTGGATCCTTATCGGAGTCTTAATGGATGCTTATCGGAACCTTACGGGAGCCTTATCAGATTCTTATTGGATCTTTATCGGAATTTTAATGGATTTTTATCGTATTTTTATTGGAACCTTGTTGGAGACTTGAAAGAACCTTATTGGAGCCTTATTGGAACCTTACTGAATTGTTATTGGAACCTTATTGAATTCTTATTGGAAACTTATTACGACCTTGTCTGAGCTCTTTCAGAACCTTGTCGGAACATTATCCAAACTTTATCGGTTTCTTATTCGAGCTTATTCGAACCTTATTGGAGCCTTATCGGAACCTTATTGGAACCTTTCTAGAACATTATCTGATTCTTATTGGAACTTTATCTGAGAACTTTCAGAACCTTATCGGATTCTTCTTGGAGCCTTTTCGTACCTTACCATAGTCTTCACGGAACCTTGGCAGAACTACTCAAGATCCTTTACAAAAAATACATTTCATATATGTACAAACTATGAGTTCAAGGCGAGAAAAGCCATAAAACCAGTACGTTATCAATGAATCCATCCAAAAAAGTGGATTCTATTCCTGCTTAACATGAACCCAACAGTACCAGCAGCTCAAATTCTTCACACGAAGCACCCGTTTCCGGGAAAGCTCGACCGTGAAATAGCGCATCGCGAATTCCCAAATCAAGCATCCACGGCAGCGGGACGTCATAGATCCCGGTCCCACACGTGGGAGCCTGAGCAGAGACGCCAGCGGTAGCTTTAAACCCCGGCTAATTAGTGGCGCATTGCCCGAATCATCCTTAGAACCGCTCCCAACACACACTGGGAGGTCGGGAACGTCGAGCGTCGAGGTCGTTTTGTTCGCTGCATGCGTCAGAGAAAACGAGTTTCGAGCCGTGCCCCTGTTGCAGTTCGCTCGAGCTGGCTCGACTCAACCGTGCCCGGCGCTACCTGAACGTGGAGCAGCCAACAGCAGCCGCAGCCTGCGGACAAAAAATCTTGAAACATTTACAAGCGGCGTTAATTAACTTTATTAAAGGTTTTTGTGTTTCTATAATTCTATTTTCACAATAAGCTTTACACAACACAATGGCGCGGCGGCGAGGACGAACGATGTCGGCCAGACCGGACGGAGGAACGAGGTCGACGTGTTTCGCCCGGTGCTCGGGTTTTATTTTTGTTCCTCCCTTCTGCAGGGATAGAGCTGATGAGGCCCTCAGCCACGGCAGCAGCAGCAGGAGCGGCAGCAACGGCAGCTCCAACAAACAACCAATTAAAATAGAGGAAAAACTTTTGCTCTATGCACGAAAAGCGGCTCCACGGCACGGCCGCGGCCGGGTCGTCGTTCCTTTCAGTTGCTGGAACCTTCTCTCTCTCTCTCAAGGGAGGTTAGGGATGGGATAAAAACCGGAAGCGGTACATGACTTCATTAAAATTACGAATGGAAAACGATTCGCACGAGACGGAGAAGGAGATAAGCTGTTAAATGGGGAAAAGGATGCATTCCCCGAAGGGGGGGTGCCTGTGGAGGACGAGCGGGGTGAGTGTTTTTTTGTGTGCATGTCCGAATGCCCCGATGGCGGGCCCGGAGTGTAGGTGCGATCCGAGGTCACAAATGGGTGCATATAATGAACCGGCGAAACCCGATCCATCGATGGACACGGCTGATTGCGTCCGGGCCGCGTTGCTGGTGTGAACGGGGAGGTTCCCCTTTTTCCATGAAGTTTATCAACAAACTAGGAGTCTATTGCACTAGCGGATTAGTTAGTGCCGGAGTTGGGGTTGCGCCATCTGAAATAGGAGCGAAATCATTACAACGAAGCGTGTAGTTTCTCGCTTCTGTAACTGTCTTCTTCGATTACCAACCTAACAGCACTTATTTTTGTGAATAAAACGAAAATTTGAAGAGATAGATGAAAGTGATGTTGTGTTAAGTTGAAGTGAATGAAAAAGTGCGTCTTTATGCGATTTTTGCTCATTTTTACAAACACTATTATTATTTGTTATGTTCCATGGAAGTAATGGCGCCATGTAACACAACAAAAGGGTCACGAACGAAAGTTAGTTTTTTTTAGACAAATAATCGTTTTTAAATTCGTTTAAAAATTCGTGCAGTTTTAAGCAGTTTCGAATGCCATAGTCACATTTTTTAAAACTATTTTTGAAATGTCATATGAATGTCTTCTGTAAAGAAATAGTATTTATATTCTTACGGATATTTTATGGAATCTTTGAATTTCAGTTTTTTTTGTCACATGTTTTGGCTTAAATGATTTTTTTCTCAAAATGCTAACAAAAGAGATGAAAGTTGTATAACCATATAACCATAAGATGTACAAAAAGGAAACATAGAAAGAAGTGTGCCCATATGCGATGAAATTCGCTTGAAATGAGTCGTTGAGTTCGAAAGTCCAACGAAACTGTGAGTTGATACTCTTTGCTCTTATGCTGTGCATCATTTATTTTGTTTTAAATTCGCTGGTTTGTTTATTTGTCTTCTTTTATCAATCTAAATTTGTTTCCAAATACGTGTTTCTCCCGTTTTATTCTTCTTCTAAAAAAATCGACAAAAGTCGATTTCAATATATTGTAGCATATTTTATTACAGTTGTGGTTTGTGTCAAGAAAACTTTTCCTACTTTTAAGTATATAATCAGAAAGAAATATTAACTAAAAGTAACTCTTCTAACATCTTTAAGCCCAGATTAACAGTGAATAGTGATCAAATGTATTAAAATAGGTTAACAACTAAATAATATTAGAATAACTGCAACATTCCAAAATAGCAAACGAATTATAAAGAAAATAGAAAAGATAAACAAATGAGTAAAAAATTGATAATATTGTTAAACCAACGTTTTTTTTAAGTAATCATCAGGAAAGTAGGAGCCATGTTCGGTTTCAGTATGATAAGGCCACGTTTGCTCTACGTTACAAATTAGTTTGCTTTGTTCAGCTAGTTTCTTGCTTGCCTCGAAGTCCTGACGTTTCCTTTGTGAAAACCTCGTTAAGCTTTCAATACGTTTAAAGCGTTTGTGGAGAACATTAGCGAAAGCCAGAAGCTCCGAACGCACACACACACACGCACACCCACACTGACACACCTTTACAGCCGAAGAAACCCAACCGACCGCCCACCCTCAAAGGAAAAACCTCAAGTTCAACCCACGCGGCTCGATTTCCGCTGCCATTTCGGGGCGAACCACCCGCCCACCCACAGTTCGCCACCCACAATTAGACGCTAAACCGACCGGACGGTTCTCAGGGCGCGCGCGCCTACCTGACCACCACCTGTTCCATCGTTCCTGCTTTCCCACCCACCCACCCACTCTCCCGCGAACACCGCCGTTCTATGTTTCTATTCATTTTCATTTAATTTAATTTAACTTAATTTCGCTCCATTTTGTGTGTAGTTGTTTTTGTTTGCAGCCCCTCCCTTCCCCTCCCCCGTCCTTTGGCGGAGGTTTTCCACTCGCCGGCGGTGGTGAATTCATCCGTGTTCTGGGAAAGCAGCCCGGCGTTCCGTTCCGTTCGTCTCCTCGCTTTTGTTGTTAACTTCCTTTCGGGCTGTGTGAAAATCGGGAAGCGTTGCTGCTGCTGCCAAAACTACCCACCCCACCAGCCGTTGGAAGGGGGCTTCCGTTCGTGGTGCCTCCGACAGAAGGACATCGCCGTCGTCGCCGTCGTCGCCGGGCACAAGACAAGAACAAATTAATATTTAATTATACAGCAATTTAGCCAACTTGCTCGATGTCGCCTCCCTTGCCGGGTGTGCGTTTCCCTTGGCAACGGGGGTGACCGGGGGTGTGGGGCGGAGCATCAAGAAGCATTCCCCCCACCTTTCCCCTCCGTCCCTCCCTTAACGTTTCTCATTTGAATGGGTTTCTGGCAGCGCCTTTGCGGATGCGTTTAACGACGACGATGACGCCGCCGACGACGGAAGGCTAATTTTCGGCAACAATGGACGAAATACGAGCACCCCGGGCTTGTGTAATGTTTTCATGACAGCCGTTTCGTTTCGTCAACGAAGTAGGAAACAAGGGAAAAATAACGCCGCTGCAGTTTTAACTGCGGAAAACGGGGGAAAGTTCCGGCCCATTTGTGGTTGGTGTAATTGGTTTGTTCCACAAAATGTTGCCAAATTGTAGTTTTTCACCGGTCCGAGGAGCTTTTGGGGTCACTGTCTTCGGCACGCTCGTGGATTATGTCGAAACAATTGTGTCCGCTTTAATTTCTAGGTTTTGTGGTGCCTTTTCTCTCATTCTTGCTAACTTCAAGTAAGTTGTTGCAATATGGCGTAAAGGGTTTCCTCATTTTCTAAATTAGTTGTTTAAATTACAAGAGCTTTTTGGCAGTAATTACACATTTTTAAATTTTACTTCCATTACAGTTGTTGTTTTACAAGCACTAGAAATCGAAAATATATTCTTCTATGTATGAGAAAGTCAACTAAACTTGAAATTCTAGCTTAGAAAAATAAATATAATAATAATTTGATGACCAGATAGAAAGAAAACGATGGGCTTGAAAAGTAGCATGAGTTTCTTCAACTTTTGATAAACCAAAACTTTTGATAAATCTTTAAAAAATTTCTAAAGTAAGCAAAAAAAAAAGAGTTTTGCTTCTCGATGTTCTGTGGAACAGTTTATATAAATGACCGTAACGCCTAGAACGTCACGTCAATTGACGCTAAGAAGGTTTTTTTTTGGCGATTGTTGACCGACTGGACTGACATTTTCATCAGATATAGAGGAAGTGTTCACATATAGAGACATATAGAGAGAGGGAAAGGACGTCCAAAACTAAAAAAATCAAAATTTTCCGAACAAAACTGTTCTAAAGATATAAAACTTTTAGTTAAAACTGTTAGTCGATATCTCCGTTTTCGAGTTATCGAAGCTCAAAGTGGCAAAGGTGTCAAATGACACCTGATTTTTCCGTTGTTGATACAAGAAGGTGAACAACATTATTGAAAAAAACGCTTTTTATGAGCAAAATGGAACTGCTACACTTCGTGTTTTGTTGCATTCAATCACTAATCAACATGACTAGAAGTGAGCAGTTGATAGGAACAATCGGAAAATTCACGAAAAGGATGTACATTTATACATCTTCCATACTACTCCGTTCTCTACTAGCGAATGCATTAGAATTGTTACAAACTGTTGCCACAGCACGTTTCATTCTTTAGCTCCCAACAGTTGTTCCCAATAGGCTTTTCTGCCAACTGGAAAACACCTGAAGTGCATCCATTAGCGCATCACGGAAACATCTGCCCCTTTATTCCAATTCGTTGCATCCACCGAAACAACCGTGGTGTGTTAATTGGTTGTTTGCCGCATTCCTTCGAGGCCCAAACCATTACCATCCCGTCACCCATTGAGGTGTAAAGTAGGGAAAGCGCTGCTTCGGCGAGTATCGAGTGTGTGTTTATCGACGGGTTTTTTTTTGTTGAAAAATTTCCCAACAGACACCACTCATCATCGCCCGCGAATGGCGCCCCGGCGGCGCTAATGAGAGTGACGTTTCATTACGGCGCGACCCGGAAAATTGAATAGCACGGAAGACACATGCCCGTCCTGCGACCGTCGATCAATTCCCGGAAGCCTTTCGCGAAGAAAATAAGCGTGCTCCTTCGTGTGCGTGTGTGAGTGAGAGAGAAAGAGAGGAAACTCGTCCGACAGCCCTTCTGGGCAGCCGAGCTTCACCGGGTAAGAAAATCATACCACCACCGTCATGCCTGATAGAGAGCGAAGCAGGCCATTTAGTTGATTGCTAATTTCAAAGCTCACTGAAATTAATCACGAATATGGCATCGTCTTTCGGTTTGGGGCGGAGAGGGTTCTTCTTTTTCCACCGTTGTTTTGTTGTGCCGGGTGTCGTTCCTATGTGCCACGACCTTCGTTTTCGCCTGGGGGCGGGCGGTACCATAATCTCTCCACACACAGCCACACAGCTGGGAGTTGTTTCGAGCGAACGAGCGAAAGCGCACACGTGTGCTTAGAAAGAATTGCGCCTCGCCATTGTGGGACCGCGTTACCACTGTGTATCGACACACTGCAAGACGGCTGGGTATACATATTTTCATGATTAAATGCGGCCCTCCTCCCCCTTCTCCGCCTCCCCCCACCCCCTGCTATTCTCATGCTGTTTCTCACCGCTTTTCCCTAATGCAAACAGCTACTGATGCGCCAGATTCATTCAGCCGGCGATAAAACATGGTGATGCTCTCCCCCCCCCCAGATGGGGATGGTAATTCGCTTAATCGGTTTTATTTTTGGTCTGGAATGTCCTTTCTTACTGTTTTTGTTAATTGTTGCGGACAGGGATTGGATTGTACTGTGAGGAACCGATGCTTGTGCTTCTGGTGGAATAGGTTTCGGAAAAAGGAACGATAAAGTTTCGCTCGAACAGACAACAGACGACTATTTTGTTGAAAGCTTGATTAGGGCAATTGTAATGAAAAGTGTGATCGTTAATATTATGCTGATTTTTTCGAAAAGCGAAACAAACGCTAGAGAGCTTAAAATGGGATTGAAATAATCGGAATTATGAAGATTAGCTCGTTCAGTAACACATTGTGCAAGTTTTATTTTTCAAAATTAACCAATTACTAGCAAAAAAGGGCCACTTACGTTTCATTGGTATTAAATAATTGGCATTTGTATTAAATTATATGGAATACCTTTAATTCCACAATGAACCGAAACCTACAGCAAATAAAATATATAAGAACCAGATGATTGTGAATTTCGCTTCACAAAATTTATGATATAAATAACGTATAAAGTCAAATAGAACAAAATAGAAAATGGAAAACATAGTAAAATACGAGCAAAAACTAAGTAAAAATGAAGATGCGTTAAAGTGAATAGAACAAACAAGAAAACACTTACACAGAAACGTTTACTTACCGTTTTAGTTCCATTTAAACCGTCCTTATACTAAGAGTGCGAATTAAAACTCATAAGAACGAAAATAAAGCATCAAACAAACTTATCGATTAAACAAAATATGATAAAATTATTAAGAAAATGAAAAAAATATTTGAAGACACGAAAAGTTTGAAATAATTAAAATAAATAAAATTTAAAATAACAGAAAATATTTGAAGACACGAAAAGTTTGAAATAATTAAAATAAATAAAATTTAAAATAGCAGAAAAGTTTAAACAAACTAGATAATACTACTCGTAATTGTTAACTTACCGAAAAACATTCGTTTTAAGCTCATTTTGCTGCACAACGCTTCTCCTTTCTTTCGTTTTCCTTTTTCGGATCTATCCTGCAATGAACTTTCCGGAAGCGGGCAATGTTGTTTTTTCTTCATTTTTCAAGTTTTCTGTATTTTCTCGCGTTCATTTAATGGTTTGCTTTTGTTTTTGTTTCTCATCTCGCCGCTTGTTTTCAATTTTCCGTTTTCTGCTTGTTCTGCTGGGACAGGAGCTCGGGACACCCGCAGCTCGGCCCAGGTAAGTATGATCGCATGGGAGAGAAGAAAGTGAAGCACAATCCGAGTGGTGTGTAGTGTGTGTAGTTGTGTGGGTGGGTGTCATGTGGTTTTTACTTACTCTCTCTCTCTCTTTCTCTCTTTTCACTCGCGTCCTTCTTGCCCTGTCTCTATCCACCTCTCTCCACCGGACACGGATTTTTGTAGTCACTAAATTCACTGTAACATTAAAACGAATATTCACAGACAGATACATGTGTTGAGTTAAGTTGTGAGTGTGGGTGTGAGTTTGTGTTTTGGAGGGTCGTTTTCGATGTGTTGTTGCTTGCTTGTTCGTGTGATTGTGAGAGAGAGCCTTAAAGGATCCTGCGCGATCGTTCACGATCGTTACGCGGAGTAGGAAGTGTGAGTGTGTTTAATTTGCGCACGTTACGCGGAAATTACACCCATCAGCTTAGTCTTAGCCATCGATAACCAATCGTGTCTCGACTGCGTCTCGCTTGCCAGAGAAATCTTTTGCTTGTTGTATGATTCTGTTGAGCATTTTTGCATGACTTTCTTCCCCGTCGTTCGTCTAAGTTGGTTTTACTGATGTGTTTTTCTTCCATTTTTATGTGTGCCGTTGCTTTCTTCTGACTGTTACGTTAAATTCATACTAGTGTAGTTTTTTTTTCGATCTGCTCTGTCATCTGTTTTGGCTGCTTCACGTTCTGCTCTGCTTTCGCATCGCGCGTTCTTCCACTCCCCAGTTATTCAATACGCTCCTCTTGAACCGTCTGTCGTCTTACACTGCGCGATATTCGATAGTTTATAATTACAAGGTTGCAATAATTTACAAATGTTATCTTCTCCCCTCGGTGCGAAGCGACACCGAGTCACGGAGTCCGAACGACGCATCGTGCGACCGGCGTGCGTTGGTGGGCCACGCTGAGGAAAGAAAACAACCTGGTTCTTCTTTACACACCTCTAGGTGCTAGTGTCTAGAGTGTACCTTAAAAGCAAAACGCATTTGTGTTCGTTTCTTTTTTTTATAAATTAAATAACAAAAAGTTAGTCAGCAGCATTCGCTTAACGCACTCGCTCGGTCCGCTTCGTTTGAACGGTTTCCTTCCGGGAAAGGATTCGTAGCCGCGAACGGAACGCGAACGAAAGAGAGACTGGATCGTCTTCGTTTTTTTAAGGTAAGTCGCAGGAGGCGGGGTGTGCGGGTCTCAAATGGCTAATGTTGTCTCGTCCGTTCTGCTTTCCTTATTCTAGCCTCAGCCGCCGCCCGTATGTGTGTTTGCTTTTGCAATGAATTAGAGTTAAAGGATTGTTTGTCTTTACCATCTATCTCTTATCACTAGATTCCGTATTCCTATAAGCCCGCCCCGGCTTCGTCTCGTCGCACCGGTGAGTTCTCCCCTTCCAGTCATGTATCTGCTGGAGCACCCTTTCGTCGCTCACCTCCGCAACCAGTCCAGAGAAATTGAACTCTACCACCGCTATGTCTTCACCAGGAAACAGTATTTGTTTTTACATTAACACCAATGACATCCATCCGTCACGCGGAGCAAACAACAGGTGAAAAGAAGCTCCAGTTTGGGGGGGGAGCGTGGGTGGCGAGTACTCGGCCCACCTTAAATCCTACCAGCTAGAGAAGGGGGTTTTGCTTGTTTCTTTAATCGTTTCGCTAGAGCTAATTCCGTCGCTTCCGTCCGATTTTACTTAACATCACAATACGATTCGTCGCGGCTTTTCTGCCCTCTACCAGCCGCCGTAGCCTTATCGAGAGAAACGTGAAATGGGGGTTTGCTCTTTTGTCGCCTTTCCAGCCGGTGGGGCTCCCAGCACGTCGTTTGCCGTCGTCATCGTTCCAGCGCTGGCTTCACAGCGCGTTGCAGACTGATATTGGAGTAATTTAGCACACTTTGCGCCTGAAAGTATGCACTGCGCGACCACGCTCGCCTCCCGTTTTGTGTCAGTTTATTAAAGCCTGCTCCGACCCCGCACACATACGCGCACACTGAGCAGGTTAATGGCACCGATAGTTGAGTTTTGGAAGGCTTCGCGCCGCTTAGAGGATGGTGTACCCGTCCGGGTTGCTGTCGTTGTCCGGATCGTGCAGGTCGGACGTGAGCGTCGACGTGCCGGTGAGCGGCGAGGACAGCTTATCGTGATCGTCCTCGGTCCCACCGTTCATCGATGCCGGCGTCCCACCACCGCCCCCCGTCGCCACCGTCCCACTGCTATTGTTGCCGGCGGTGGGCTGGCTCTGGTTCGTACCGAGATGATGCTGTTGCTGGTGGAGGTGCATCGGATGCTGCAGCTGCATCGGATGATGGTGCCCACCGTGGAGATGCTGATGCTGATGATGAAGATGGTCGTTGGCGGCCGCATCGTTCGCCGTATTTGGTTCGTGCTTGGTGCTACTACTACTACTACTGCTATTCGCTACACTATTCATAATTGAGCTGCCACCACCGCCGCCGCCGCGACCTCCTCCCGTACCACCCGCACCCATCGAGGCCAAGAGCTGCTGGTCCACCTTGCCACCATTCGCACGCATACAGTTGGGCCCACCGGATGAGCCACCGTTCACGAAGGAGTCTCCCATCGGGTGACCACCATCGCCGCCGTAAAGGTTGCTCATGAAGGAAAGCGCGGCAGTGCCACCGGAGCAGGACGAAGCGGTGGTCGTCGATGTCGCCACCGGTGGACCCTGGCCGGAGTTGGAACCGCCGCTTCCGATCGAGGAGGGCGTCAGTGGGGGCGTGTAGAGATCGGAGGACGATGCGTACGCGAGCTCCTTCTTGATCGGCGGCAGACCGTTGTTGTTTGCGCCCGGTGGTTGGTTCGGCGGCTGCATCTGATGGTGCTGGGAGGCAAGGGCGGCCGCTGCGGCCGCTGCTGCAGCCGCCGCTACCGCCTGCTGCTGATGCTGCTGCTGGTGCTGATGCTGCTGCTGGGGCGATCCGTAGTCGTAGCACGGTTTCAGCAGCCCGCCCGCGTTCGGATAACCGAATTGACCTCCGTTGAACTTCGCGTGGGGATGCTGCTGTTGCTGCGGTTGCGACGTCTGATTGTAATTCGTGCCGCCTGCACCCGGATGCTGATGGTGCTGCTGCTGGTTGTGGTGATGATGGTGATGATGCTGCTGTTGCTGCTGCTGCTGGTGGAGTTGGTGATGATGATGCTGCTGTTGTTGCTGTTGCTGCATCGAGGATAACACCCCGTCCGACTGGAGCAGCTGCTGGTACGTACGCATCGCGGCCGTCGAGGGATTGCCTGCTGCGGCGGCTGCGGCAGCCGCTGCAGCCGCCGCCGACGGGAAGTCATCGATGGAGGACAGTTTCCGCATCAGCCCCATCTCCTTGCCGTACAGGTGGCCGTACATGCCGGGCCCGTTGTCGGGTCCGTTGGCGGCCGCCGCCGCCGCCGCAGCGGCTGCGGCAGCGGCCGCCACTGCAACGGCTGCCGCCGATCCTCCCGCACCGGCACCGGAAGCGGCCGGATTCAGGGAGCCAACAGTGGCCGACGATGGAAGCGGTGAAGCGTTGAGCCGGGCGAGGGCGAGATTGCGCTGGGTGGCTAGGTCGAGATCGTCCAGCATGACGCCGGCGGCCGCGGCAGCTGCAGCAGCGGCCGCAGCGGCAGCCGCCGCCGCACTGCCTGGTGTCGCCACCGTCGATGAAGTTGGGCCCACCCCGGCCCGGCCCGCTATCAGGGCGGACAGGGCTTCGTCCACCGAGCCCGGCTGCGACTGCTGCTGCTGCGCTGGTTGCTGCTGCTGCTGCTGGACGGGTGGCACGACGGGCGGACGTTTCATCTTCGGCGGACGACCCAGCCGGGGACCATCTCAGTCGCGGGAACGGCGCGGCCTTCCGACCTTGCCCTTGCGCAGCGGCGGGTTCGTCGCACTGTTCGTCGTCTTCACCAGCTTGTGCCAGTCCGGTTCGCACACGAGACTGCCGCCGAGCATGTAGTACCGGTCGCCCTGCACCAGATGGCTGCCGCACTTCGAACACTGGAAGCACTTCAGGTGGAACACGTGGTGCTGCGGTACCGACTGGCCGTTGTTGTTGTTGTTATTGTTGTTATTGTTGTTGTTGTTGGCGGTGCCATTTTGATTGTTGTTGTTGGCGGCGGCGTTCAGGTTGTTGTTTATCGTCGTGTGGGACGTCGTTCGCATCACGAACTCGTTGGCGGGTATCGTTTGATGGCAGGCGGAACACGCACCGGAACCGAATAACCTGCGTGAAGGAGGCGAACGAGAGAAAAGAAACAGAAGCAAGAATTAGAATCTTGGAAATGATGCATGTATGATTGAAAATTTATTATCATATAATTAAACCCCATTTTCATGTGACAGGTTTGTGTCTTAGCTAGCTTTGCGCCTGAAGGTATGCAGCGCTAATCATTATTTTAAAGATTCCTTTGATCCTAATAATGTTGAGTGAATTAATGTCGAAAGCTTTTGTGATTTTCTGCCGAAATATTCTGCAAGAATTTAATTCCAATCCAGCAAAAGCGATTCTCTATTTCAACATTACATGACGATAAAAGACAGCATGAAAATTACGATTATTTGGCTGGTTAAAACTCGTGTTAAACACGGCTCCACCGAGGAGCGTCGCGGGCAATCGCAGGAAGCAAAGCAAACCCGACCAAGGACGGAGGAAGGCGTTCAAGCAAATGCCGAGGAAAAACACGCCTCTAGCCGTGCACGCGCGCGCGTCAAGCTGTAAACACACCGCGGAAGCTGCGAGGGCCAAGCCAAGCAGGCGGCAACGAAAAAAAAAGTCGAAACGAAAACTGCAACCGCGCTCAGACGAGCGAGCCGAGAGGGCGCAAAAAATGGCACCCAAACAGAAAATCACGTCCTTGGGCGACACAGAACGCGACATATTTCGATGGGAGCGAATGAGCGCAAAGGAAAAAAGGAAGAAAAAGGAAGCAAACAAACACACCATCAGAGCGAAGAGAGGCGCTGCGAGACACGCGAAGAGTAAGCCATGATCTTGGACAGTTGAAGTTTTGCAGCCGTGTCGCCGAGACCGTGCCGTTTCGAAGTGTTTTTCCTTTTCCGTTTGTTTTTCTTCTTTTTTATGGCCCATGGGGGGGGGGGGGGGGGAGGCACGCGGTCGGTCGGGTCGGATACTCTATCGGCCGCAGCAGCAACCGACCGTATGCTTTACTTTGCTTCTTTCCGGCCACTTCCGGCGGAAAGGGGGTACGATGGGGGGTTTTCGTGTTTTTCTTCTCTATTTTCACTTGCTTGTCCCCCCTCCCCCACCGCCTTCCACCCACCCTGTCACGAACTCTCGAACAAGGTGCTCGAGTAAACGATTCGTGTAATCGTCCCCGCTCTGCTTGACATCGGTTTCTTCGACAGATTTGTGTGTGTGGGGGTGTGTGCGCGCGTGTCTGTATGTGTGGCTCGTTTCTTTTGCGACTCGGAGCAGGCGGTGGGAAGGATTTCGTTGCAATGGACTGGCGCAGTTAGAGTAATGTTTTGATTTTCGCAATGAGCGAACATAATCGTGGCCACCCGGGGACAGGATAACAGGGCTTTTAGCCTTATTTAAACTGCTAATTACATTCGAGAATAGGCGCCCCGAGCTGGCTTGAGGCTCGATATTTTCGATTAATTGTTCGTCTCCAGAAGAAAAATACGTAATTTCACACTACTGTAAGTTGTAGTAACAGTGGTTTATGGATGGATAAAGCCCAAAAGAATGCAGTACAATAAAATAAATTACATAAAAATGATAATTTAGTCCTTACAATTTATTTTATATAAAACAAAATAAAAATCTAAAATAAAACATGTTAAGTTATATTCTTAATTTGAAATTCTTTAACTTGGCAGTTGGTTTGTTTATACTTTTCACGCTACAAAAGCTCTTAAGGACTTCATAGCACTGTTAGCTGTAAAAACTTGCTTATGAACGTTCTAAAGAAAAAGTGTTGTGCAGATAATTCTAGTACTTTTATTAAACATTTTGTTAATAGCATTTTTGAACAAGTTTCCTCTTTTTAAACTGGGCAGTTTAAATACCATTCTAAATCCTAACAGAGAACTCACTGTGTACTAATAGTCTATATTAAATAATTCACATTAAAAACATACAACAATATTTAAATATGTATATCAGTTCAATTTTAATTGATTTTTGTTTCCAACACAATCACAAACAAAAGTTTGCTTAGTTTGTTAAATCGGTGAATAAAAAGTGCATCGATGCAATAGCGAAAGGGCCTTCAAAGAGACATCTGCAATGGAATTACGCTTCCGCCGGCTAAACTTCCCCTTCGGGGCAGGCAAGGAACTGAAAATCACTTATGTAAATCGAGTCAAGTCCTCACACGTTCTCACACACACACTCTCTTCCTTTTCTCCGCAAGTCAAACACACGCCGCCGGTGGAAAAGCACTAACAAGCGGAGGCCCCCTCAATGCTTCGAGCGGGGGGAAATTACGGGAAATTTGTTTGATCAACCCTGTCAACAGAAGCGAGCAAAACCAAACACCAAACACCGAAGGAGCGTGGTGTTCGAGTGGGTGCGACGTGCAACAACAACAAAAAAAACACCCTCACACACACTCGTAAGGAATCGGAAATCGGACGGAAAAGAAGGAAGCGAAGCGAGTGTTTCGCTGCCGAGTCGGGTGAAAATTACTTCGGCAAACAGTGCGCCACCCGACCCAACCTTTCCGCGTTTTCGCAGCGCAACACCAGTGCAAAGGAGGGTCTTTATGAATAGAGAGACACTTCGGGAAGGCATTCACGGGGAACCGGTTGCACTTACCGCTCTCTCTCGCTCTCTCCTTACTGCGTGAAAAAGGCTAATCAATAAGAGCCGTTCAAACCGTGTGCGTGAACTCCACCGGACCAAACATCATCGTCGGCCGGTCGTTAATTAAGGCTACGGATGCGCGATCGGGAGGGTTACGAGCCCCCCCACCCCCCACCCCCCGCAATGGGTGGGCTGGACCCGTTTTGCGGCCGTCTCGTTAATAATTTCTAAGGACGAATAATCTATCGCAATTAGAAGCATTATTGTCCCTTGCCCGCTTCTTGCGGTGTGCGCCCCCGTCTTGCTCCACCCACCACCCACCCAACCACCCACCCACCACGCACGACGTTGCCCGGAAAGCAGGCAGCATAATTGAGTCATTGTTTGGTCTCTAATTATGCATGGCCCTATGCAAACATCCCATTTGGCGCTCCTTTTCATTAAGGCGAAACTTTACTCCACCCACCGCCCACCGCCCAGCTCGACCCCGAGCGGTGCCCGCAGTAAAGGTGCGAAAGTTAAATTTAATTCCACCCACCCTGGCGTCCAACCGAGCGGCTTGAGCGGGAAGACAAAAGGGGCCACTTGCGAGGCGGGACACCCTCCGCCCACGTTCTAAGCCCTCATTAGCAATATTCCCGTTCGAGGTAGTTTCGAGTTTAAATTAACAACAACCAACGCTTCATTTCAGGTCATCGGAGAAGTCGGCAGCGTGTGTGTGTGTGTGAGGTCGTATGTTTGTGTCCTTAAGCCACGGCGCCACGGCACGAAATCGAGTTCCAGGCACGTAACACACAAACGCAAACTGCATCCTCTTCTCGGTTAAGGCTTCCTCCTCCTCATCGCGACGGCCCGCGACCGGCCGGGGTCTCACCGGGCAAATCTTTTAATCCTCTCAGACACCTCCTCCTCCTCAGCGGCCGGGATAATGACGATCGAAAGAGACAGCACCAGACCTCAACAAACCCGATGGCTGGCTGGGGTGGCCGGGTCGGTGCTGCCAATTAGTGTAAGTTTTAGTTTAATGCCTCTTCCGGTCCGGCGTCGGGGCGGGTGCGGCGTGCGGGATAACGTGAGCAGGAACTTTCACGGTGCGCACACGTGGCCCCGTTAATATTCATTACGCCCGGTGACGTTTGAGTGACGACGCGAGTGCGGACAACAGTCGCCCAGTACAGCTTCGGGCGTAGAGAACAGTCGAGTCGCTCTCTAGCATGAGGAGAATGCACGAGGAAATAGTTTGTAAACTTACTGGAAGGTATGATGGGGCACAATAAATGCAAATAACGCGATAATAAAGAGTTAGGGATGCACACTTTTAGGTTAAACTGTTTGATAAAGTGATTTTTTCACGGTAAAAAGCACTCTAAACGGGTTATCTGCCTATTTCTTCGTTATGGCAAACTTTCTGGTCGAATAAAGTAATATGAACGGATTAGAGCAGTATTTTCAAATGGATTGCATACTTTTAGGCGCAAATGTGCTTCATTCAGCCTTAATGTATGCAATCTGGCGTATTTGAACCCTAATGCAGTGTTTGTTTCGTCTCTCATAGCTTTTCCATTTCCTAATGAACGTTGGTTTGGTTTTAAAATGAGACGTAAACTAATCATAAAACCATTCCTCGCATTTAAAACAACTAGCATATTGCGGAACTGTTCGGAATGACTGCGTTTTAAAATGCTGCTCCATTTGGCGTTATCCCGACCAAACCACGAAACCCATCGTAGCCATCCACTCCGTAAGCCTAACGACGAATAAATGTGTCTCCCCAGCATGTCGGTGAGAGAGAGAGAGAGAGAGAGAGAGAGAGAGAGAATCCGGAACCAGCAGCAGCAGAAGTCACCGCTATTATTATCCACACCTTTTTCGCCCGTCAACGTCGATTACCACGCCGCCACGTACAAACTAACCGAAACCCCCACCCAAACCACCCCACGGGAGGATAATTTCATGGTGCGATGCGCGAGACAGAGAGGGAGTGCAAGAGCGAGTGAAAAGGCTCTTGATTTCCCAGCCCACGCCCGGCGTTCGGCAGTGGAAATGAGGCAGAGAAAGGACTCGAACTGGCTGTGCCTGCCACTATCAAATATCAGCCCTCCGGGGCAAAAGTGTCCATAGCCGAACGCCGCTCCCGATGGGCGGCTGTGGGGTGGGGGATGCTGTCGAACGTACACCGGGCCGTACCGAGCACAGAGTTTGATGAGCCAGACAACCGCTGATGGCTGTGGCTCTCCATCCACTCACCCCCCAGGAGGCCAAGTCAAAACGGTGTGTGTGTGTGTGTGCTTTGTGGAGGACGTCGGAGTCGAAGCATCGTGTTACCCCGCGGCACACCGGTTGCACGCGCGGCTCGACTCAACTCCGGGCTTGGCGGGTAATTAATTTGTTAATTAATTAATTAATAAGATAAGTTAATTAAAGAACATGATAGTCTCTTCGGGAAAGCGCTCAGCGGTGTGGTTCGCCCGGGGAAGAGAGGGAGCGAGTGGGAGACAGAGTGAGAAGGAGAGAGCATCGCGTTCAAGAGGTCGCGCACGTCCAGGATATGGTGTTGTGCGCTTCATCAGGTGTACCTGCATTGCCTTCGGGAGGGGGCTGGCTAGAGTTGAGAAATTAAAGACTGTTTTGTGTGTTTGAGCGGATGCTGCTGCTGGTGTTGTTGTTGTTGTTGTCGAGTTTTCTATTTCGCGCTCCGTTCTTCCGCCCATGGATCCTTCTACCGCCTATGCTACCTTAATTAGTGTGCTCGCGCGCGCGCCCACCTTTACGGTCGGTAATTGCACACAAACACAAACTCGTGCCAGGCTAGAGGTGGAGGTCGTTAGTATGTTTCGTGTTACGACGAGAAATTTAACATGTTTGAGCAATGGTGGTTGTTGTTTTTGTGGTTGTTGCTCTGTTTTCAATTTTTGTACACGCCACCAGGCGTCTCCATCGGAGCGTTTTTCTTGGTTCAAGTGTGTATTTTGATGCATTTAAACGCGCAAAAATGCATTTAGAGCAGCGTGCATCATTATAAGGCACCTCTGTTCGACCGCTGGAATGCAGCCGGCTTTGCATGCGCGATTCAATGAAAAGAAAAAACCGCCACAACCCATAGAGGTAACTTTTTTGTGAAGTGCTTTTCACATTTACTTGAAAGAAAATAAACCATCAGGTAAAAAACACAGCTTCTGTCTCATTACACATACACACACACCCCCACACACTCAACGTCCAACACTCTAAACGATGCTCAACGCGTCTCCACAGCAAGCCCCAAAAACAATCTCGTTAACATTGCACACATAAACCTCTCGGCGTTTATTTGCGCGAGCAAATTCGTGTAAACAAATGGCCCCCCGTCCACCGCGGACGTGCCCCGCGCGAGCAGCTCCTCCTTGCGGAAGGAAAGTGTTTCCGCATTTTATTTGCCAGCATAAATCAAAATAAACGGGTGGCACCACAGCACATCACCACTTTTGCTGATTTATGTTCAATGCCGGGCGCGCGCGCGCGCACCCTTAGCGGCGCTGTTTACCTTTAGACATCCTGTTTCATCAGTTGGTTTTGCCTTTTTTTCTTCTTTTCCTTTGGTTGGTGTTATTTTGTGACTGTCGGGCGATGATGAAAAGCAGGATGTACTACGGGAAAAGGACATACACACACATAGCATACATTTAAGAACAGAAATCAAACGGAACGGAGTATTGGAATGGAAGTCGCTGCAAGCCTGAACGTCTGAATGCGCGCCGACAATGTGAGCCGGTCGTTCACGGCTGCCTGCTAACGATGCGTCTCCCAGAAGGAGGCTCCTCCCTACACAGAATGCACCTTGCAGCGAAAATGCACGACAGCGAACGACGTGATTTTCCCAGCCACACACACACACACACACACAAAAAAGGACACCCTCTCCACAGCGTGGCAGGCAAGACGCGCGCGCAGAAACACGGAAAATCAACAACCACCCGGCGACAGGACCTCGTCTTTGAAGTTTTTTTTTAGATTCTATTTTGATTCGATTTTCCACACAAACGGCAGCGTTTAATTCGTGCGTTTATTTCAAATCCGATTTCCGCTTAAAGAATAGAGGAAGGAAAAAAATAATTTCTTGTCAAATACGGAAGGAAAATGAATAAGTGAGCCACAAAACCGATCGCGATCCCTGTTTTCCTCCTCTCCGGGGAGATGTAATGATAGAACACTAACGGGGAAATGTTGTGTCAATTGACACTTTTGCAAATTTCAGTTTTGATTGCTCGAAAACGGCCAAAGGCTATCGACAGTCGGTGAATTCACCTGAAGCTTTATATAATTGTACAGTTTTTTTTAGATTTATTGATTTTTTTTTCAATTTATATCACTGCTCCTATATGCTAGTACAAGGAATTCGGACTTAAAAAATCATTACTCACTGCTTCTGATGATTTTATGATTTTGGATGACAAGAATTTTAATTCAAGAGGATCGGAAAAGGAGACGACAGCCTCATCCCGAAACAAACAAAAAATCCTTCCAGGTGTTGATCGACACCAAATCTGCCCCGGGTAGGAGCATTCGCCCACCTACTTGAACGTTAGTGTTAAGGATCCATTCCATCCGGGGCGCACTTGCATCTCACACATTAAGGTTCACCCCGTGCGATTGATGTGTGACGCAAGGTAACGATGCAAAGAATAAAAAGAAGAATAAGACCGCGTGTGGGAGGTGGGCGGGAAAATTTGACCAATTTACACAACGGCTGCTTGTCCCGATGGGTTTGAAAGCGAGCGTGCGGGCGCGCGATCCCCGCCACAATCACAAAGGCCGAGCGCGCGCGCGCGCGCGGGGATCGTTATAGCAGCCGTAATCATCATCCGCCGGGCGCTGTGGGAGGCTGTTGGGTGGGAGTTGAAGAACACTGTCGTTGCAGAAGAAGGAAGGGGACACGATAATAATAATCATCATAACGAGAGGCATCGCGGCGGCTAGGCGCACAATCGCACACCGGATGGTGAAAAGGACGAATAAATATCTTCTGCTCCCGAGGGTTGTGATGTTGGTGGCCGCCTTCTGCCGCCTCACCTTTAAAGCTTGATCTTTTCCTCCCACCGTTTGTGGCGTGTGGCTACGCGATATCTCAAATCATCGACGACGACGACGACGACGACGAGAAGGAAAACAGAAGGTGCGCGTCAGTGATACCGACGGCAACGGCGGCGGACTAACGATGCCGATTATTATCATTATTATTTTCATTATCACCGTCATCATCGCCACCGTCATCGGTTGCGCGCGAGCGCGAGGAGAGCTGCCATTATCATAGCGTTGAGCGCGTTTCATTTGCAACCTATCCACGATAACAGGAAAAGACTGCTAGGAGTGTAGCTTCCGATTGGGGAACACATCCATTTATCATTTGTGCTTGATTTTGGGAAATGTTTGTCTCCTTGTCTGCTCTAATCTTCGGCCGGAATAGCTGGGTTATTGAATTTAAGCTCCGACCATTTTCCATTTTCACTAAATGAACACTTCATATCTATATTTATCAAGTTTCCATTCAAAAATAGAATACATGGTTCATTTATTACGATTTATTTCGACTTGCTTCAACCTTAGCAACTTTTTTCAAAAAAAGTTTAATTGCTTAGCAATCAAAAAGACAATTGCATTGATTCCCTGCTTATATAGAATATAGTTTTTTTCTTCTAAATATTGTTTTACTAAAAGAAAAGTAATAAGGATAACATATACTTCAAGAACAACCTTATTACAACAAGCCTTTCTGACGCAAACTTCTCTCTGCGCGGAGTAAATTACGATAAATGGAACTCTCCACACTCTCCACACACCGAGAGTCGTAAATCTCGGGCAAAGAACATACAATCACGGCTTAATTGTGCTGCAGCAGCTCACGGCTCCGACGGCATTCCTTCCCATCGCACCGACGGGAAGAAGCAAGTGTGTTTGAACCCAATTTCACAACGGGCGGGGGAGAAAAAAAACGCACACAACCGGAAGTGAACGACACACACACACAAACTCAAGGGCAAAACGTGGCTCTGTATGTTCGGTTTACTAGCCCGCGCTTCCACAACTGGCAGCCAAAAGACGTATGAATGAATTTGTTTGCGAGTGGTGGAGTAGGTAGCCGAAGAAAAGAGAGAGAGAAAGAGAGAGACAGGGAAGAAAATTCTCCCTCCGCTTGGCGTTGGCTTATTCGATGACAGTTGCTGCTGTTGCTGCTGCTGTTGCCGCTGTCTGCGAAACCAATGAATCAAACAAGCATCCATCCGTTGCGTCCGTCCGTGCTGTCTCCTTCTTCCATTCGTCAGGGTTGTTACGGTCGTGCGCCCTTCAGCTTGAACGCACTAAAAGAAATGCCAAAAATGCGACCAGACGACGTCGACGACGCCGGCGACGACGACGACGGTGGTCTTGTGAGACGACGAGCAGCAGCAGCAGCACACACAAATTAATGTGCCATAGAAAAGTTGAAGGAATAGAAAATCAAATACAATTGTGATTGAAAATCATGACACACACACACACATACACGGGCACGCACATGGGTGGCATGAATAGGACGAAATTTTCGTCACCCAAAAGGAAAGGGAGTGGCGTGCTGCTGCTCCGGCTGCCAGAGCGACGGACGCGGCAATCAGGATGAATTGGAACCTCGAATGGGGATGGGGGAAGGGAAAGGACGGGCGCGTTGTGAAGTAGACGACGTGCAGACACATACACACACACACACACACACACACACACACGACGCAAACAGCGTTCGGCAATAAGGAGAAATGAGAAATGATGATTTGTGACCCGCTCCCTTGGTGGAATGTGAGCGTGTAGCGAGCTGATCGTGCGTCAAAATTGCATTTCTCATTTTAAATAACATTTTTAACATAGTTTCACTTATTTATATCCCTAACGGGAACGTTAAACACTCTGATTTTTAGTTGCTTGAGAACACAATAAATATGGAAAACTCATCAAAATACCACTGTGCCATCGTACTCCGGTGTCGCCAGCTGACATCAGCCGGCAAAATTCGCTTCCGGGCCGGAATCACTTTGCAACGGGGGACACACACAATCGGACCAAACTACTTCCTCCACCGAGATCCCTTTGCATAGGGCGCGCGTGCAGACGCGCACCATCATCGAATCTGCATGGGAGGAGAGTGTTGGCGCTAAAACTGTATCGTTACTAATTCGTATTAAAAAAAAACACATAAGAAATAAAATTATGATAAGTGATCGAATAAAACTATTTTATTTATCGAGGACCGAGATCCGAGAGCCACCTGTACCGTTGCAGCATTCTTCTGGCTTTTCCCATCTGGCGTGACGCATCAGCAGTTGTTGCGCACCGTGCATCGTAAATTGAAGCATTTGTTGCGTTGATTATTGAGCATTGTATGGCTCGGTTGCTTGGGAAACTCTTGGTGAGAGAGTTACACTCTAGCCTGGTGGAGCAGTGCGAAAAATACTAACTAGGAACACATTATAAGTTTAAAATTCTTATATTTTCATTTATCGTCCTCATTGCACGCCTAAATGTATGCAATCTGCATACTAGAAAGAAAAAAACGCACCTAATGTCAATTTAACGACAAATTCCCTTCTACCGAGAAGCTTGCGCGGGATGCTTTTGTTTAAACACTTCAACACACGTATCACACGCACGCATTTTTGCGCCTGTGTGTGTGCGCGTGTGTGCAATACACGATCCAAATTAATTAGAAGCACAGAAACACCGAATACGAGTGCAGGCTGAGCATATCGGGTATTAATTACACCGGAACCAGTCGGCCATCCGAATGGCAAACAACCCTTAAGCACACACACGAACGCAACGCAACGCGCGAAACCACTCCACGCACAGCGTTTGGGTCGTTCGTTACACATCGCTCCCGGTTCGGAGGAGGCGCATGGTGCGCCTCAAACAAATCAACTGCCAACGGCTTTCTCCTCTAAGCTCGCGCGCGATGCTAGGAAGGCCTCATTTTCGCTGGCTCCATCGTGGTGCGCTGCCACACATGGCTGCGTACAATCACGGAAAATGATATTTTTCAACTCATCCCACGTACACGTACGCCTCCTCCGTCGCCTTCACACCCATTTATCATCACTTAAATTAATTTTATCGGTTGTTACGGTTGTAGAGCGAGCTGGGATGGGAAGCTGAGCGGTGCCATCACTTCCCTTCTGCCGACAGGATATCTCTCACAGTGAAACAGTGCTGTAAACTTCCAATAGTGTGTGAGAGAGAGACACAAACATACTTTCGCTCTGTTTCGCTCTCGCATTCCAGTTAGCAAACGATCACCGTATAGGCTCCGTTGAGGAAAATTCACTCAACCCGTCTGTGCAGCATACGGTATGCGGGAAAAGCGGGAAGGGGCGGCCCTTCTCCCACGCGCCAGCTTTACATAAGTTATCCTTTTCCCCCTCTCCGGTTCGGTTCGGCTGGCACCGGACACAATATAAATTGGAATGATCGAAGAGAATTGAAATGGTGGTCGTCCCGGTCCTCCGTAGCAACTGCTACTTTGTGTGCATTCCTCTCTCACTCTCTCTCTTTCTCTCTCTCTCTATCTCTCTCTCTCACTGTGCATATATGACTCGCAGGAAGATTTGCACCACGCACCCAGACGACGCACACAGGACAGGGCGCTGGTGAAAATTCATTAGAGATTATAGAAATGGAAAATGATTGCACCAGCAGCAGCAGCAGCAGGAGAGCTGCAAGCAACAGTCTCCTTAGTTCCCGAGCTTTCCGGGGGGTATCCAAAGCACTCCGAAAGTGAAGCGAGATTGGCACACAGCAATTGGTGCTGGACGTCCCCCTTTGTTTCCCATCCCAGCCCATCCCATCCCTTTCCACGACGGCTCGTGGTGTGTGTGCTTCTTTCAGGGGCAATTTTCTTCCAGCGAGACTCACACACACAGCCACCCAGACCCCGAAGGATGTGGCCCACTAACTGTAATGATGATCACGCTCCGAGGAGCACCACCCAGCGCATCCACCCCCACCACCCACCAGTTCGGGAGGGGAGTTCATGATTGTGATGATGATTCCATGTTGAGCTAATTTCGCTGATTGAATTTAGGTTCATTTGCTGAAGGGATTTTGTGGGATTGAATTGATGGTGGTTTGGTTTGGGGTGGGTAGCGTTTCGTCTTTGATCGAATTATCGGTCTCCTGGCTGGGTCGGTCGGTTGGTCGGCGTGAGCAGGCAGGCAGGCAGATTCACCTGTTGGGTGCTAGTACACTGGCAGCACCGACCGCGTGTTGATTGGATTGCGCCGGTGCCAGTTTAAAAAGCGCCCGCCGAACCACCGGAACCTGCTCCTAGCTCCGAGATCGGAAGGCGAAGGCGGGATTCGCGGGCGGTAAATTAATTTAACACCAACACATCCCCGGGCGCGGGATGACTGACGGTGCCGCGCTATTGTTTGCGTATCGGGGAGCACATTTACTGGATGATTAAACTTGAAAAGGAAGCACCTTTTTTCTCAGGCGAGGGGGGGGGGGTTAGGAGAGTTTCGACCTACGATTCTTACGGCAGAAACTTCGGAAAAGAGTTATATATCGTTATTAAATTAGAACTAGAAAACTTTCCGATTAATATTGCATACTTTTAGGCGCTTATTTCGCTCAATCAACCCGAAATTGCGCGACAAATGCTCCAATAGTGCATTATAAACCCTGCAGATTGCATATATCTTAGCTACGTTAGCAAATTTGCGCCTTAAAGTATGCAAAAAGCAATTAAAATCGCCTTACTAACGCTTTTTTTGTCTGTTCACTTACTATTTTGCCCCAAAAATTCATTAATAATGTTACAATTACATTTTTTATGTTATTATACACCCTACCCGATGTGGTTTGTTAAGTGGATTGCATTCCCCTTCACAGCGTGAGCTGATTTAGTCCTTAAAGTATGCAAAAAGCAATTTAAATAATACCAAATCTCAATGACAATATGAACATTTATATAAACGATTGTACACGTGCTACAAAATAGTCAAACGTTCCACTACAAAATAGTCAAACGTTCCCGTTTAAGCTGCTCGTCTAACGAGCTGTGCGCACTCACTAGCTACTCAATCCGGCACTGTAACTTTGTATTTGCCGCGCACATCAACAAAATGGCAGCAAAACTGGCATTTATAAATATAAGGAAAGCAACAGCGTCTCTTCTCTTAGGCAAACGGTTTGAGTTGATTTTTTAAAGTACGCTGAGGAACAGAGAACGAGAGAGAGAGAGATAGAGAGAGAGAAGACGCGAGAGAGCAGTATAAGGGTGAATCCTTTCCAGCTTTCCTCATTAGTCGCTAACGAACCAATCATTCAGCAACACAATTTGCGTGCCTCCTCCCGTAAGCACCAGGACGCCAGCGCGCGCGCGTCCCAGGTCGTCCTTAAGAGGACTGAGATGCGTCACAGTAAAAGCATCGAGCATGGAGGAACACGCATACACCAACGCAACCATTAGCGAGCGAGCGGAGGAATTCGTGGAATTGTTTTGCATCCCAAGCGTGTGACGATCGTTCAGGTTTGTTTTGTTTTTCTCTTTGGTACGATCAGTTTCAGTGATAGCTGTCACCGTTCAAAGGGGGGGACGAATGTGTCGGAAGCCAAATTAAAACAAATCAAAACCCATTCCCCGTTCGGGATATAATGAGCGTGTTGATTGGCGAAACAACACCGAAAACAATACGGTGGTGGAGAAGTAATAAGACGGTGCGACCATTCGGTACGCTTATTGGGGTGCGATTGCCCTATACTTAAATCCCTGGGCCACGCAATGCCCCCTCTCGCTTGGGCAACACAATGTGCAACAATGTGTTCTGCATCCCCGGACGCAATGGGATCGTGCGTTCGTGCGGCTGCAGATCGCACCGAGGCGGGCTTATGGACGGGAGTCCCGCTAATAACGGGGAGTGTGCTGTGCATTCGTTCGATTTCGAGCCCACTGCAAACCGCCAGACGCCGGTCCGATTGAAGGATGCCGCTCGCAACCCGGGAGAAGCCCGGCGAGAAGCGGGAACAGCAATGATTAGCTGTCGATAATGAGGCCCTATTTATTGGGCCGGCGGAGGCAGCGCCGCGAATCGACGATACAACACTCGGCTAACGAGAGCTGCACCGAACGGCGACGTTTATTTAATCAGAGGGATCAAGCCCAAACTCTCCAAGAGGGAGGGTAGGATAACGGAGAAGAAGCAGACGAGAACGAAAAGAGCCAAAGAAGAGATTTGTCCGAAAGAAGAACAAAAAACAACCCATCAAAAAGGGAACACACGTCCGGCCAGCATCGCCACCACAGGGAAGAAGAGAGAGAGAGAGAGAGAGAGAGAGCGAAAGAGAGAGAGAGCAGAAATCGCAATGTGCATCTTCTTCGCAATTAGAGACGAGTCGCACTCGCCTGTGTCGGTGCTGCGGTTGTGTGTCTTTTCGCGTTCGGTTCACTCGAAAAGTTGGTCAAGTTTCACGCGCTCGGTTCGGGCCTCCTCCTCGTCCCACCCCACACAGCGGTGGAATCGTGCGGGAAATGAATTGTTGCTTAATTTTCCGCCTATTTTCTTTCGCGGCACCTTTCGCGCAGCCTCGACCGTCGGCGCTGTGTGGCACGATATCACGTCACTGTAGGTATGTAACGTTTAATTGGGTCGCAAAGTAAAGTTAGGGGTTTTCGGGCGGTTTTTTTAGGGGGAGACTTGTGGTCCGTGTTCCGCTTTAAAGCGTTATCGGTTTGGGTTGGAGGTGCATGATGTGTAGAGTATGCCTTTGGGGCGGAGGATGCAATGTAGAATATGGAGTGGAATAAACAATTTTGTCTCACTTTTACCCATTTTTATAACCCTCACGAGTATTTGTTTTAGGAAGGACGAAGGAAAAGTGAATAAGGATTTAAGAAAGATCGCACTCACATTTTTAGCGATTTAAAATAAGATTTTATAGAAAAAAAATACTCAAATTTCAATACTAATGAAATGATTCTGAGCACTCTCGCTGATTTTTAGCACACGAAACATTCATGAACTCCTAGAGAGCAAACTAAGGAGGCTGAACTTTGTAGTGTTGAGAAAAAGAATCCGGATCGGATTCGAATCAATCCGGATTCGATCCTACATCTGAGATCTGGAACGAAACCCGGTCTTAGATCATCATGCCTCGGAATCCCAATTTGCCCAGAGTTTGATCCGGGATTGAGATCCAACATTTTCAAGATTTGAATCCCTTCGTATTCGGATTTGTTAAGACCAGTGAGGTCAACAAAGAATTCAGCAGGAAATTGTTTATTCATTTTTTTGTTTTTTTTTAACTCCTACATGGTAGAGTTTCACAGAGTTCGATTTCAGTGATACAGCTTATCAAATATAGAAATTTTCGGAGATTTTAACTCGCTGGTTAAAAGTGAGTTTTCGAAAATATACAAAAAAGGATAATGTAACGATAGAGTTGAAAAATAAAAACACTATTCTCTCCATTTCCACACCTCGCTCCAAAGAACAGATGGGAAAAACGGCGCGTCACCGGAAATGGAAATTTCACACTGCAGTGTGTTGTCGTTACGAGATCAACTTCTCGAGCTTCTGTGCGCCCAAACACACAGTAAACTCATCGAACATCGGCTCAAATTTCTTCCGTGGACGAATTCGTCTCGTAGGAAAATAGGGAAAAGCCCGACAAAAAAAGGGAAATTACTTTCCCTTCCCGTGTCCAGTTTGTGGTGCGTGTGTGCGGACCGCGCTCAAAGGCTGCGAAGGCCGGAAAAAGAACCCGAGCCCGATGTGTGATCGATGCAATGAGGCGGAAAAGTGCCGCCACCATCGGGGTGGCACGGTCGGTCGGTTGAGTAAAGTAAAGTTGATTTATTTTGTGGACACTTTCACACACAGACACACACACACATCCAGAGCGCTTTGTTTTCTGTTTGTTGTTGGTACAGTTTCCATTCTCAGTGCTGTTCTCGGCAAACCTCACCCGAAGCGATCGGGCCGGAATGCGACATACGGGGAGAAGGGATTTGGTTGCCATGACCACCACCACCACCACCACCATGGGCGTCGTCAGTGAGGCGTGAAAAAAAACCTTCAAGAACAAGTTTTTAATTCCTCTTTTAAACGTTCACACACACCATAAGGAAGCAGCTGGAGCGGAGAACGAAATTGAAGCTTCCCGGGTGGACCGAGGCGTGGACCACACGAACTCGCGGCCACAGAAGGAGAGCAAAAGAATAGCTCCGATTACACACACGGCCACCAGCCGGCCGGCGCAAAAATGAAGTGAAAAAAAATGCCCCCAACACCGACGACTGTGGAATTCGTGTGGGAAAGGATGAGAGAAAACCAATTACATTTCGTCCACCACATTCGACGCGCGACCTCCGCCGCTGTCCCGGTGCTGTAACATTTCCGATGCTGCACCACCCCGACACCAAAACCTAGAGAGAGAGAGAGAGAGAGAGAGAGAGAGAGTGGGAAGGGCACGAAATTAAGGAATTATCCCTTCGTCTAGGAATTGATGCGATGGAACGAGAGAGCGAGAGAAGGAAACGAATCGTAAGTGACAGCCCACCGATACGTCGTACACCTCCGTCAACCCTCGTCAATTAGAGCCGGTCCCGAAAAACCCCTCGGACGAGACGTCAAAAATCACCCTCCTGCTGCTGCTGCTGCTGCTGCTGCGTCCTCTAGGGCCTGGGCCACCACGACGACGGCACGACTGCCCGCCAAGATGACGTACTGCTTCCCGGCGCTGGCTGGACGGACGAGAAGAAATTGACTCCATCATGGAACGTTTCAAAAACATTACACGATCGAAGTGCGATGGAAGGAGCTGGCTGCAGAAAATCGCACATGATCGGAATACGGAAACGAGAAAATAACGATATCTCTCCCTCTCTCGCGCTCGCTCGCTCTCGGCTTCTGTCACTTTATTTTGGGAATTAAATTTTAACCACCTTTTATACTGCGTTTTTTTTTTCTCACCATCTCAATATCGTCCTTCTGTGTATCCCTTTTTCCATGCTTGTGGCTGATCTCTCTCTCTCTCTCTCTCCCTCTCCCTCTCTCTCTTTTGTTCTCTTCACCCCAGGGAGTGAATAATTAAATTTGTTCGATCCCGTAAGTGCCCTAGACCCCCTCTTCTGTTGATTAGAAGTGTGCGGGCGATATCCGCCGTCTCGCTCGACCCCGGCGTGTTCAGGATTTTCCCTCTTTTTTTCGTCCCATTTTTTGTTTCGCTGCGTACCACACGAAGCTCGCCCCCGGGTTAAGGGGTGCCGGTCGCAGTAGCCAGTAATTGAAATGCAATGCACGAGCATGTCAATTAACTAGAACGATGGGGACACCCCGACTGGACCGGACGGGTGGGTGGGAGTGGGAGTGGAAGAGCGCAGACTTTTCGATTGATCGATTGATTGATCATTTTTGTCCCGACCGGGAGCGAACGGGACGAACGGAGGAAACATTTCTTGATTGGTTTGATGAGAAGGGATTGAGAAGGGAGATAAAGAGAGAGATAGAGAGTGTTTTTGTTTCTCTCTATTGTAATCAGTAATCCATAAGCGTGTATTTGCTTGGTGTTATGTTTTGCATGTGTGCTTTTCGCAATCGAAAACACATATTTTTAGGAAAATTTCTTCAAAATCAGTATTGTTGTAAATTTTAGCTCAAATTTCGAACATAAGTAGACTTTATTACACTTACTTATGCCAATTATACACTTTACAACTGATTAATACGCACTGAAAAACGCTTTATTATTGCCTGTAAATGCTTCTATTCCCCATTTAAGGAATTGTTCACAATAGCCTGTTAATAACTGGCAAGCCTAAGCTCCTATACGGCTCTTGTAAAACTATTCACTACCATCTTGCCTTACGGATTGCATACTTTTCGGCGCAAATTATAGCACATTAGCCAGAGCAAGAGGGTTATGAAACTAAAGGATTTTTCTTTCGAAAATTATAAGGAAATTTGGATAAATGCGAGTAAATTCTTAAGGCTATCTAACATCTAAAAAATATATCATTACAGCCCAATAATGCGCAATAATATTGTTAGCAATATAATAGATTCATTCATAGAAAACGACACGAACAAACACAAATGCGGCATGCAGCAATATAAATTCAATGTTGAAAAGTTGGATTAGGATCCGAACCGAACCGGGAAGCAAGCGGGATAAGCGTATGGGAGACACAGGTTGACGGAATCTAAACGCGGGACACCGCAGGACGAAGCGGTTTTCCAATTAAAACAAATTCATATCCACGCTCATGCTGCTGTCGAGCGCCATCCCTCCAAAACCCGCTGCATCTGTGTTAGTGTAGGTCGGTTTTGTTGTTGTTGTTGTTGTTTGTGTTGTTGCGGCAAAGGAAATTGAGCCAATGTCTCTACAGACCCGGACGACTCTAAGCACTCCGAGGGAAAGGGTTTTCAGTGGACCGAAATTAATTTCGACTAATTTAAAATCGCGCGCCCCACGCGCCCGATGCTCGAAAGGAGAGGGAGCGAGAGAGCGCGCTTGTCCAGCACGGCGTGTTTCTCGGTCTTGATAGATTTTATTAAAACACACTGTGTGTGTTATCGTGCCACAACACAAGCTTCTTTAAACTAATTTCGTATCAACACAACTCGAGCCACTCCGAAGCCGAAATCGCGCTCCGAAGCATCGTCGGTCGGTGAAGAGGAGGAATCAAATTAAAAAATTCATAAATTGCACCGACGCCGGCTGTCAGGAGGGGACACGGAGCGCGAGATCCTTGTTACGAGTTCCATGCAAAACCCGTGAAGTGAAGTGTCCTCAGCGTGTGTGTGTGTGTGTGCGCGCTGTGTCAGTCAGTCAGTCAGTCACTTGTGCAGCAGGAGATTGTTTAGGAGCGCCCTTTTTGTGCGCCGGACACGCACACGCACTAATTGGAATAGCCTACCGGCGACGAGTGTCGCTGTGTGTGTGTGTGTGTGGCTCCCCGTATCGGAATAGGATTGAAGGATGCGCGAGAACGAAAAAAAAGATAGCTCGCTTCAAATCGACTCCACTTTGAACATAGTCGAGCAGTCGGATGCTCGCGGGAAAAGCCGCGACCCTAAAAACACCAGCCATCGATTGTGTCCTGGAGCGAAAGGACGTGCGGATTAAAACAAAAGATTGATTGAATTTCTCTGACTTCATTTCGCACGCGCACATGCCTCCTCGTGCCCAAAACTAGGCGCACTCTCGGGGAAAGGATGCGCTCACTTCACGCGCTCTCGAATCCCTGCTAACAACCGGATGAACCTTTCGCGTATTAGAGGACAGCGCACCTCGCGTTTCATTTGTGTTTTTTTTTCACACACGGAATCCGCAACAAACGCACCGAATGAACAATTTGGGTGTGTGTGTGTGTGTTGACTGCCTGCCTGCCACGGATGGGGCAATTTATGGGACCGAAATTTCGGGACCGAAAAAAAGAGGATGCGAACGACGACACGCGCACACAAATACCACGCAAACACGGCGTGTGTGTGTGTGTGTGTGTGTGTGTGTGTGTGTGTGAGTGTGATTGATTATGACTAGGCACCAGATTGGACCTCTTATCGTGTTGTTTTTGCTGTTTTCTGGCAGCTTTTTTTCAACCCTCTGGGTCGGGCCAGGACACGCTGTTAGAAACGCACTCACACACACACACACTGGCTGAGCCGGGTGGAATAATAATTGAATATTCTAGGTGCTGCTGCACTTTTCGCCGGTCGGCCTTTTGTTTTACCTCTTTTCGTCCCCGTCCCATCGATTCACCACGGGGCGCATTCTTTTATGTTTAGGAATTTAATCTACCAGAGCTTTTTGTTTTCCTTCTTCCTTCTTCTTCCCCTCTTCTCTTCTCACGTTGCTCTCCCACCCACCACCGATCGATTCGCTAATGGGAAATCGGTTTCTATTTTCGCAAAACCGGCTCCGGCGCCGCGTGCACAATTCAATTAAAATATTTCTCCACCGTTCAAAGCAAAGCCCGAGTGGTGTTCCTCCTTCCCTGGGGAGGGGTTGAAGGGTTTGGGGGGAGGGGGCTGGTGGGTGGAGAAAAATCCTTGCAAACAAGCGTGTTGCTGTGTTCTTCTCATTACTTTCAAGTGTATTTTCTTGCACATCTGGTTGCGGAAACGGTGTGAGGGAAGAAGGATGCACACACACACACAGGATGAAAACACATCACTTCCTTTCGCCATCTTCACTCACTTCCACGTGCACATACAGACACACACAGAGACGACATTTGATTGCTTTCATTAGTATGCGCGTCCGCGCTGCAAATGTAATAAATAATACAACGAAAATGGGAAGGAGGAGGTGGGGGGTGGGGAGGCGAAAATATCACCTTCCGTTGTGGCAGCCTTTTTCTAAAAAAACGCCACCGAGACGCGCGCGCGGCCCTCGAGTGTCTCTCACTCGCCGGAGGCGGTGTGAAGAATCTGAGAATGCACCTAACAAGAACAATCATTATCCTTTGAGAGACTTCCGCTTTCGTTTGCTGGGTTTTTTTCTTCTTTTTTTCTTGTTGTCCTTGTGCTCTCTCTCTCTGCATCTCTCTCTCGCTCGCTCGCTCGCGTTAAAAGTAAGCGAGAACTGTTCTTATCGTGCAGCATCTCGTCACCGTCGAGGAGGTATCTTCGAACGTTTTAATCACGTTTGTGTGAAGCAATTATTCGCTCCGACCCGCACGGTGCATCGCTCACTTAGTAGTGGTAAGTGATATACACAGTGACGGTCCACACTATAGGGCCACTAACTGCTACACTAGTTGCTTTCAGTACGTATACACAGTAGTGTCGGGTAACAGAGATTCAGATTAATGAATCTGAATGAATCTTTGAACCAAATGAATGAATCTGAATCTTAGAAACAAAGATTCATGAATATCCTAGAGATTCATAAGATAGGATTCATGAATCCCTAGAGATTCATGAATCTCCAGAGATTCATGAGATTCATGCATATTTAGAGATTCACGAGATTCATAAATCTTCTAGAGATTCATAAGATTCATGAATCTTTAGAGATGCATGAATCTCCAAAGATTCATGAATGATTCTAAATGAATCCTACATGAAAGATAAATGAATCTGAATCTCGTCGAAAGATTCATAAGACACAACACTAGTACACAGGGTTATGTTGGGTTATGAGCCGAGAATCTCGCACGATCTCGGAACGTACGTATGTTCCGGAGCTCATTTCCACTCATTTTCACTCATTTTAAAAACATTTCACTGATAAACACCTCTCGCAGCGTACTTTACCCTGGAACTTTCGAGAGGTGAGAATTATAACAATTTCAATATAATCTATTATCAACTAACGTCCTTTTCTCCTAATTTTGTTAGGGTTAAGGAGTTTCCGTAACACCCTTCTCGCTTCGCTCCACACTGTACACTCGCTTTTCAAGGGAGGAAGCGTCCGTGAAGGGTTTTCATCAAGTAAAGTGCATCGAACGGCGCCACTATCGTTAAACAATGGCAATGTAATGGAGAAAAAACACACACACACCGTTTTCCTAGCAAATCGTGGACCAGTGGGTTCGAGAGGAAGATTTGATGTGCAGAAAAGTGCCCGGCGTCTGGCCAATTATTGGCTCCTCTCTCTCTCTCTCTCTCGCGCGCGCGCGCGCGCAATCACACATAATCCAAGTGCAAGTGCAAGAGTGCAATTTGAAATGCATCGGGAAAACACGAAGGGGGGCGAGAGCTTTTGTAATGCAAGAAGGCAACAGCAAAAAAAAAACCCACCCAGTATCGATTTATTTGCTTTACCCTCTTTCGGGCCATCGAGATCGAACGTGAGCACTCTTCATCATCATCATCATCCTCGAGGGCGATCGTATCGTCCCGAGCCGATAGAGATGATTTGTTACAAACGGTGGCCGGTCGTGGCACGATATTTCACCGTTCGCGTAGCACACCACCACCACCACCACCGCAAGGGTAAGTAATTTAATTAATGTAACCACAAACATCCGTAATTATACACTCATCATCAGCCGGCCGCCCTCGAGCCCTTTCGAGCGCCTCCGCCTCCCTCGATCGAGCACGGAGAACCCACAATTTGTGGCTACAATGTTTCAATTTGCCGTCCTCTCGCCCGTCCCGTCTCGACCTCGGGCTGTGTGTGTGTGTGTGTGCGGTGGCCCAAATTGGGGGTATATTTGCTAATTTGAGCACGTTTCGGGCTCGGCACCGCCGTTTGCGCGCCTCGAGGATGCCCAACCGCGCTTCTCGTGAACGGAGCGAATGAAGCGAACGGGAGAGAACACACACACAAGCATATCACATGACGGATGAGCGGTAGAAAGCGGAATCCGATGCTCATTACTGCGACTGCGAATTCGAAAGGGCGGACTGGTGCTGTCCGCGCCGTTCCCTTTTTATCCGCACACCGTCGTCGATCGTGCCGATTGGGAAAGGGATCGCGCAAAAGGGATCGCCAATCGGCCAGCGATCGCCTTCTTATCGCGAACGCGCGCGCTCGGAGCGTGGCTCTCCTCCGCAGGATGTTCGGAACACGTTGGCTAATGAGCGGTAATTAGCGAGATGGAAGCGGAAAGAGCGATTTTATCAGAGCGATTACAACACAGTAAGACAGCCGAATAGTGCCGTGGATGTATTGGCGATGCAATCGACTGGAGCGGTTCGACCATTACCGAGCGCTCCGTTTTGTGGGCTATTTATTTCGTTTTGAGCGTGGTTGTTTTTATTTGAAGATATATTTGTTACCTTTTGTTTGCGAACTTGAGGACTCGCGTAGTATTCAATACGTAGTTTATGCATTCTACTCTTACTTTAAGCAAAGTTTTACAAGCAAATTTCATAGCAAGTCTTCTAGATTTTTAAGGTTTTGTTGTTAATTCACACAACAAATAAGAACACAAGAGGCAAACAATGTGAATACACTATGAACAAGGTGTAATTGTGTGCTTTCATATATTTTCTACAAAAGGCAGGAGTACGCTTTTGACAATTTTTACTTCCAAAATCCATGCCAAACTTTTCACAAATCGAAATTAAAATAATTTAGGACCTCATTGACTCATTGGCCTTGGTTAAAAAATATCGAAACTCTTATGGTTATTTTTGATTTTTATTTATATAATTATTGTTATTTTGATTGGCGGATTTGTTCAAAATTTAACAAAAAGTCATACAAATGTGGAACTAGAGGCTTGAACATGACTTTTTTTTTACTGCAAAGTAGAATATGTGACGGTAAGAGACATATTCAAGATCTTATAGACGCTACGCCACAGGGTTGTTAGGATTGTTCCAAAAATCTCTGCTCATAGCGCAAAATGGAGGCAATTGTTATGCTTTTAAAAGATAAATGCAACTTTAAACCTTCCAATTCCGTTCCATTTAATTGATCAAATCAACCAACCAGCCCTCGCCTCGACACGTTCGCGCGGTCGGAAATCGCATCGTCGCGCATTCTCTTTTATCGCGGTGCAGCAGCAGCACACCGAACCGTTCTCCCCACCCGGCAGGCAGCTGGAACGGGACGGACCACCGGCCGGAGGCGACCGACCGGGTTGAACCCTTGCCGCCCGTGCCCTTTCACGGCTTTATCTCTCACGGTTGCGTCTCGCAAACGCAAACCGGATTCGCCCGAGCCGGACGAGAAGTTCACAACTCGTTCTCACACACACACACACCCACCACAAGACACACACATACGAGGGTCAAGATTCGCGAGCGTTGTTCATTAAAGCCGTGCACTGATTAGAGCTGTTTTAATTTGCGCAATACGCTTCGGCGTCGGTTTCGCCCGAAGACGGGGGCTCGGGACGCCAATGAAAGGGCGTTCCGGCGTCCCACGTTCCAAATGTGTGCGGGAAGGGCAACATTGTAGCATCATTAGCGGGAAGAAACTGCAGCAGCAGCAGCAGCACGATCGATCGATCGATCGCATCGCGTCGATCGTATCGGGCCACCCTTCGTCTTCAAGAAGGAGGACGACCCCGGGAGGTGAAATATGATGCCAATCATTTGGCCGATGCCGAACCCGAAACAAGGGCCGGCGTGCGTGTGTGGTGTTGGCCCGGGATTGATTGATGGTAGCGGAGAGTTGCGCCGAGGATGCTTGCAGCAGGAGCTTAAGCCATCATTAGCGAAGGTGCCTCCGTTGCATTCGTTATCGATCGCGGCAAGCTGCAACAAACTCTCCCAGCAAGCTAATGAAGCAAAGGACACACACACACAAGCCGAAGGAGCGCGTAAGTATATTGATTTGGCATTGTGTGTATGCAGTTTTACGTCGCTGCTGTCTCTGCCTGTGCACAGTGGCCTAATATCGCCACTGATTACGAAACATTGTGTTTCGAGAGATGCCCGAAACCGCGTCGTAATTGGTGGTTAGTTTCGTTTGGTGCGTTAGGTGAGCCAAAGGTGAATTCGCACCACCACCACCACTACCACCGGTGCAATAAAAGAACGGCAGGAGCAGAAGCAGAAGAGGCAGAAGCGAGAAGAACGGAAGAATGAAATCAATAAAAGCAATGTGCAATTAGGGATTGCATTGTTGCCCTGCCCCTGGTGGTGTGCCCTGGGAGGTGAGCGCCGCTGGCTAATGAACCCTCCCCCCACCCAAACGGCTTGCAGAAAGAACAAAAATCCCCCGTGCACACCGTCAGGGCAAGGAGGTGGCACAATAAACATCTTGATTTGAGCCTTTGCCCGGTCGCCACTCTCTCTCTCGAGAGAGAGAGGGAGCAAGGGAGAGATTCAAATTAGGCGCAGCCAGAGCCACGTTGTTGCCTTTTTTTTTGTTCTGTCACACTAATTTGGTGTCCTTTTTTGACATCATTAGTGCGACATCAACCGAGGCTGTCATTAATCTTTCGAGTGTGTGTGTGTGTGGAGCTAAGTAGTGGTGAGAGGAAATTTGGGACCCTTTTTCTAGCTAATGAGCATCAAGGTAAGTACTGCCTGATTAAAAGCGACACGAGGAGGAAACCTTCCTAAGAGGGAATGTGTCTGTAAGATGGAATCTTTCTGCGCAGCAGCCGGAATGCTCTCGTTTCAGATGTGTTTACAGTATAAAGTCGTAAAGTTCGGTGATTTATGTGATTACTGAACGATTGAAACTAAGCTGATTGATAAGCTAATTATTGGCAAAATATATTTTTTAAAACATTCCACCCTAGAAAGGTTATAGGTTGAACATACATCCTTATATTCGATTCGAGAGAGGATTCTATCCTCAGAGCAGATACGTTTTCGAATTCATTTCCATTAGTTTTGGTCGGCCAAGATACTTAATAATATTCGAATATGTTTCCATATTGATACTGATAATATCCAAACATTTTAACAGCCCCAAGAGAGTTTGAAATGCAATGTAGATTTTATTTTGTGAAAAGAAATAGTAAAAAAACTATCGTCATATTGCTTATTTTCTGCTAAGATTATACCTTAGTAATATTTATAATTTATTGAATATAAAAATGAAACAAATTGTTCAATAATTGCCTTAAAACATGTAAAAAAATACAAATCTCCTGCAGAACATTCCAACATTTGAACTGAATCCTACGGAGAGTCTAACTCTGAACGTAAAACTACACACTAAATTCGACTACCAACCAAACCAACCAACCAAACCGACCACTAATCGCTTGAGGTCTAACCAGTCCGAGCGGCCAAGATCCGGGACGACGCCAATCAGTCATCGTTTCCTGGCCACGAGGGCAAGTGGTTCCTGGCCGGACGAGCTGCAATCAGCACACACACACCGGGGCCAGATTACGAAACGCGGCGCCCATCAGGGTTACCTGGCAGGACGAAACGATTTCGCTGATGAATACCCCGCCCGAACCGCAAACCAGTAGCGGGGCCGAGAGCTCAGCCTGACCTGAGCCCTGTGTAGCGGCTTGATTGAACATGTTCCGCGCTGGTTCCGCGGAGGCAAACATTCGGTGGAATAAAACGAGAGAAAGAGAGAAAGAGAGAGCGATAAAAAAACCCGCGGAAACCCGCGATCTCACCTGCACTCAGCGCAGGTTTCGTGGGTGTTGGTGATGGTCTTGATGAATCATTTCCAACCTAGTTCCCCGACACCGCAGCAACGGCTGTGGGTGAGGGTGGCCCGCCACCATGCATGGTGGTGGTGGTGCTAATCGAGCTGACGATGGGCCCTGACGAGCGTAAATGGTGCAGCAGCAGCAGCAGGGCAAAAGGGAAGCCCTGGAAGCGGCCTCACACGACGATTGACACTTCACCCCAAGGGAGAACCCGAATGTTACAGTGGCGTGTGGCGAATTGGGTGGGAGGGTGGAACGAGAGCAACCCGGCACACGCACGCAATAACGTGCCAGAGAGTTTTGCTCACATTCCACCCACGGACACACCGGACGGTGCCATATACGAGCCACACGAGGCTCAGGTTCAAGCGAGGGCGATCTAAGAACGTATCAAGATACACCCGGTGGCCCGGCACACAGAGAAGCGGGCGGATTGATAAGTTCGTGTGAGGAGTGTATGCTACGAATCATAAGGAAAAGGGATCTTCCCGAGGTCGCGAGTTATCTTATATGCCAAAAAATACCAAAAAAAAAAGCTTATAATTAATAATCTTTGTAAAATACCCTAACCTTCTTTGCTGCTCTTTTCCCGGGCTTCACGACATTTGCAAATTCCCTTAAGATCCCTTTGCGCAAAGCCGTTCCAAATGGGATAAGCTAGTTGAAGCAAACTTTTCAACCAACTCGCTAAGGAAGGACCTACTGTGGGAGGCATTCGTCACTCGCATAACGCAGCACAAAACAACACACACGCACACACAGTGCACAAAACTCGTTTCATGTGTACATGCTGACGGGTGGGGATTGAACCCCCCTCCCCTCCCGGCCCAGCCCGACCGTGCCTTCCATTACCATCACCACAAGAAGGCTGAAGGCAGCCGGGGCCTTTTCCGAAAGGCACCGAAGTGAGTGAGTTTCTAATTGACATTTTCTTAATTAAATTAGCAGTATTATGATTCAATTACTCTGCTGCGCTCACACACACGCGCGCACGCCTGATGGAAGATTGAGAAACGACCCTGCCCGGCTGATGTGGCGGAGAGCACAGACGAAACGTGCAGAAAGTTCGAGCGGCGCAGAGCCCGGATGTGTGTGAGCTTTGGCTTTAGCCAAATTAGAAAACCGGCAGGGAGCGGAGGATTAGTGCGAAAGCATGCAAACACACACACACACGTATGTAGCGAAGAAGAGCGGCAGGCTGCCGAGGAAGAACTCGTTTCCTTTTTTTTTGTTGCTCGAAGACCCAACTGCTTCCATCTCAAGAATCAATCCAAGGGTGTTTGTTTCGTGACCGTTTTCTTGTTCTTTCTCTCTTGCTTTCATTTTTCGCTGCTGCAAATAATTCCTTAAAAGCGTCACGTCACGTGGCCCCGCGCGCACGATGCACAGCAGTAATCAAATCATTGTCTATCGTCCATCCAGCAACAACAGGCAGGCGCACCACGCGACGGCTTTTGGCACACAATTCCGCAATTAGCTTGATGCAGTAATAAACTCACGGAACGGACTGTGCTGAGAAGGGAGATCGGTCTTTATTGCACTCTCTTTCTCTCTCTCTCTCTCTCTCTCTCTCTCTCTCTCTCTCTCTCTCTCTTCTTGCTACTCGAAGAAAAGGCGCATAAAACGAACGATTTGTTTCCCTTTCGTTAGTTTGGGAAACGTCTTTCTCCCTCCACCAGAGAGCGTACTTAGCGGCAATAAAATATTTATGGTAAAATGTGCGAGCACCCATCGTTCCACAAAAGACAATCGAACGAGCAAGAAAGACGCACTCGCGCGCACCGAGCGAAAGCCGTACTGGAAGAAGAACAGCGGTGTAAACAAATCCCCCCCGAAAAAGGCGTCAGATCCGATTTCTTAATCCACGGAAAAACAGAAGACCAAACAAAACCTTCCCACCACAATGTCTTGTGGTTTTGTTTTTTGGAAGAGTGTCCACGTGCACTTTTGAGGTTTCGAATTGGATGTTTTTTTTTTGTTGTTGAAAATGTTAGCATTCTTTGCGACAAACGTCTAATATCGCATACGTTGTGTGCGTAGGTACGCTTTAAAGTTCAATGGTGGTGGAGATCGTTGAGGTTTCTAGGCAGGTGAATGTCGTAATCTTCACTCAGACAACATAACAAAACGCAACGCTGTGTTGCCCTCAATCTTCGGGTCGTATTGAATTACGAGACCCTTTGGGTATCGCTGTCCTAGCGCGAATAATGAATCTGGTTTGTTTTCTACGTTTCTTTGTCTTTCATTCTCATCATCGGTAGGAGTTTTAACGATCGAAGCAAACAGGTGCTCCATAGCGCAATCGGTAAGGGCGTTGAGAGTTTAACTCGTGGACCAACCCCGGTTCGAATCTCGATGGATATTGGAAGATAAACGTTTTTAATTTAGGTTTTCTGATGCTGTTACTCAATATGAAGATATGAAGTGCAGGATAGAAGTGAAGAACTCAATCGAATTATAATTTTTCAAGCTAATTTCAATTTGGTTTTACACATAGAAGTGCTTCGACATAGTATTCCTATCTTATGGCGATCGTTTTTGCCGGTGACCAAAGAGCAAAACTGACACTAACCTGGAGTAATCGGCTTTGCAGAGTATCATGCCGCTGCGGGTGTAGCAACTGGAACCGATATCGGCCAGCATCGCCCCACAGCAGGAGCATTTCAGGCAGGAGTTGTGCCAATACCGGTCCAGCGCGTGCAGGAAGAAGCGTTCCGTGATTTTGCCTGTTCCGGGAGAGAGAGAGAGAGAGAGAGAGAGAGAGAACGAGAGTAAGCAAAAGCTCGGAATGATCCACCCACCATCGGTTTGTCAACCGGATCGACACTTACCTCCACATCCGGCGCAGTGCTTGACAGGGCCGCCGCCATTGCCACTGTTCATCTGGTGGAATCCCTGCTGCCCGTCCATGCTGACCATCGCGTTTGGCCCATTGCCAACGCCCCCACCGCCACCTCCGCCACCACCGCCGCCACCGCCATGCCCATTGTGATGCGGCGTGAGCTGCGGGTAGCTGCCGGCATTGTCCGGGCTGGGCGAATGTGGTGACGATAGATCCGAGTACGGATGGTAGTGGGGATTCATTGCTATTGAGGCGGCCAGTTTGACGGATTTTGGCTTACGCGTTTGTCGTAACGGCGTTGTGTTAGAACACCTTAACTAAAACAAAACTAACGCCAAAACGCGCGAGTGGTGGTTCCCTTTGGAGGAAAGGGACTAACTTCGTTGCCTTTACTTGATCTGCACAAAAGGAACTCGGTTCACGTTTCCTCGCTCGCGCACACTCACACACTACAGTTACACGAACGATTTGGGACTAGATGCACGGGTCCGCCGTTTGTTTAAAACCTCATTTACGTTGGTTTCGCGTTGCACTCGGCTCAATCATACTGACACCACTCCGAAATAAACTTTTCACAACGTCACTGAGCCTGTCACTTTGTTTCTCAAAATGTGAGCCTGAAAATTGAGAGAAAAAAATACATTGAAATTTAATCGAAACACATTTTTACACGTAATGTTCTAATTGCTTATATAAATAAACTCATTCTTATGTTAGCTACATTAAACAGAGTTATGTCTTTCCGATACTGGAACGTTAATAACCTACTTTATTATAATCTAATTTATTTGATTCGAGGTATTGTGCTTGTGTAAGCAGAACATGGCCACTTTCATTTTTTATATTACATATTAGCTTTTTATAACTGAAATTAAAGATTTGTTACTTTTTTCTTATGGTAGTATTGAATTTTTAATACTATTTGTATTTGATCAACTCCGCCAAATTCGTCACCTCAAAAACAAGATCTTTAGCTATCTAGACTTTTCGAGGCACTAATATAGGTCTAACGTGATATCAGTGAGAGACATTACAATTATTTGCAAGTTTATTATAAAAAAAAACGGTATTTGAATGCACGATCTGCCGGAACTTTAGACAAGTGTATACTAACATTTGATGCAAATGTTGTTCTTTTTGGAAAAAAAACTTGAATACCACATGGACTTTCCATTCTAATTTGTCCAGAATTGATAAAAATTGATGAAAATACACAAAAAAAATGTGTAAATGTATATTATCTAAAATTTCAAGAAACACACACAAAGCCGAACACATCACAACTAAAGGTGACGAACCATTCCATCAAAAGTCCCGTGTGACTCAACCGAGACCCGAGAGGGAAGTTAACCTCTGTCCAAACCAAACACTACGGTCAAATAAAATAATCTGCCCAGCAAAGGCACACGCCGATAAATTCTTCCTCTCGGCCGCGGTCACAAACATCCCACACACACACACAAGCCCCTAGGTCACTATTTCCTGCGACTCGCCGCACCCCTATCAGACCTGGGGCCGCCGCTTATCGACACACTAACAGCACGAGTGCATCCGTCCGGAGTGGGAGGAGGAAGTGGGGAAAAAACTGCAAACACCAGATAAATGCAGCACCGCCGCGACGGCAGCTGCAGCTGCTGCTGTGAATGCACTTTTTTGCAGTCGCGCGCCGTCGCTGCATTCGCAAAACTAAACACACACTTCCGTCGATTTCTTATCGAGCGAAATGGAAAAAGAGCGAGACGGGAAGCGGGAAGAAGAAACGTATCGAGCGAGCAGTAAAGCGCTTCGAGCGCCCGTGGGGTGACTCAGTCGAAAAGATTGCACGAGCAGACGACGAACCCGAGACCCCAAAGAAGGTTTCTTATCAATTCGAGACGGCCGCTTTTTTTCTTGTTTGTTAGTATTATTAAATCACACTCAAACTATTCATAACGGAACGGAATCGCACGACTGTTGTGTCTACACGGTTTCCTATTGCTGCCTGCACAATTCAAATATCTCCAACGGCGGGGGGATTGCTCATTCCTACGCTCCCTACTGTGTGTCGTCGGCTCTGATAAGATAAAATTTATTATTTCCTTCACCACCGTCCTTTTCACATCGACAGCGGCGATGGCGGGTTCCTTTTTCTTCGTTTCTTCCTTTCTGTCTAATTGGTGCATTGTTTCCCAGGACGGTTTATTTTACTATTCGCGTTCGATCCGTTTGCCCCGATCCGAGTGCAACCCTCCTCTAGCTTCCTGATGTAACTCACTCTCTCTCTCCCCCTATCTGTCTTTCTGTTTCGGGTGGCGAGTGGAGAAGGAGGTGCCTATTATTTTATTGTGTCCCCTCCGCTCTTGTGTCTGCCATCTTATCTTGATTCTCATTAAAATCATATAAATATTTTCCTCAATCTGCTGCGGCACACAGACACAGGCACGACACTTTTCGCTTCTGAAAACGAGCTAGCCCCGAGCCCGGGAGACCCTTACTTTTAACCCCCTTTTCCAAACCGTCCTAACGATTCTTTCACGTTAATTAAACAAGTTGTACTTACGCGGAAGCGAAATAAACCACAATCTTCTGCGTTGTCCGCACGTAGAACTTAATCAACACTTTCATACGTTCCCTCTCTCACGCTTTTTGCTTCGGTTTTTTAGACGATTAATCAAACTTTATGTTTCACAAACACCAAACACACACACACAGCGCAGAGAGACGCTGACACCGCTCGGAAATTGCATTCGACCACGGCACACTGTCGCGCGGCACACACGCACGCAAACTCACGCTCGAAACTTCTTCCCACCGTCGTTGCACCATAATCGAGCCAACTTCACTGGTTGAATGGCGATCTTCTTTTTTTTCTTCTTCACCTCGCCGTCACTCGTGGTGCACCGAAATTTCGCTGACACTTCTTGCTTCTTGCCTTCTCGCCTCTTTGCACTATAAACACAGACACACACGGCACACGGACACTTTTGCTTGCTCTTGCACAAAGATTTCCGGTTCGCGGTTCTCGGCGAACACCCAGTGTGGTGCGTCTTGCACAGCACTTTTTGCTTGGTTGATGTGAGCTGCTGCTTCTGCACGCTGGAAGAAGAGGAAGAAGAAGAAGGAAGGACACACACAATTAGAGAAGAGCGCGTGTAAATGTGTATTGCGCGGTGGAGGAGAACAGTAAAAAAAGGAAACGAATAAAATATGGACACTACTGGAAGGAGCAATAAAACGACGAAACAAAAGAAAAGAAAACACCAACTCCGACCGGTCGTCTACGATAAGATCGAATGTCGCTCCACCAACACGGGACGAGAAGAAAAGGGTTCTGAACGGACATTCAAGCGGCTGGGAACGTGCGTGTGTGTTGTTTGGGTTCGATAAGCGATGAGACCGAGAAAACCCAAACAGAAAACCCCGGGCCAAACTGTTTCTATTTTTTATTACCACCACAATCACACACACACACACACACGCATACGCACACACACGATATAAAACAATAAAACTTATCAGAAGAGCCGTGTGCAGTACACGCCTAAACGAGCTAGTCACTATTTCGCCCGCAAATGAGCGACAAACGAGCGGCCGGGGTTTTTTTTCCTTATTTCTACCCAAAAACAAAGAAAGTTCCCCCCGAATAAACAGGTAGCGAAAAGGGCACACACTAATTCCACCGTGCTGGGGGTAAATCCAGAATCGAACAGAAGAAGCAATAAATCATAAGAATGCAGCTGCCACTACGCGAAAGGATACGGAGGATGATCCTCCTCGCAGGCGTGTGTTACGTCGTGTTCGAAACTTGTTCGCCAGGCGGTGTGTGGGCGCGCGTCCGTTTGCGTTCGTTGTCGTATGGCGACTGGAGCGACACCGACCGGATGGATGATGGAAAAACGTCAACATCTCGTTCCGTCCCGGGCTCTTTGGGTGTGTGCGTGATGAGTTTTTCCCGAAAAAACCGCGTGGTCCGCGCAACGCAGCCACCCACCCACCGGGTGGGACGAATCTTCACCCTCCCCATCCGAAACGGGAAAACCCGAACGAAAACGCCACCAGCAGCGCGCGTGAGTGTGAGAAAACGCATCTCACCACGGGGTCACGCGCGCACGAAAACATTCTCTCTCTCTCTCGCGAAACGCGGTGAGTGCCCATTCGCGGGGAACTCTTTCTCGCACCCCGAAACCGAAGCCGGTGAGTGACCGTCGCCGGTGAGTTTTCTCTTTCTCACTCGCACAAATTGAGTCGAGCTCACCATCGAGGTGAGCTTCTCGCGTGCCGTTCTACGGAATGTGCCGTGTTGTCCTTTCTGTGGCAGTGTGAGCGTGCGCGTGTGTGTGCTGGACCGTTTTGCGATGGTGTGTGAGAAGCGATGCACACACCAGGTGTGATGTTGTTGGGCGAGATGGCAGGGTGAGCCGATCAGCGTAGTTTCAGCCGCACATGCACAACAAATCAACACAGCCGACGGAGATATGGCAGTAGGCGTCGGGCGCAGGCGGAGAAGGTGATGATAGAAATAATTGGAAAATGATGCTCGACATGGAGCGTTACTGGGGAGGGCGGAAGGCATTTTTAGTGCCGTGTTAGTTGGCAATATTTAGAGAGAAATTGCAAATATGTGCTTTTCTTGTTTAAGCGTTTCGGGCATCGGTGAATTCTACAAATTTGATACGGTTTTCAAGCTAGTCAAAATATCGATTTACAGCTCACATATTAATTTATATTTCTAATGGAATTTTGGGTTAAAAAAAACACATTTGTATGTTTTGGATGCTCTATCGCAAATATAGGATCGAATTCATCGAAATCCAGCTGCAAGAGCATATGCTCCGTTGGCAACAGAGTGAGCTATTGCGAGCTGTTTACCAAGAAAAGAACCTTTTCCAAACCATCCAAAACTTCACTTGTAAGTTGACAATTATGAGTTTTTTTTCTGGTCTACCACTAATTTCAATGTTTGGCAGCTTCAAAGCACATCGATTGTCTAGCAATGTATGAGTTCCTCTTATCTGTGGGCTTTGTTTATATGACTGACTAACCTGCTACCAGAGTAAATTAGGTAACAGAGTGTCGGAAATAGCGAACCAGTTCCACAAGTTTGGTGCAAGGGACGAATGGCCAACAAATATAAATATAAAATATTATGCTTAAAATGCTATTTTCCATCGTTTTCAAAATAAACGTAAGGATATTTTTAAAACACTTTAAATTAAAAAAAAAACAATTGTTGTCAATTTTGAATTTGGTCAATTTGGTCAATTTGGAATTGGCTGATGGCATGCTATAGAACTAGGGTAGACTGGCTTGAAATATTTCTGGCAAACTATATAACAGAATTCGATTGATTTTACTAATGATTTTTATGGTTTTCAAAATAAACTCGTAAATATTTATTCAAACGGCTAACGTACATAATTAACGTATGATACTGCCTTAGATCTTAATTTTGCATATAAATGTGAACAAATCATTAAACTCCTCGCAGGTAAAAGAGTTTAGCAACATATTAAACCATAAACTCCAATAAACGTGCTAACATGAACCCTCCTCTTGAAGAGTACTATCGACTTTGAAATCTTTCACAGAAGCACTCTACGATACAAAATGCAATTTATCATTCTTTCGCCAAGCACGGCAAGTCCCTCGAACAGCAAGCAAGGATCCATATCATAACAAACACGGATGATAAAAGATGATATTTTTTAAGTTCCACCATAGACACACACAAACGAAACACATCACAACAAACACGGCGTTGTTTCTCGTTCGAATCGATCTATTGCAGCCCTTTTTGCGGCTCAATCCCAGCAGGCTAGTCAAGCACAGCACACAGCAGCAGTAAATGCATCATTGCAACCCAACAACACGCGTTGATCCGGTCCCTTCGCGGATCGTTCGATCCGGGGGGAGGGCTTGGCTGGGCAACCACCACCACCACCACCCGAAACCGCGCTTACACACAATCCCAAGCAAACCGTGCATTCCTTCCACTGGAGGGGTTCGTTAGGAGCGCGCGCGTTTGTGTGTTTGTATGAGCAATGTTGTTAGCGAAAGGAGAGAAATGGCCAATTAGCGAATGGATTTTCCGCCGTCCGTTCCGTGCCGTGCCCCCCTGCATCTTGTGCCCATCGTCTGAAGGGCTTGGGGCACACAGAAAAACACACACACGCACACACCAATCTAGCGCGATTGGTTTGTGAGAAGGAGAGAACGAAAAAAAAAACATCTTTTTGTAACTGTTTCGGAAAAACACGCATTTTACGCATTATTATGTTTCTTCTTGCGAATATCGGGCTTAATCCACGCGCGAAACGATTCGAAGCGATTGTTATCGACACAGCCGGGGCAATTAACGTGATGGTGATGGTCGAGGATAGCACAGCACACCGGGCATAAGGAGCAACACGCGCGCGCTCGGCAGCCTCAAATAAATCACTCAACTCAACTCAACGCACTCGCAGACTTCGCGCCGGGACATGCCCCGGGGGCGAATAACACTCTGCTTAATGAAAATGAAGAGAGAGAGAGAGAAAAAAAAACAACAACAACAAACTGCCGATGCAATATTAATTTCGAAAATGGCCCGTTGAAAATCGCGAATCGCGAAAAAATCACAAACGCACACACAACACAACGCACGGCTTGCTGCGATCGGAAGCACTGTTTTTTTTATTTGTTCGATGCCCCGTTTTCCCACCGAAAAGTGGCCACAGCAAGAAGAAGAATGGATGCTGTAAAACACGGGCCAATAAAACCCGGCAGCGCGGTGGAGCAAAATTAAGATAGATTTTCTCCTTGTTCTATTGCGGCGGAGCAGCAGCAGCAACACAGCAAAAAAAAAACGAAAAATAAAAACACATGCAGCACACGGACGCATCATCTTCTCCGTCGTTGTCGCACACCGTCGTCTACTACGACGGCCGGGGTAGCCGGGACTACTAGCGAAACATTCATCATCATCATCGGTATCATCAGCATCATCATTCTTCTTCGCGCGCGCGCACACACACGCACACAGGCACACCCGAGCACGATAGAAAACTTCTGAGGAAACGCTTCTGCCAAATCGAAACAGGAACACACCGAGGGGCGAAGAAATGGAAGACACGGACAAATTCGATGTCAAACAGAGATAGAGAGAGAGCTGGGGGAGCACCCAGCAAAACACAGTCCGAGCCCCAACCAGACAGATAGCAGACACACGCACACAGACACAGACACACACAAACACAGGATCAGCATCCGTATCAGAAAACAGCCGGCAAACAGCGCTACCCAAGCAGTGGCGGCAGCAGCAGCAGCAGCAGTAATGAGTGAGGATTTTAATTAAATTAATTAAAGCATTTTGGTTTTTTCACTCCCTCTCCCCCTCTCTCTCTCTCTCTGCGTCTCTCCTTTTCCACCCAGCCCATGTCTCAGCCGGGCAAGCCGGCTTTCCATCCCGTCGTCCGCGCGCGCGACGCGACGAGAGAGCAGCACGTTTGCCATTTTTTTTGTCTCAGGCTTTTTTGCGTTTCTTCGCCCTCTCTCTTTCTCACTCACAAACACAAGCGCGCGCTTCTTTGCGCGTCTTCTCGCAGTGCACACACATTTACGGCACCATCTGTACTCGCAACCGACACGCCACACAGCCACAGAGGGAGAGGGAGCGAGACAGAAACAGAAAGAGAGCGAGAGAGAGAGCGGCTGCTGTCACACACAGCAGGCAGGCAACGGCAACAGGGACGAAGGACTCGTTTTTAATCGACACACTCACACACACACACATGCAAACAAAAGCTGGCGTGGAATCGGGATGGGAGCGGAGGAGAATGTTCCCTCTCGTTCCAACGCACGCACACACACACGTTCGCAGCAGAAAGATTCGCTTCTTCAGCCGCGTTAAGCACAAGCACCCGCGGTGTGTGAACTTCGGACGAGTCGGAGCGATATATTGGATCGGCTTTTGGTGTTGAGTTTTGTTTTCTAACACTCTCACAGAAGACGCATTTGTTGTTGGGATTGGTGCGCTGAATGTATCGCATTGCCGCCGGTTTCTTTCCGTTCTCAGCTGGATGATGCTTGGATGCCGCGAGCACACCGAAAAACACACACTGCTTTCTAGCACAACTGTAGCAGTATCACCTATGAAGGAAGAGTTTTCACTTCATTCCTGCCATCGCTCACCTTCGGATATTCTGTTACTTGACGGGTGATGACAAAGTTGGGCTGTACGCCGTATACACCGCCACACACGCGAAAGCGCAAACACGAGAAACGCGGAAACACGGGCCACGGTCGAGCGCACGTCTACCTCCGGTGAGTGTTGCGAGTGAACTGAGGAAGGAGAGCACAAAAAGTGCGTGCGGCCTCCCAGCCGCGGTGCCTTTTCTCAATTTCTCACGTCTCACGCGTCTGCGGTGTGGAACCAACGAAAGCGAGTGAGAATGAGGAGCTCACTATGGAGCGCCTTCTCATGCCAGACTCTGATATCGCGATGTATTTATTGCTTTTAATTGCGATACTCCACACAAATGTGTTTATCAGATGTTGGTGAAGATTGCCAAAATTTGCGCAAAGGTTGAAATAATCATTCAATTGTCCAAAATGAGATAATTGTCTTGTGAGGTATGAGTGTTTTAATATACCTCGAACACCGGAGAAAGATACTCCTTGGTATGTATTACTAAATACTGCAAGAAACTGCATTTTAACGGCAAGATCATAAGGAAGAGACAACCAGAAACAAGGATTATATGATAAAATGGAAAGGAGTTAAGGACAGGAGTTAATGCAGAAGAACAAAACACTGCACACTTCTTAGTTAATCACACTGCAAAGCGTTTGTGTGTTGGCACAACGATACTGATACGTTTTCTTGGTTGAGTGCGCCCACTTTGGACTGTGTGTCAACTTAATTTCGATCGACTGTCCATTTGGTTGGATAATATCGTCCATCCAACCGTCCAGCAACGTTCATCAAACGTTGTACCGTTTTTGCTACCGAACCGAATCGAGTGAGAAGTGCCAGAGCGAGAGGCAGAGCACGAAACGGCCAGAACGAGACGGAACGCCTTTCTCAGAGCCGTTTGTGTACCGCCGTTGCCAACGACGACGCGCGGCAAGAGAGATTGTGCGCTCCGACGTGAGATGAGCGCCTGCTCACGCGCGTGAGAGTTTCGCGAGAGAGCGCTGGAAGCGAAGAATTTCGGTCCGTTGCGTTGGCTGTGTGTGTGTGCGCGCGCGGTTGTTGCTGGGGTTGTTGTGGGGTGCTTGGTGCTCACAAAGCAGTGGGAAAGAAAATAATAATAAAAAATGGCAATAAAAGCCGCGTGGTGGAAATCGCGACCCGTTTTTCTCTTGGGCCCGTGTTTCGTGCTTATTTTCGTTCTTCACGCGGCCGGGGGTTTTTTTTGTTGTTGTTCGCGGTTGGCTCTCTGTCTGTTGCTCGTCGGTGGGAATGTGTTGCGCGTTGCCAAGGTGATGGCGTAGAAAAAACAATCGAATATCCTTTTCGCGCCTTGCCGCGGCGGCGGCGGCGGCGGAAAATTCGATCGAAATTCGGAAACAGGCGCTGGGGCTATGGCAGAGCCGAAATGTCTACAAACACCCAATTACTCAGCAACCGGGCGGTGCGGGAAGGTGGTGGTTGACGGATGAGCGGGTGGTTCGTTCAGCTACCCTTTCGGGCCACCAAGAAGCTTGCTGCTGCCTGCTGCTGCTGCCCAGCGAGACTCAATCTCGCTTACTTCAAATTAATAAAACATTCTTCGACTCTCCTGCTCCCATCGCCCTTGTGCCCTTGTCTCACTCGCTCGTTCGTGTGAGCAAACAACCCTCCCTAGCGAATACACAACACACACACACCCATACACCTACACACGCCATTAGCGTCCTTGCATCCTAATTCTCCGCACCGGGTAATGAACGAACTTCGAACGTTCGTTCCCGGTGCCGAAAAGGACCGTTCCTCCACTCCTTACGGCTTACGTACACGGAATGGTTGGCAGGAGGGAAATCCCCTCCTTCTTTCCCTCCCCCCGCCACCCCACCACACCAGGGCACCAACATTCCATCATCCATTTCTCACTCCCCGGCCCGGCCAGGCACTGCAGGCCGGGAAAACGCGACTGGAAAGCGATTAGAGTTTCCACCATTACCCCCACCCTTTTCCACCCTCATCCACTCACCCCCTACCCCTCCTCAACCGGGGAACTCGCCACACGGAATCGGAAGTGCAGACAGCGCGTCCCGGGCCTCGTGTCCCCTTCGTGCCGGGCCGGACCATCATTTACAAGTCTGCTGGCCACGTACAGCAGCAGCAGGGCGACCTTTGACCACGCTCCGCGCAGAAGGAAGGATCGGGAATCGAAACACCGATTGAAACAAACGACGCGAGTGTGGGTGAAACGGAACCACGCACAGGCACACTCACACCCACACAGACAGAGGGGTCCTATCCACCAAGCGCGGCCCGTCACTTGGTTTGGGAGGCGCAATGAGACTGAAGGTGGCGGTGGTATTACTTGCCGAAGAATTTAATTACCACCGAGACTCAATCGCCGGCCAGCAAATTTTGGTGAGTGATTTATAAGACGTTCAGTGAGAGCGCAAAGCGCAATTAGAAATCTTCCAACCTTCCAGAGAGTCGAACTGTCGATACACGACGAAAGGCAATCGCAGCAAGCGTCGTGGTGGTCCCCACGGCTTGCTGTACACCGCTGTCAGATGACAGATGACGGACCCTTTTTTGAAGCTGTCGTACGCCGCTCGAAACGAATCTCGTCTGCCACCGGTTTGTCCAGTGGCGGAGTTCGTCTAGGGACGCGAGATTTCTTCAGGATGTTCTCTTTTTTTCAATCTGTACTGCTAGTGTCTTAGGTACGTTTTGAAAGTACGATTTCAATCAGTCGAGAAGCGTAGAGAGCCTTCCGTCAGCTCCTAAGCAGCGTTTGAGCGTTTAAGATATTTTCCAAAACAGATTTTGAGACTTTAAATGTGGACACGTTTCTGACGTACTGAATGTCGCAAAAAGACAATCTTAAATGATCATTTCTTCAAGCTATGCTAACTGGAAATGAGTTATTTCAGTTAAAAGTTCTTCATGTGTTTACAAAGACAAAGCCTCTTTGAAGAGCTCTCCAAAAATCAACCAAAATTCCTTCTTCAGAAACCTTCAGAGTCGCTTAAGCTCCCAAGATACTTTTTCCCCAAACCACTCTTAAAAGGCTATCCAAGAACCTATCAACATCAGGAACGATGAGTTTAGGCCTCAGATAGGTTCTCTTGAAAAATAGTATACACTGAAACTCAATATTGTAGATAGGAAAATATGGAAAATGATATTACCCAATACAAAGAACCATGAACAGGATTCTTAAACAGTTCTTATACCCAATTTTAGAATATATTTCCAGCTAAAGTTTAATTGCAGTATTACTTGTATAGCGACCAGCCTGCCGGTAGCAACATTGTGCCAAACAGCTGTAACACACTGTAGCAACAGCTCGGGCGCATTCGACACCCGTGAAAAAGGACACGCGCTGCCAATCGTACGCTCGAACGTGTTCGCTCCTTCGCGTTCGTTCGTTCATTACGCCGCGCGTAACACGAGCGGGAAACTTTTGCTTCATTTTGCTGCCAGCTCCCCAACCACCACCCCACCCCCAACCCGGCGCATGGTGCCTCCTCCTCGCAGCATCCCATTTCAATCAACAACATCCCATTAGCCGGGCACGCCAATTCGGTTGCACCGAGGATAAAAATGGCTACCCCCTTCATTTCCACCGCGTCGCACCCAGGGGGAGGAAGGTGGTGGTGGTGGTGGTGGCAAGGCGGGGAATGCCATTAATTAGAAAATTTTAATTCAACCCTTCAATTTTTAATAAGCTTCTTGTTAAAATGACATAAATTTTTAATTAAAATTTAATTATCATTATTGTGCGGTGGGGTGGCGTTACGGGTGAGCGAGAGCAAGAGAGCGAGGGAGTGAGAGGGCGCGAAGCGATGTCGCAAGGGGAGCGCAGGAAAGAGTGAGTGAGAACATGTGAAAGTGTTCCTCGAAGGAGATGCTGGCACCGGAACCCATGATGAAGACGACGACGCCGGCGACGGCGGCGAAAGTCCTCTTGATGGGGTGGTGGGACCGTTGAAACGGAGCGAAAGGAGCTGGCTGTGTGCGTCGTGTGCTTTTTTTTTTTGTTTGTTCTACTCTGGAGTGAGATGAAAAATCTAATCGTTTTCTTGCGTCGTTTCCACATAAGAACGCTCGTTCGAGGAAGCAATTTCGCAGCGTTTCTCCGGCGGACCAAAGGGCGCTTTTATCCTACGAGCGCCCGAATTCGGTCGCCGATTAGAAGCAATTGAATCATGTGTCATTTGCTCCGCGAATGGAGGAAGTGGTTCACAAGTTATGAAAAGAATCTTAAATGTTATTATATGGAATTAAATATTGTTAAAGTAGTAATAAAAACATTCGTTCGATAGAATTCTTTAAACTAAAAGTAATAAGTAAATAATCAACTCATGAACTGAGTTTAAATATACAAATTAAACGTGCTAAAGTAGCCAATTAAAAAAAACATGCACCAGATGTACTAACCGTGACAATAGGAGCTCAATTCAATTTATTAAAAACGATTACAGCCCGTAATAATTGATTATAGCACTCGAAAACGGCACCATAACACCCTAATGCACGTATAATCAAAAGTCACCCACTTCACCCGGGGTGGATGGGAGCTCGAGAATCCCACCCACCTCAAAGCACTAATCGCACGATTAGAACGCGCGGATAATGTAATTGAGAACGCGAAAAAGCTATCGGGCAAACGGGTGCCCAGATGATACTAGCGCCACGCTCGAGCGAATCTTGAAGCGCCCTGCTCGCTGTGCTAGTGGTCCAGCCAATTTTCTAGAAGATCGCCTCCCCCCCCCTCCCCCCGTCTCCCCCGTGTTCCGTTCGGCACTAATTGAATTGTGCTCTTCGCGCGCGCGGGGCGAACCCCAACGGAAGGGAGAGAACGTGGAGAGAACATAAAAAAGTGCTTCATCGCAAACGGATCCTAGTAGGCATCGCGCGGCCGTCGTCTCAGGCAACCTTCGCACATCCTTTTCCGTCATCAAGGCGAATCGGTGTTCGTGGTGAGAAAGAGAGCGTGAACGAGTGAGAGAGCGAAACGGTGGTGGTGTGGTAGATTTGATTGAGGGACGGATGTTAATTAGAAAATAAGTAAACAAAGACGCGAAACCATTTCTGCCACAGCCTTTTCCCCAACCGAGAGGGTGGGGTAGAAAAATGGGTGGATGGTGGTGGGGCATTGTGCGTGCGTGGGTTGTGTCCCTGATTGCCTCGAGCTGTGACAATCGGGTTCCCCTCCCCCCATTTGGAACCGTGCCTGCCGCTTGTATGTGTAGTCGGTAACAAAGGCTTGAGTCATTTGATTTCGGTTTCGAACCGCAATTGATTGGAATGAAGAAGGAGGGCGGTGATGGTGGAGGAATGGGGTGGGAGAATGGGGGATGATTGATGGAATTTTACTATAAAATGGGCCCGGGAAGCGAATAGACCCGGGGTAGAGGAGGTTGTTCTCTTCCTCTTCTCGCAGACTTCTCGAAAGAGAGAGAGAGAGAGAGAGAGTCATTGTCATTCGTACGAAAACCGAATTAGTAAGAAACAATTGATCTTAATTGAAATGAGTTCGGGTTGAACGAATTCGATAAATACCGGAAGATTGCTTCTCCCTCCTGCTCTCTCCTGCTTGCTCTTCTTGGGCTGGAGAATAAGAACGGCAGGAGGAGCGCACCGGGTACACAAATGTGACGGTTGTGGGGGATTTTTCTCTCTCATCCCACCTTGACTGCCACCGAAACGGCTTCCTCGACGCTGGCAAATCATCCATAATGATTTCTTCCACCACAGAACCGGTGTGAGCGAGAGAGAGAGAGTGAGACCCCCGAAAAAAGGGCTCCATTTATCATATTGAGCGGCGGCTTCGGTGTTGCAGGAGGCACGTGATTGGAAAAAGGGACGCTCCGAAGACGGGATTCACACGTTGGCCCGCCCGACGCCAGCGGCGAGTTTTCTTCGATTTTCTTTTTCAATTAGCAGAATACGCACTGCACCGCAACGCGTGGCGAGCATTCGGTTCGGCGTAAAATTAATTATCAATTTGGTAAAGTGACACTCGCTGGTGATGCTTCACTTGAGCAACGAGATTTTCTTTAGGGTGGGGAATGAATTATATCGGCGAACAGCGAAACTATCAAAGCTATAATGAAACTATGGTAATAATAGTTAATAAGTGGTATGGATAATGAATACATATACCTTAAGACAATAGCCTTATATGCCATGTGGATGGAAGAAAACGTCATTTTGAAAGAAAACAACTCATTTTGAATACTCAATACTCATACTTCAATAAAAAAAATACAAGAGGTTCATATTTTAAGCAAAAAAGCAAAGCCACCTTAGACGAGCTGTATCGCAGCAACCAAGCATTTGTGGCGCCATCTCTCGGTGGGTAATGGAAGCAAGTAATATTTAACATTTTTGAACAATTTTATTTTCTTTTTTCTTTTATTTTATAAGCATTTTTTTCTTTTTTCATTAAAATCGTTGTGTTATTTCCACAAAACCCGTATGAAACTAACACAAACACACCTTTTCGACCAGCCTTATCAACTCTTTGCTCACTGAACCTCCACTCTCCGGCTTCGTTGATTAAACTTATTTTAGGCAGCAACGAAAGCGCGCAAAACCATCTGCTCAGTTAATTGATATGATTAGCCCTAAGCGTGGGGTGGGAGGGGCGCATTTGCCCCGTACGTGTACAGCGCGGAGCACGGAGAGATGGAGGGACATTTTTTAATTTCCTCACACCACCCGTGGCCGTTCCACATGCCGCACGAAGAAGATATCCTCGCGACACCCTCAGAAGGATACCTCCTTCCGTTTCCGGCAAGTTTTTCCGGCAGCGGCGAAAACGCTTCACCCACTCACACGTTTCCACTCGGCACAGTGCCCGGGCGTAAGTAAGCAATTTAGCCCGCACAGTGGGAGTGGGTGGGTGGTGGCGCAAAATTACCGAAAAACGCGCAACTTTCTTCCATCCTTAATCCGTTTAATGCGCCCGAAGCCCTTTACGGGTGGGAGTTTTAAGCTCGTGAGCTCCGGGTGGGTTTTTTTCGCGCGTTGCCGTTGCTTTCTTCACTTCGTCTTGGTGTGTGTGTGTGTGTTTTTTTTTTAATCATTACCCGCGGATAAGCGAACGTGCGTGGGCCTGTTTGCTGGAGCCGCTTTGACTAGATAAGCGACGTGGCCGCGGGGACGGAAAGGGTTGCGAAACCGTTGAGGTAGGTTGATAAGCGGGATGCGAGGGAGTGGGAAATTAAAAACCCAGGCACAGTCGCGCGGCCGGCAAGTGACTGAGAGATGACAATTTGGCTGGGCCCGCGGCTGGCTCGCTGCTATCGGGGCGTCCCCATCGCGCGAGGGACGTAACTTTTCTTCAAAGCAGATTTTTAAAAGCCTCCCACCGGTGTGGCTTAGTTCTTCAGCTAATCGAGAAAATGCGCACCCGGTTCTGCTCGATCGTGGAACGGTTCAAGGAGGATTGAGAAGTTACTGTTTTCTGACTGTTTCTGTCGGTTTTCATTCAGTTCGAACGATTTGTGGTACTTTTAATCACATTTTTACGAATTTGTTCCAATTTCACCAATTTTTTACCTCCCAATCTGAGAGCAGCTAGATAGAAGTCATAATATTTATTATACAGCGAGAAAAATCTAGATGAACATTTCATAAAGTAACCGTTGTCCTTAGCAACCATAGCTGTTCCATAGGACCATAGGAAATTGCCGTCATCCTATAGTGGCGCCCTCTATTGACAGACGGCGTTTTAGTATTCCATTTGTTCAACAATTTTTGAATATAATTTTTATCTTAATTTTAACTTTAACAACGTTTAACAATAGCTTTAACTCAATCTTTTGGCAAGACTCTATATTTTCCATATATTGAAGCTCTTCTAAGGTATAACATTTTATATCTATTTTAAAGAAAACGTTAAATTTTGCTTTTGGCTATCAAAGTTTTTATACTTTTAGTTTGGATGTTGTGCTTGTCCTATAATAAATTAGACATAACCAAACCACATCAGCAAAAGTGCATTAGTCTCTCGGTACTGTTCAATCCTTTCGCAGCTCTTCCACTTGCACGAACAATAACGAAAAAAGCGCCATATGAAGGCGCTTGATTTTTCCGGGGGTACCCACACACACACACGCACACCGTCTTGTCGTCAACTCAAACCACCACCAACGACAACAACAATTGCTTTAATTTAGTAAGATCCACACACTCTCCTCCGGTGCAGCATCGACACATACACCGTTCGACACACAGACGCATACACATGCATGAAACGATTAAAACTTCCGCACCCTTCAACTTGCTCCCCCACCCGGTGCCGTGCGAGTGGAGTGGAGTTTTTTGAAAAACTTAATTAATTTAAATTAAAATATAGAATCTTTCACTCAACACACACACCGGTCGCTTCTTCCTGCGCGTTCGTTCGTTCCTCTTGCTGGAGGAGAAAGAAGCCGTCCTCCTGAAGGGATGCGATTCTTTTCTGCTCGCTTTTTTCCTGCTTCTTTCTGCTCGTATTCCCTTTTGTTTCGCTTTAATTATTGTCGTAATCTTACACCGGGGACGAACGTGAGCCGCTGTTTGGCGAAAGTGGCGCTGTGGAAGGTGAGGGATTAGGGCAGGCAGCGGGAAGGACTTTTCCAGATTGGAGCTAATCTCAACACACACACACACACCCGCACACTGACGCATAGACACACCGGCTTCAGGTCTTTCGCCGGGGTTTTGAGCGATTGTCAGGAGGACGAGAAACTTCTTCCTTCCTTTTCGCACGCACGCGGTGAAACCACACACCACCGCAGGATCGTGAGCGAGATCCAACCCTTCCGCCATATGGAGTTAATTGGCACTGAATTCGGGGGGGTTCGGGTTGTTCGGGTTCGCCCCATGCTGTTCCCCTCGATTGGGGAAGTTTTTCCGTGAGCCGTTTTGTGCAGAGGGAAATTAAATCTGCTTTCATTTTCGCTCCACGCTCAACCGGCTCGGCAGACGGAGCGCGCACCGTTTGAGACGCTGCCAAGAAGTCGAACGCAACGTATCTGCGGCACGGCAGCAGCAGCGGCAGCCAATCTAAGTAAACCAAAAGATTTTCCTTTTTCAACGGTTGCTAGATTTCCATCGGTGTTTTCTGGCCATCGTTAACGTTTCTGCCCAGAAGAAGCTGGTCAAGGTTCAGTTTGGTTCAGACTAACAACTTTCTGTATAAAACTGGATTTATGTTTCAGCTCGTTACCGAACATTCGTCTAACTTCGCCTAACTTCGGATTCGTAAATTGATTTGTCGATAATTTATAGGTGAATGTGCCTTCTTTACTCGTTTTCCGAAAAATAATCAAATTTTTCCTTATACGCTTCTTGATTTATCAGTTTTCATCGAACGCTTTTATCCATAGATCGGATATAAATAAAAAAGATAGGAAAAAGGTTATTCTTAGTTTATAAATTTATGTTTTGAACACATTTAAGCTTTTTAAAGATATTATCTATGAGGTTGTTGCGTGCTTTTGAACGACTGTTTCAAGATTGTCAGTAACGAAGAGTATATTTTATACATTTAAACAAACATGTGGGTAGACGGTTTTTCACAATAATTGAAAAAACAAAAATAAATAGATAAATAAATAAATTAATAAATAAATAAATGGAATACCACCAACAAATAAACATAAACCAATAACAAATAAACAAAAATAAAATCATAGAAAGGATAACAAAAAGTAAATAGATGTAGCAGAATAGTTTAATTGTTGCAAATAAAACAAGCAAAATGCTCTAAAAGTCATCTACTGTAGTTGAAAAATCACACAACAAACGAAAAATAATATTTTAGAATGTATTTTATCCAGACAAAATACTTTTAGATCTACACAGAAGGGAATTTATGGGTGATAGATATCAGTCTTAGTCTTATTGGTGTTCTTACCTATAATATATGTTGTTTCAAGCATTCATTATCTCCCGGTAGACTCTGAAAAATAGAAAGATAGAAAAAGAGAACTATATTAGCACAAAGCTATCATAAATGGACAAGTCAAAGGAAAAACTTAGAAAAACCATCAAAACATTTCGTAGGAAATGTCCAATTTTCCGAAGATTCCTCCACAATAGCCACAGAACAAAGAAATGCATTACGTGCACAACCGACTCGTTCGATGCACATTGTTCGCTTCCTCATGCGAAAGAGAGAGAGAGAGAGGAAAAACGATCGCCCCCGATGATGCAAAAAGCATGGAACCGCGCCGCGAGGTGTAATGCAATCGACGATGCTGGTAACAACATTGGCAACATTGCATCCCCCTTCCCCACTCGGCCGACCCACCCACTCACCCACGGCCCGGCGGCACGACGGTGGCGACCTGCTGCTGTATCTCTCACGCCCCCGCGCACATGTAAATTGCATGGCATTTATTTATTAATTAAAAATCCAACTCTTCCAATTAAAACCCATCTCGCTCCCTGGTTTTTCGTGTTTTCTTTCTGCGAGTGCATTCGCATACGGCTGTTGCTGCTGATGCTGCTGCTACTGCTATCTTCCCACCCTCCCCGATAGGTGAGTGTTTGTGTGTGTGTGCGGTGTCTCTTTCTAGCGCCCATCCCTTTAAAAATAAATTCAAATACTTTGGCAAACCACCACCCCAAACACACACTCTCGCGCTCTCTCTCTCTCTCTCTCTCTCTCCCGCTTCTGCCAGCGATCGGATGATGCGAACGAATGAACGGCATACCATTAGGAGTGGTGTTGTGTGTGTGTGTGTTTGTGCTCTGGTACGCGGGAAGGTGGTGTGAGGGGTGGAAAAAACAAACGACACAAGCAAATCAGTTTATGCTCCCCCTGTGTGTGTCTGTGTGTGTGTGTGGAGTGTGGACGAAGGGAGCGCTCGTCGCTCGTGGAGACGAAGATGAAGTAGCCAAGTTGCAGCAGCAGCAGCAGCAGCAGCAATGTTCATTAATTTTTCAAGTCCTAATTAACTGCTGCTTTACACCGGCGTGAGGCAGCGGCAGTCGCGCCTTGGCGTTTATCTTTTTCGCAACCCCCCTTCTCTCTCTCTCTCGCTCCTGCCAGCCTCCACCACCAGCATCGCGACCGTTGCCGTCACGCACAGCTCAACGGTGGTGTGGTAGTGTGCCATGCGTCGCGCGGTTGAGGCGATGTGTCAGATGCTCACTTGTCTCATCGCACGGTGCGGTTGTTTTTATCAGCCGAACAGGAGCATGCCATGGAAAGTGTGTTTATCTTTGCAGGGGGAGCGCATGGAACATGGGTATTTTTTGCTATTTTTCATTAATTAACTAGTACCCTGGTTGACTCTTTGGGATAGTAGGCTTATTTTGCGAGTAGAAATGTCCTTTCGATCACACATTTACTATCATATAACAATTAGAATATATGAAAAGAGGCGCTTATATCAACCAAATTGCTTTTTTGGATAGATAGGCGAGAAATAAGTCACCACTCACAGTCTCCAACAGTAATCGAGTCCCACCGATCAAAAATGGACAAAAAAATGCTTCCGTTTAAGCGTTTGTGATCGAATTTGTACTAAATTCAATGGAATGTGTGTAAAGCAGGATTTAGTCTAGTATGCTGTAAAACAGCAGATATAACCGCGCAAGATGAAAAAAAGAAGAAATAGGATAAAAATAACTCAATCTCCATCTCTACTCTACTCTTTTCGATTATTATTCGAATTTCTTGACAGCGAAATTGTTACTAATGGTTACGCTGTATAATAGTTTTACCAAAAGGTTCGAGAAACATAAAACAACTTATTTTTCAATTAAACAGATTAATTTTAATTACTTTATTATTAAACTTAACTAAGTAAAGAGTAGGCGTTTCTTAACGAATTGTGATTAATTAAAAAAAAAAACAGAGCAAAGATAAAGAACATTTATTGGAAATATCATTAAAATGCAAGAAAAACAACATAACGAACATGAAAAACAACTTCAACACTACATTTGCATACATACAAAAAATATACTAATTCAAATGTACACAATCCTTATCAACCTCCCTGTCGAGTTTTGTTTCGAGGCAACCCGTACGTTGCTGGTGATGCAGCAAATTAATTGCACCTTTATCTTTGACCTTCGCCCTGCGGGGGAGAAAAAGGCTCCTGCCACGTGGGCCCTCCCACCACCGAAAAAAGTCAAACACCCGGAAAATGATGATAACGATATGAGCAGCCGTTCCCGGCACGCTTCCCATCACCAATTTCATCTCAAACGCCGGCATTGGGGCCGGATTGGGATGGTCACTCGGCACAGGGTGTGGAGACAATCCTCCCCCCCCCCCCCCTAAAGATTCCAAACCTCGGGTTTTTTTTTGCGCCAACGACTCCCCATCGCTCGTCCGCCACAAGCCCGGGCGACCGCGCACGCTTTGAAAATACACACAACTTTGCAACTTTAATGAATCCAATTATTTTTCCGTTAATTATTTTCACGCCAACTTGTCAAACCCACGTTCCCGACCCGAACGGTTTCCCGTGCTCCTTCCAATGCAGGTTTTTCTCCCCCCGTCCCATTGCACGGGCAGCCGAGATGCTGTGGCGAAAGAGAGAGAGAGAGAGAGAGATAGAAAGAGGGGAGAGCGAGAGACATGATTTGAATATTCCCCTCTCGCTCTCGTAAAGTGCTGCCGTATGCGTGAGCGTGTGAGTGAAACGGAGCGACTCTTCGGAGTGGTTTGGGGAGTGAGATGAGGGCAGCCGTCTGCGTCGCGGTTTTCGAGGAAGTAGCAGTTTTCTTCGACCGTCCGTTTGACGCTGGAAAGGGGGTGGGGGGGAAAGGTGTGCAAGGAGTAGGGTGTTTTCTTGGGCAACGAACGGGCAGGAGCCGCCGAGGTGGCTGCTGTCCATTTCGCTCCAGTTCGGAACGTAATTAAATGCGCGCTACTACTGTTACTAGTGTCGTTGTTGTTCTTATTGCTCACTGCAGTCGGATTCGAGCGCGTGGGCTGGTGGAGGAGGAGGGAGGTGATGCTGAATTTACTCAACTCCTGCTTGGTACGAGAACGAACCGGCCACTACACAACCCCGTGCGACACGCTCACATCCCAAGGTTCAGCCACCGAGGAAGGGGTTTTTCTCGGCTACTAGGATCAGTGTTGCTCCGTTATACTAAGAGTTGTTTCGTAACCGAACGGAACGTGTACATACACAGTGAAACCTCCCAAAGATGGCAGTCGAAGGGAGTGCTTGGGAGACGTCTTTGTTAGGTAATTTTATAGAAAGAACATCCTGTTCTTTTCCAAGCAGTTCTTAGTACAAGCTAATCAATTCTTGCACCTTGTGGTATAAACGTCTCATAATTGTGTTTTTAATCGCGTGTATGTGTTTTTAAGGGCAAATGACCAAAATACAACATGTAAAAAAAATATAAACAGTTGATTGGGCTTTCTGTTCCGAGAGATAGAGATGTTTTACGAAGTATTCGATATAGAAAAAGTTTAATGTATCGCAAAACTTTTCAACAACACACTGTAAACTCATCCCAAATAAGTTGACAGTCAACATCAGGAAAGCAATGACAACTTTCGGAAACTAGGTGTACAAAAAGTATGTGTAGGTTTGTGGAGGTCCATCTTTGGAAGACGTTCTACCCTTGAGAGACAGAAACATATTGAAATCGAATGAACTGTCAAGAGTTGGGAGATTCCACTGTATATGATGAATGTCTAATAAATGTTTTGAGTAAAATTATTTACGTTCTTGTTATCTAGAATGTAGGTTCTTACTTTGCAATGTTGATTTAAACGAACTTGAACTTGGCTTGATGAACCAAAAGGTGGACAATGTATTTCCTGTTGTGTTTTGCATCGAACTTTGAACACTTTGTTGTCGAATGACAACATAATATGTATAATATTTGTAATTTTTTTAAAATTAAATATCAAAATAAATAAAAAATACTTGAAACGCACGCTAACTTGTAATAAAACTGAAGAACATTTTTGCACCAAAAATGAAAAAAAATCAAATTCGATACATCACTGACTAGGATGACGGTTTAGTTTCCATGGCGATGGTGACTAGTGTGGGATAAACTTAAATCCCTCTTTCTTCTCGCACATTCAGCATTGCGAAAGGAAACGCGTTATCGCGTTGCCCAGGAAACGGGCGAGAGCGGTTTCAAGTTCGTGGGCATATAATTATGAACGAAACAAAACCAGCAACACCAGCCAGCAACCAGCGGAAAGTACACATTTCACGTAATGGTAAAACTAGTTATATACCGGTGTGTGTGTGTGTGTCCCTTCCCAAAAACTTTCCTTCGCGCCATGCGCGTTTTGGAGCGTTTTTCCCTCGAAAACCCTGAAAACCCGGATCGGTTTTCCGAGTGCGCGCGACGACGATAATGGCAAGCTAATTATGACATTCGAGGGATGGGGTGGAAAAAGGTTTTTTTTTCTTTTCAATTTCACGAAATGAAAACATGCTGTAAATGCATCGTTCCTTTGTGCGCTGGCTGTGGGAGGGGGGCGGGCAGAGAAGTTAGACGAAAGTAAGACATTAAGTTGGCCATAAAATGATCGTGATTTTAATTGTGCCACTGAAATTGATAGAATTAAACGCGGTATAATAAGAACCGCTGCTGCTGCTCGAAACAGAACAAAGCGGCCACATTTGCTTGTAATGAATATTCAATTTTCCGCCAAACAAAACCCCCCCCCATCAGGGCTGTCTTCCGACTCGATGATAACAAAGCACTCCGCCTCTTTTTATCCTTGCGCCAACAACAATGTCCCACCGGCGGACGGTCGGCCGTTGTTTCGGTGCGCGAATGCAATTTTGCCAGCCCAGTTTCGGCATTTTCCGCCTGGAGCTGGTGGCGAAGCTGCCAGTGTTAGAAAAGTCGGTGAAAGGGCAGGCAGGCAGGCAGGCAGGCAGGCGGTAGGTAATAATATCCGCGTGTCTGTCCAATCGGTTCCGGTGGGTGGGCCGTCGGTGGGTTGGTTTGGGAGGGCGGCTGTGGGCTGGGTGGAAAGCGTTTTCCCGCCAGCGCGCAAGCCTTGCTTGTGATGCTTTTAATTAAAATTTTATCTCTTCCAATGTCTCGCGTCGAGTCGCGTCGAGTCTGCATCCTTTCCCTCGCTCTCTTTCTCTATCTCTCTCTCGTTTGAGCGGGCAGTAACAAACGGTGCCAACGATGGTGGAAACCCGTACCACCACCATCCGCGTTCGGATGCTTGAGTGAGTGGGAGGAAGGAGTTCGGTTTTTGTCGCTCAGTCAAGAAGTTTTGCGCCTGCTACTGCCGCAGTTCAAGGGCGCGGCGTAATAAGGACGAACGCGAACGAAGGGCGCGGGAAAAGTTTTCCAACCGGAGCGCTCTTCTTCCGCGCAGGGAATCGATCTCGATTGTGTCCCGATCTGTATCATGCTGGATGTGATACTTTCCACCGGCGTAAGAGAATAATTTTTAGAAGGTGCATTTTTAATGCTCCTCTTCTAGCTGGTTTCTAATGTGCTTTTAATAACCACCGGCCGTGAGCGTACAGAAGGATGCATGGGTCTACGCACACAAAGGGGTCAAAGCTTTCAAAAAAGACACACATCACGCAGGGTTTCTCAAGATTTGTAGACACTTTGCAGTGATTTTTTCAAAAATCTAATGAAAACCGCATTTTATCGGTCTTAAAAGCGATTGTTTGTATACCTTCATATTTTTATTTACTTTTTCACTTGTTTTAAACGATTAGATACCATGAAAATAACACCCATTCTGTTATGGAATTGAAGGAAAACTTGAAAATATTTTTCCTGACCAAAATTCAAATTGTTTCGCCATGGACAAAAATAGTTTATAAATTGATTTTGACACGCTTTTACTATACAATCTATAAGCGAATGCAGAAATCAAAATAATGAATCCAAAACAAACAAAAAACAAGTTTGAAAACTATCGCCAAATTGTGACAAACCCTGCACAAACCGACGAAGCAATAGAACGAATCGTAATCCACTCGAAAACAGGAACATCCTCTCCGAATGTTAAGCGCGTTTTAATTGGCGCACTGGCTCGAGGGGGTTGGGATTTCGATTCGCAGACGATTTCGTGTGTTTGTGTTGTTTTGTTTTGTATTTTTTGTTTCCATTCCACACCGAAACCGACGCAGCCTGCGCGCGAACGATCCTAATTTCAATTTAATTTTCCATTTCCGCTCATTTGGAAACGATTATGCGCACACCCCGCTCGGGCGACCCTTAAGACAGGGGAAACGCAAGACGTTTCGTCGCAGGAGGGCGTTGGGTGCCCCGACCCATTCGCTGCTTTATTATTCGGAAATTTAATTAAGCTCACCTGCACCTCGCCCGGAGTGCAGGAGGTGAGGGTTACACGGCCAACACACATACTCTCGCAGCTAATCAATACCGATTTCCACCACCATCAAGTCGCGTCGTGCAACACAGTTTGCAGCCACGGTCTAGGCTAGCCTGCACAAACGCAAATTCAAACACAAATTTCATACGGCACCGAATGAATATTTAATAAACCCCATCCTTACTCTACGCCATGGGCGCGTGGCGCGCAATCAAATTCGTCGTAAATTTGATTGATTTGACGAAAGCTTCAATTAGACGCCGAACCGACACCGGTTAACGCACCCGGCTCGAGCTCGCGCTAAACACAGATCAAAGCGGGCGCCAACTCTGGCGGGAATAGTGTCATGATTGTCAATAGAATGCACGGTTTGGTGAGAGTGTGGTGTGTGTGTTACATTTACACAACTGTTGGTAGCATCATTTCGAGCACTGAGAGGAGGTTCCTCTTGATCTTAATTAGATGGCTACCGGGTGAGAAAGTTGTGTTACGTCCTAATTCTCTGCCGTCAATATGGAGATTTTGTGGGGATGACACATTTTGGCAACTATTCATCACAGTGCGAATCTTCCGGAAGGGAATAATTGTGACCTACAGCCCAGCTTTAATACTTTCGATAATAAGCTCTCCATTTCTAAAGCGAGCTGAAATTTTAATACGGGTATTGAAATTTTGTAAATTTTTTAATATTCTGTTTATTAACATTTTAAAAGGAATAAATACTAAAGATGATTTGGCATGGCGTGAGTGTACATTTTGGATTGAAAATTCAACATTAAGGCGATTCCACTAAATGTTTTCCAATGAATGAAGGAAATTGGACAAAAAAAGGATAGCTTTTACCTCAAATTCTTCGGAAAATTTACCCAGAAGGCTAGCAGCATTTGAATTGTGATTGGAAATCGAGAATTCATGTGCGATAGCGGATTGAAAATTCTCACTTATTAGCAGAATTTTAGTATTAATGGTATGAAAAGAAATTCAAATTTTACTCAATTCCAATTGAGTAAAATTTGATACACCGAATCTATCTCAACCAATAGAACACTCTCGTCCTTATTTACCACTGGAAATCAGCTATACACTCAATGTTTCTCGCTTGAAAATGTGCTATCAACAAATCGCCCAGATTTTTCCACGAAATCAACCAAAAACGGCCCACTCCACCCTCCACTGGCAGCGAAAACTATCGCGCCCCTAACGCAAATCCCAAAATGGGAGCCACGTCGTTAAGTGTATCCATGGCAACCGTCTTCCTCCTCTCGCTCGCTCGCCGCACATGGAAAAGTGGTTTACCCATTTCGACGAGGAAAGTGGGTGTGTGTGTAGGTGTGTCGAGCCAATTTGCAACGCCTACTAATGTTAGCGCGCCCGTCAAACTAACTGACACACCGTCACAACGGTAGCCGCCCGTCGGCTGACTAGCTGCTGATTAGATATTAATTGAAATTCGTCCTAAACTCTTTGGGCGTCCCCGTTCGAGAAGCCACCGGGTGGGGACAGAGGAAAGGGCGAAAGATTCCCCCCACTACTCCCATCGCCCGGTTCGCTCGAAACGCTCGAAACATCAATCTATTGTGTCGAGCAAATCCTGCTAATTACTGGAAATGTAAATAATTCACTAATTACGTTCCCGCGCGCGCGCTCGCGCTCCCAGGCTCCCCGTGTTCGAATGGCTGGGGTGGTGGGGTAGGGAGGGGGGGGGGAAACGGGACACAGCTATCCATCGCGTCGGATCCTTTCGTCGCCGCGTATCATCAATCATCGGAGGAAACAATTAACCGGGCCGAAATCTCATCTCCCACCGTTGGCGTCGCCACGAACGAACGCGAAAGGGCTCTGATTTCACTTTTCATTAAATTCATCCGAAATCCCCCCCTCCCCCCGCTGCCGTTTGCTGTGCTCCTTCGTCCCGCGATAGGACGGTGTAACCGGTTTCGGTGGGTGGTGGGGTGGGACATTTTCCCAAAACCCCTGGCGAGAGCCGTTTTCTCACGCTCACGCTTCGCGCTCCTGCTGCTCACTGGTTCACTGTGCCGCTCCGATGGCTAATTAAATACAGCCTTTTTGCGAAATCAAGAGTGAGGGAGGAATTGAATGGGAGGGGAGGAGGGGTATGGGTGCTCTATAGGCTCCCGTTCTCATTCCCTGTTCCTTTCCCGTCGGAGATGATTTCACCGTCAATTAATAAAATCGAAACCGTGCGCGGGCAGCGGAGGCCCTTCCGTGCATTAAATCAATCAAAAATAGAGCCCGACACCAAAACGCGTGGGAGAGAGAAAGAGAGAGAGAGAGAGAGAGAGAGAGAGAGAGAGAGAGCGCGCCAACGAGCGTGATGCTGTGAAATAAATATTTTAAAATTGAATTTAATTAAAATAAATAACAATCAAATCGCCGACAGCGGAAAGCAGCCGGATCCGAGTAGGCAAACATCGCCGCATCGCCCGAATGGCGAGTAAAACACAGGAAGAGTAAGAAGAAAAAAACACGGATAACCCAACATCATCCCGAACGGATAACAAACGCAGCAGCAGCAGAACGGATCGCACGCTTTTTTGCGCTTCCACCAGTAGCGCTGGTTCTAATTTGGATCGTGCATGTGACGGTGGTGAAAGGACGCACACACACACACACACACACGGAGGGGGGGGGGGGGTGGTGGGAGGGATTTTTGATAATTTTTTAAACCATCCTTTCCTGACAGGACGCGATTTTGGGCTGTGGCGGCGCAAAGAGCAAAATGTCATTTTTCATGCTTTTTTCCGCCGTTTCCACGGCAACCGCCATAGTAGTGCACACGGTTGCTATTTTTCATCCCTTTTGTTTTTTGTTTTGTTCAGCGAACGTGACACAAAAAGTTGATAGAGGTAAAGAGAGAGAGAGAGAGAGAGAGTGTGAGAGAGAGTGAGATGGAATATTCATTTTAATTGACAGACAATTGATTTAATGGTAAGTAAATGGATTTATTGTCAGCTTTCTTGCTCGGCTGCTACAGCAGGACACTGGGACAGGGCAGAGCAATACAAAAAAAAAACACTGCCCGTGACTAAAAGCATTCGTTTGCTGCTGTTTGTCATTTTCATCGATTATTAATCGTTTAAATAAATGCAGTATGAATTGATTTTTGTTTCGAGTTCGATTTTTTCCCCCTGAGTTTTCCGCTTCGCACACAAAACCCGCAAAAAGGGCAAATTTCGTAATTTATCTATTTAATTGCTTCTTTAAACATGCAGCCACACACGCACACACATGAGCACGGTCCGGTATCATGACACCGACAGATGAGACTGATTGCGGTGCGACTGCGGACCCACTTTAGTGCTGGTGCTGGTTCACCCAGGGACACTTCCCGGGCCGTGCGTATGGTCCACCGTACGCGCAATAATAATAATGAGTCATAATGCATAACGATTCCGACCGTGCCGCTACCGGTCGAACCGACGACGTCGTGGTCGCCATCATCATCGTCATCAGCAGCAGCAGCAGCAGCGTCGTCCCCGTGGAAACTCAATACAAGGATGCACTAATTAAAGCGGCCCGATAGAGCCCACCGTTCGGCCAGCAGGCCCAGGACGACCTGCCCGGCGTGCTATCGTGTTCATTTTACTCAAATTTTATCTGTTGCACGTTCCTTTGTTGCGCGCCCGTCGGTGGCCGAAAAATCCAGCAGCTCCTCTGCGGCAGCCGGCTGCAGTCAACTGCACAACGTCACAAGGCGAGTCCGGTTTTGCCGTGCCACGAAGGTTTTTCGGGTGACCCCCGGGTGACACGCATTCAGCGCGTACCGGCCCCCCCGACACGAGTGCATCGGCAAGGACACAGCGCAAGGATCCGAGACCGGTCGGTTCTGACGTTCTGATGAAGTTGAGTTAATAAAGTTGCACCCGGGCGGGCGGTGCGTGGGTGGAGATTAAAATTGAATCATTGCCATCGGATGCCGGTGCAGGGTTTATTGGCTTATGCGGGAGCGGTGTAGGGCAAAAATAACAAAAACCTGTTTCCTCTTTTCAATGGAATGTGTCACAGTAGAACATCGCAAACTTTGCCGATGTGAAGGCACATCGCACAGTTTTATAGAAGAAAGTGTAAATTGTGTATGAATTCGGTGGAAAAAATATAATTACTATTTCATACTGAAATAATGAACCACTTTAATTGAAAAACAGAAAAAATAGAACAGGTAAGCAGCAGCAAAAGATACAAAAATGAAAATTTCATCATTAAAAGTATCAATGTCTGCGTTAGCTGTAAACAGAAGAGCGTTCCTTTTTAACAAAGCTTAAAAATAACGAGAATGATTTAAAAACGATAATTTTTTGAGTTTCAAAACAAAAAAAAGTAAAATAAGTAATGAAAAACAAAACTTAATCGGAGAGTTCACGAACGGAACATTAAATAATCATAAGCTGGTTAATTTTATTAAAGTTATAGAAACAAAGAAGGGGCGTGAATAAAAATTTTACTTTAACAAAAACTCTGGCATAATAGATACATTTCAAAGAGGTTTAGAAGAATAACACAATTAACTTAGTTCTTGAAAAGAATGTAAGAAGATTAAGAAGATGTTTGTTTGGAAGTAGTATTTAGAAGTAGTTTTAAGAGTCTTTGAAATTGTATTTATTTTCTTGTTTTGTATTTATGAACCTAATATTACGATTTGACGTTTCGTGTGTTTGCTCCACCGTCTACATCAGGGTGCGTAGATCAATTGAAACAATTATCAGTTTCGTACCTAGCATCATCTATCGCAGGAGCAAGTTTTCCACTTAATTCTGAGTCCAGAACCTCCAGAACGAATAGTGCCAACTAGCAAACTGCAAGCTGCACTCTTTCTCTCTCTCTCTCTCTCTCTCTCTCTCTTTCTCTCTCTCTTTCTCTCTCTCTCTGTGTGTGTGTGTGTGTGTGTGTGTGTGTGTGTGTGCGTGCAGATAAATGTAATAAAATCCATTATTTCTACCAAAAACTTTCTCTTCATTCGCTCTCTCTCTCTCTCTCTCTCTCTTTTTAAAACGCACCATAAAGAGAAGAACGAAAGAGAGAAAAGAAACCCCGAAACGATGGAAAACTAACGTGCCACTCACACCCCCCCCCCCCCCCCCCCCCGGGTGCCCTGCTATCGCCTTATCTTACCGTTCGCAGCGCTCGCAGCCAAGCTCACACGAGCCATCAATTGAACTTCGCAAACGGAGAACTTCCCACTCCCCCGCCGAAGGGGTTCTCGCATCCAATTACTTCGATTTCGAGAGCCACCGTCCGTCCACCTCCCCCCCTCCCCGGACACCCCCACCCCTCCCCCTCACCATACCAGCGACAGAAAAAGCTTGCCACGATCCCGTCGTATCCTTTTTCCCGGAAGCATTTTCCGCCGTTGGGTAAGTGGGTGGGTGAGAGGGGCGAGCGTGGAGAAGGGTGGATGATACCACATCGTTAGCATTATTGTCATCATCAGCTCCGACGCGTGATCAGTGTGTGTCTCATCGTTTTGCGGGCCTTTCGCGTTTGCGAACGCTCCGAACGACCGACTCCGGAGAGACAAAACCCGCGGAGGAGAGGGTGGCCGGGTGGGTCGGAGAAGAGGGAGGCCTCTTGCCATCATTACCGTTTAGTTGCTTTTTGTAACGAGGGCCGTCTCGGGTTGGGAGGCGCCAGCTAGGAGGACGAGCCACAGGAAGTCGGAAGACTTGCGAGTCGACCACTAATGATGATAGTGAGCACGGTGGCGAGAAGAGCGAGAGAGAGAGAGCGTGAGAGAGTGAGAGAGGCGATCGTTCACTCGATCTCTCACTCGATTCGCACAAAATTTGCATCCCGAAGGAGAATCGCATCCGCAGCGCCGTTTCTGGCACACACTAGCCTTAATTGTCAGCATCATCATCATCATCATCAACATCGCCACCGTCAGCACCATCATTGTCGGGTGGAGCAACACGCTCCTGCTGGACTGGGATGGCAATGTTTCTCTCTCTCGCTCCCGCCAGCTCGTCGCTGTCTTATCGTTCTTGACAATCTCCCTTTGATATATTAAATTCAAATTTAATTAAATTTAATTAAACTTCGTACGCCGCGACGTCTTTGACTGGGGTGGGGGTGTGGCGGCAGGGAGCGGAGAGGAAGGAAGGAGAGGCGAAGCGATGGGAGATGGATGATGGGCCTCGGGCCGGTTCGGTATGCCTGCGAGCAGGAGCCTTCACCATTTGAAATGGACTTTCGAAATGAGGTTTAATGGATCATAATTTCATAGCAACAGCGAAAGCGGCCTCTGGATGTTGAGTTTGGAGCCATGTTTGCGCTCTTAATGCATTAACAACGTCCAGGGAGAGAGAGCTTGTGCGCTATAAAAGTGCAATGGAAGAAAACGTTTTGTAAGACATTAATTTGTACAGAGCTGAGCTCTCTTTCACAACAACAAATCGATGCAGAGTGCAGGTGCACCTAAAGGGCCCACGCAAGGCACAGGGACGTCCTTGGTGCACACAAACACATGCCCTCTCCATCGATGACAATTACCGTGCGCTCGTGACGATGGACCAGGAAGCACCAGCAGCTTCAGCAGCGCGGCAATCGGATCGGGAAAAGCCCGAAAACTTATCATCACTAAAACTTATCCCCGGTTCGATCCGGCTTCCGCCTGTCCGGTCCGACGGATGTGACCTGGCGGACCGAAACGGAGCCGGTTGTCCAAGGGTCCGAGGGTCCGAGGGTGAGGAAAATTCTCATTAGCGGCATCTCGTGGAAGCGCACGCGTCGTCCTTTCCCGATTCCCCCGCGGGGGTCAGATTGAGACAAGATTAAGATGAAATTTTACACTAGCCGGGTGCGGATTTGGAACTGATGCGACTTACTTTGAAGGATTTGATGCAAAAATGGGATGGTAACATGTTCCATTTCACAAAATGTCATAAATCGCTCCAAAAACAAAAGATGGCAGGAGTTGTACTAAAATATGTGTTTAGTACTACTGCCCAACCAGAGATGGCGCCACTCCATCAAGGTTGCTGTGGCTGCTGCGATGTTTCAGTGTGAAGATCAGTTTACACGCTATTTTAAATACTTTTTAGAACACATTTGAACTAATTTGAGTATTTTAAAAGTGTGATATTATAAAATTTAATATTATTTATATTTTTGAACCTAAAGGATCATTCAAAAGATTTTATTGAAAAGTTATCTTAAGTGAAGTATTCTTCCTTACATGCCAACATTCTTAGACCTGTGCCAAACTACGAGACACAAGTTAAAGTTCGTACATTCCGTGCAGCATCCGACCGAAGCGGTACGACTAGTGTAGCACCGAGCCACCCGAAGAACAGTGTCACCCACCGGCGACACTGGCGATGAAAGGACGGTCGGATTGAATCGGTGACTAATGGAGCTCGATTCATTAGTGCTTTCATCTATTAGCGCTCGCCGGAGCATCCTGCACTCGCTAATCAAGCGTCGTCAAGTTCTCACGCTCCGTTGCGTCCGAGAAGGCATCGGAAAACGGGAGCGGGCTGCATGTGTTGCCGCGTTGCACTGTTGATTCCGTGGACGTATCGTTTGAAATCATCGGAAGGAGTGATATACCGCTCATGTCGAAGGTGGCAAAAGCTTATCTAAAGCAAAAGACTGCTGGAACAGCAGGTGAGGCCGTGCTAATTTATGCGCCTATCAAATATTTACAAAACTGTGTGTTTGTTTCCTTTTTTGTTTGCTCCTAGTCCACGGGGCACGGGCTGGGAAATTAATTAAAAAGGCTGAGGTTCCAGCGAGGACAGGATCATAAATGAGCGCCGGCAAGGACAACATGAAAGTGGGCCCGACCGGTTCCAATCCAGCCATTCCGCACCAGAAACCGACCTGGTGATAAGGAGGTGAAATCGGATCCACGCACAGTAGCACAACAAAATGACGCGCCACCGGAGGAACCACCGAAATAAAGGGAATAAAGAAAAATTATCATAAAACTTGTGCCTGTATCCGCGCGCGTCTCGCATGCTGGAACGCGTGCCATATAAGGAGCAATTGTTGCTCATTTTGGCTTCTTGCACGTGTCGCCGTGTGTTTGTGTGTACTTGCAAGTGCGCGGGGTTCATTATGACTAAATTATATTCAAAAAAGCTCTCCTCCTGCCCCATTCGATCACGGTTTTTTTTCATTATTCTCTCGAACGCGCAATCGCCGCGGAAGAACGCGCACGCCACGCCACGACGCGAACGACACACACGCGCGGTGGATGAAAAATCCCATTAGCTTGCTTTATATGGTTTGTTGATTTTTTATCCCTTCCTTCAAGCCCTACCACCTCCAAGCCACCTTCCAAGAGGGTCCTTTGGGCTTGAAACAAAACCAAAAGCAAAAGAAGCCCGACACCGGTTTACTTCATTAGCGACGAGCAGCGGGCAGCCGACCCAATCAGGCAGGTAAGTCCGCGGTCCGCCGTCGCCGATTATTGTCTCACGTTTGCATCGTCGTTCTCCCGTGTCCTCGCTGCGCTCCACCGTCCGGCTTCCCCACGCAGGACCTGTCTCGCGCATTCTACCCCTTCTCCCTTACAGCTCAGCTCCAGAGGCAACCAGAAAGAGAGAGAGAGAGAGCGAAAAAAAACCGTTCTTCAGGTGTCGCTCAAATTTAATTAGATCGAAAAGGAATCAAGATAAATTTGAAAGTCGCCAAATGGGACCCCGAGGGGAATGCTTGCCTCGGGTGTGGGTTTCGAAGGCGAATCCAATCCACCCTGGAGCGAGCGCTGTGGACAGAATCGATTTTTCAGATAATTATGTTGCGTGTTGCTATATCGTAACATGCACATGAAATAAAGATGCATTTAAAATGTATTTCATAGAATAATAATATTAAAACATATACTACATATAACAATCAAAGAACTCTAAATAAAACTTAAAATAAGCAATATCACGAAAGAAATTGGCATATTCTCTTGAAAAAGAGTAAATTTGTAAAAAAAAAGACAAACATACGAATATGATACAAAATAAGCAAACAAACAAGCAATAACACACAGAATACGAAAAAAACATTAACCATGACTTAAAAACGAAACAAAACCAAACAAATGAGCAGAACAGAAGAAAAAAAACGTTATGAAATAAAAAGATGAATCACTGAGGATAAGGAAACTGCCTGAAAACTAAGACCATGACGAATTGATAATAAAGATATAGAAAATGAAATACAAAACATGGATAAAATAAACCTACTAGATGCTCTAAAAGTTCAGAATAATGAATGAACAATACATGAAAATTAAGATGAAAAAAAGATCATGCTGCTTGTATCGGTTCTTTTTATGTACATATTTTGTTCGATTCGTTTTTTTAGTTTTATTTCCTTTTTATCTTTTTTTTATCTTTTTCATCTTTTTATTTTGTTTCTTGTTTAGTAATGATTTTCTTCTTATCATTTTATTATTTCTTACCATATGTTTTATTTAATTTTGTTCATATTAAACATTCTAACACATACTGTTATGAATTCGTGCTACAATCTCACCGTTGCATGTTCTACTGCTTGACTATCGGTTCGTATTCTCACCCGTTTATCGCAAGAACGGTACAGGGCAGGTATTTTCGATACGCTAATCGCGCCCTGCACGCCAATTCGAACCCAGGCGACACAATCACAGCCACGCACACAACCACACGGTCGCGAGCGTTTCAGCTCTGTTCGACGATCAAACGGCAACGCCAAAGCGTGGCGCTGTTGGAAGGTGGTGGTTCTGCTCATTAGGTGAGTGGTTTCGGTTTTCAGCTCTAGATTTCCGCACGAGCCAGCCTTGACGGACCGGGACGGACGAACGGACGGACAGGCAGGTTGACAAGGGTTTCTCAAACACAACACAAGGGGTACGCGAGCAGAAGAAGGAACGATCCGTCTTCAAAGAACGAATGGTGTTTAAAAATAGTAATAAAACGGCTCATAGAGGGGAGCGAGAGAGAGAGAGAGAGAGCCAATAACGAAAAAGAGTTTCACACACTCCACACTCATTGTTGTGTGTTTGTGTGCTTGGAGATGCCGGGTATCGATCCCGGTACCTCTCACATGCTAAGCGAGCGCTCTACCATCTGAGCTACATCCCCGGCTGTTGTTTTCGCACGCCCAGAGCCGACTTGGTGGCCTCACACCCGGGACCCAGGTGAAAGGATAAGGCGACACAAACGGCCGACAGCGAACCAAAAAAGTGAACGAGAAACGAGAAAGCGGAGACGATAACAATTAAGCTGATAAATGAATTGTTGTCCCCGAGCCGTTGTCGGCGACGACGACGACGATGGAGGTGATTGACAAAATTGAGAGCAAAATGTGTGAAAAACAGGAATTTGGAGCTCATTAGGCGTTGCGCTTGAGTCTTGCCTTCGAGCCGTGTGTGTGTGTGTCTCTCGCTCCATCCGTCTTCGGTGTGGCAGTGCGAAATGGACGCTTCTGGTCCGGTTTTTTTTCGATAAGCATGTGAACGCGATTCCGAAAGCAACCAAATTAAAGATTAAATAATTAAAAACTCATACAAGGAGCAACACGTAACCGATGGAAGAAGAGCCCAACACGGTGCTTTATCAATGAAAAATTGTTGTCCTCAAACGCAGAACGCAGAGCGTTGTCGCGGGCTATCCGTATCCGACCGATAAGATAAAGCCCCCTGGCACAGTTCACAGTCTTCCCGCGGGGCGTTCGTTCGTCCGCTTCATTTGTACTCCGATGCGAGATTAATGTTACAAACCGATAAGAACCCGGTGCGACGAGAACGATACGAACACGGGGGGAAATGGAATGAATTACGCGTTCTAATTACGCGTGGCACCCACCCCTTCGGCGCATGAAAAGGGCGGCCGGGCGCACAAACGACAAGATTAATGCTAATTTTCTCTTCCCACCGTCGTTCGCCGGCCGTTTCGCCCGGGACTTCCTTTTTCGGGCTCGCCCGAGACGTTGACCGACCGACCGGGGTACCAGGACCCCGTCTAGGGCTATCGTAATTAGATCAGCCCGAACTGCTTAATCCGTTCCCACTTAAGCCGACTTATGGTACACGTCGCTGCGCTCCTCTCCCTTCGGTACGATCGACCCGACCACCGATCGGTTTTGCGTTTGGCCGCGGTCCTCGCTTTCGGGCCGACCTTGCACACGAGGCCGACCGCACGCTTTAATCTTGCGCAGCCGATCGGATGCGCCGATCACGGAGCGATCGCGCCGCGGGAAGGAAAGCGGCTTATCTGCCGCTAATTAGGTCGCTTTTCGATTTCGGGGCTCAGGGTTTTAAGGGGTTTCGGTTGCGTTGTGCCAATGTTTGCGTTTGAGGGCTTCCGATTCTTAGTGGGGTTTATTTTTGTTTCTTAAACTGAAGAAGAGCGTACTTACAGCCGTTTGGAAAATTTATTATATCCTTGTCGTCCCGTTTGATGCAAGAACACTGTATGCTTCGTAGGCAAAACCTAAAAAATTACCTATTTTCCGTTAAAAATTAGGAAAAATGATATAAACTTAACTCATATTCTCATAATTATTGACAACAAATTCAATTAAGGCTAAAGTTATCCAGATAAATTTAAAGTATTGACTGGCGAATACCTTTCCATTGAAATAAAATATAATTTCGGAATAATTTGATTTTTTTCTTAACTAGCAAACAAAAACCCGTCCAAATTTGTGTACATTTATCTTCCTTGTTTTTGTTTAATTCGTCTTTCTCTTCATTATTTCTAGAGCTCACATCTCACAACAATCAAAGCAACCATAGACAAAATGCAACGCTATGCTATCTCAACACTGAATGATTAGCGCCATCTGTTGATGGGCAGCGTAACTAAGGAATTTATCAGTTTTGAAGGATATGTAGAGTTTGTTTTTGGTGAGAACCATATCTAAATGTATCACTTTAAACCTAGATAAGTCGTTTTTAAAGCTTCAGCGAGACATTGAAATATTTTTTTGCTTTTTTTGTTTTATCAATTGATTATTCTATTAAACCTTGTGTGAAAAGCACATTTGTTTCTATTGCTCGCTAAAGTTTGTGTATGAATTTGTTCAATTTGCCTTGAAATTGAGACAAAACTTGAAGCAAAACTTCAGAACAAAACAAAACACAACAAAACAGCAAAACTAACATCAATATAAGGCATCCCGACACTAACCAGAACATAATCTGAAACAAATTTATGATTTGTTTGAGCAGAAAGCGACAGATTTACAGCAAACTATCTCTCTCTCTCTCTCACTCTCTTCCTCTCTTTGGGCTCTCAATCGCTCAATCTGTGATCAAACCAACAGTAAAAATAGAACATAAAAAGCGCTCCTCCACGTCTATCGCGCCCATTGTCCCACTGGAAGGGTGGGTGGGGCAGCGTGTTCGATCGTGACCGGATGAAGATGGTGGTGGTGGTGGTGGTGGTGACGGTGGTGGTTGAAGCGGCCAGGGGGGTTGGGGTCGGGTGCCGACCGAAATTTGTTTTCTCGGTTAATTTAATTAGATTTTTAATTGTCAATTAGTGTTGAAAATTTTTAAGCTAAATTAGCTCATTACGTGCGTAGAAGAGCGAGCAGGGACTCCGCACCCAGGTCGGGCCGAGGCGCCGCGAGGTGCGTTTCGGGGTCGGTTCACCGTAAACGCTTTTTATGGGCATGCCGCGGGGCAGGGCACTCTCTCTCTCGCTCTCTCTCACTCACTCTCTTCCGAGCGCAGAAGTCGGCCTGTTTTGTACTGGAGCAGGATGACATCGTTTCGGGTTTGGCTCCAGCTCGGGAGCACTCTTACCAAGCGGGTGGATTGGAAGTTTGAGCGCGAAGAAGAAGCTACGCGCTCTCCGGGAGGTGGGAAGCGGCGACGAGCCGAGATCGTCCGCTTATTTGTTCGCCACGGCGTTGGACTGGGGCTGGCGTGAGGTGCGCGATGGTAAAGTTTTGTCTAATTAGTATCGTAAAAACAAAACGGCATTCGTGTAACGTTGGAAGCGCGGTCGGAGCGCGCGCACACAAGCACGCACGCGAACTTGGAGGTGAGTGCGTCGTCTGCATTTAGGTGTGTGTGTGTTCGCGATTGAGAAACGCGTTTGTATTGTTTGCTGCAACGGAGCAACGAAGTTTAGCGAAGTTTAACTTATTTTAATGATTTATTATAAATGCAGGTTTCCTATGCCCTAACCTGTGTAGGTGACAAAAACGTGGCACATTTGTCATCTGCGAAAACAGCTTGACTACTGCACTGTACAGTACTGTACACTGGTACACTTTCACTTTCAGAAGCACCTACTACAGTCAACGACAAAAAAATAGTTTCGTTATCACAGTATAGATGCATAGAGCAGAATTGCTTACGGTTTAGCAAATAAAATATTGTTTTTAAAAATGTGCAAAAATCATAAAATGACTTGTTTTGTTGTTTTCTACAGTTTAGTGGAACTTTATTTTAATCTATCTCTTCAAGATTTCATTTTATTGTTGGAAAACAAGCTATGTTAGCTATGCTATGTTACGCACTGTACTGGTATTACAAAATATTATTCTGAAAGCCTTTCCAACAGGTATATAAGATCAGATATTCCCAACAAGTTTGCCTCTATACGTATTGAGTACAAGTCGACTTCTACAGAGCCATTTCATAAGATTCCACAACTCATACTCGACGTAAAATGCTCCCTAAGCTTTAAGAGAACTAGGATAGTTAATTTGGCAGATGTTGACAGACGAAATTAGATGTTGTTCTGAACAAAACACACACAAACACGTGCGTGCTCGCTTGTTCAAAAGAATTTAATTTTTACTCACTTCTTTAACTTCTGAACACAACAAAGCGTCCCGTCTAGCCGGGCTCTAAATTAACCCAAAAATGATCACAAAACCACAAAGACAATCTTCCCCGGATCAGCCAGCCAGTCGTGTTGTCGTCGAGGCGGCTGAATGCAAGATTCCACTGCAGCTACGGCAGAATCAGGAAAGCCATCCCGAGAGCTGCACACACAGCTGTCACCGGGTCTCTCGGGCCTCCGGTTCGCTCGCAGTTGACACCTAAGCCGGAAACCACGACATCCGCACACCGGAAATAGGACTTCATTTTCATCCCTCAGTCTCCCGGGCGGCTACCTTTGCGAGCTGCGCTGCGCTGCGCCGGGAGACGAGTACAATCGAAAATCAACTCGAATATGGATTCAAAAACGCCTTTCGATTGGCGTCGGCCAAGGGCACATTCAATAAACCAGCCAGCGTAATGCGCCCTTGCCCACCGTACGCCATCCACCGCCCGAATCCAATATCCTAATTCATCACTCTTGCGCCCTTGCATTCTTTGCGCCCTGAACGGACGGGCCCCTCAAAGTCGACGACGATGCAGCCTAGGACACGTCAGGTCCCAGGTCGTCCCAAAGATCGAATGGCTCTGGCAGTCAATATGGAAGCCAAATTGAAAACGGAAACTAATGACTACCGACGGGGTTTATGCCCGGGTGAAGGATCCACCCAGGCCGAGGTCCGCCGGTCATCGTCGTCGTCGTCGTCGGATGATTCCTTGCTTCCTTGCCACGGTGACACGATGTCTCGGGTATGTTTGACAAACGGCGCATATCATCATCCCCTTGCGCCTGCTGTCTTTAATTTTGCGACCGGCCCCCTCCAAGTTGGCGGGAGAAAGGAAATGCAATTTGCAGCCCGTTTTTCCGTGACTGCGCGTGGAGTTTTGACAACGGACACGGAGGAGACTCTTCCTCTCAGCTGCACTCAATTAGGAGCTTTATTCAAGCCAGCACCGGGCGCAGGGTGGGTTGAAGGTGGATTTTCATCATAAAAAAGAAAGTTGAAGGGAATAATCCACCGGATTCGTTCTTGTCTCGATCCGTGCCGCTAAGCGATGCGTTCCGTGTAGATTTTGTTTGGCGAATTGCTTACGCACAAAGGCAAAGTTTGGCCATCAATATAGGAAACATATTTGTTTTGTGTTGTTAAATTTCAAGAGTATGCAAGATTCACGCACACCTTTTGGAGTGTTATCGATTGAACATGAGTTTAAAATAGCAAACAATAATACAAGAAAAAACATCATACGATATTGATAATCCATAGTGGATATGCTTTCTAATAAGATAATCTCTAATAAGAGAATCTATGAATATTCTCTAAAATCCGCCAGAAAACCTGGAAGACGTGCTATATGAAGCTAAAAAACCACTTCTATTGTTTGTTAGCGACCAATTCTCTCGCTCTATAGCTAATAATAATTAAAAACAATCTTTACTTTATTTTAAATTCTCTAAGTACAATGGACCACCCACAAGCTTTAGAAAATTATCAGAAAACAAATAGCAAAATGTTAGTTTAATTGATCCACATCGAACTCTCATCCTTCTTAATGGTAAAACATCACATTAGATTAACAAATTAACACAACAAGAAAATCGTTTATCGAGTTTACCAATTCCTTAAACATTTTAAAACCGTTTCAAAAGAAGTAGTTTCAAAGAAGTAGCATAAAAAGTAACATTGCGATGGATTCCTCCAAACTTTCTTCCAGGCCATCCCGCCACCGTTTTGTTTCGTTCGCCCGAGAGATGCGTACGAATCTGATCCCATCCCCATCTCCACCCCATCAGCATTGATGACGATAAATCAACCGAAACACGCAAATCAAAAAGTCCTCAAAGGGAACCACTCCTGTGCGAGTGTGAGTGAAAAAAAGGCATTCGGACACCCTCCCACCCCGGGTTGGGAGAAAAACCCGCTCCCGGGATGACAGCAAAGACGGGCGCCCTTACGAGTGGAGTTTTTCCGCTCTTCTTCTTTTGTGTGTGTGTTTTTGCGTGTTTTTTTCTTCCTCCGTTTGCTTTCTTGGTTTGCTGTGGTGTGTGTGTGTGTGTGTGTGTGTGTGTGTGTGAGAGAGAGCGTGTGCTTAAATTCTATTTGAAGGGAAATCAAATTTACATTTGAATAAATTAGCAATTTGTCCTTGATTGTGGCCACGATTGCACCGATGTTAGAAAAGGATGAAAATGAAGCAGGGACAGCGAACGAAAGCAAAGGGAAGAAAAAAAGGAAGATGACATGCAGCGTCAGGACGAGCAGCACGGTTGATTGCTCCCGATTGAGCAGGAGCAGGAGGTGGGGCTCGTGTAAACGATTGCGGTTTTGTTTGTGTTTCACATTCTGCAATCGGTGTTTTCTTATTTTTCTTCTCCATTTTTTCTGTTAGAGTGAAAGGGGATCCGGTTTCGTTCAGCTCTCCTCTTTCTCTCTCTCTCTCTCTGACGCATCATTTGTCATAGCCTGCTAAGTTTCAATGGCTGGCAGGAGGTGAATGGGCTTCTTGGATGGAATTTTCTTTATAGAAACTAATGTGTGTTAAACTATTCCCTATCCCCGAGCACAACACGATTAAAACTTTTCCTCAAATGCAAAAAAGGGACCTTCTTCGTACTGGTTTTTGCACGCCGTTTCAACCCACTGCAAACTCTTGGCGTGTGTGTGTGTGCGTGTGTGTGTGTGTGTGTCGATTTCCGATTTGCCGTCGACGTGCCGGGAAACACCCCCGTTTCGAAGGCCGGGAATGTGGGCCAACCGTTTGACCGTATTTATTTGAAGGATAACCAATTTCCGAGCGTCAAATCGAGAGCGCCACCTACGTCAGAGTGGAAGTGGGTTTTTCATGCTGGCTGGCTGTGTGTGTGAGGTTGGGCTGAATAGTCCGGGTAGAATAAGCGAGAATTTATGTTGACTTTTATACATTTTAGATGTACTTTTCACCTATAACTATTGTGACTTTAGATTTTTTTCGTTTTTTTTTTAATTTAATTATCAAATAGAACTGAAGTATTAAAACGAAAACGAAAAACTGCGTTTGAAACCCTGAATGCTTCATTAAAAAAGCCCCAATCCTAACACGGCACGGAACGGAAGGCAGATAATAAGGAAAAGAAGTGAAATTAACCAACCAACCACCGCCATCGACACGAGACAAGGACAAGGGCCCTCACTGGCGGCGATCTACCCCAGCCCGTCTGGATAGAGCCACTTTTTAATTAGTGTAAATTGTCAGACTCTAATTGGGATATTTTTTTTTTTCGTTGCTGCTGCTCTGATGAGCGTGTTTTACTTTTCCTGCGATCTCCACCGTGGCCCCCACGGCCCTTCAGCGACGGGGAAGCGCCCGAGCGAGCTTAGTCTCATTTCGCGCGTGTTTGACAATGTCGTTGAACAGACGGCGACGGTGCGGATGTGAGATCCGGTGTGCTCTGCGGTTGCACCATTGCGTGATGATGATGATAGGTGCTTGCAAAAGCAAGACGACGGACATGATGATGAAGATGATGAGGAGGAGGAGGACGACGATGAGTGGACGACGAACGGCCCGGGCAGGTCCTTCATATGAGTGTGGCAAACAGGCTGGCGCTGGTTGCAACAGTAGCTGAACAGTGCGCTAGTTTGAATGGTTTTTGGTTGTAGGTTAATTTGCGCACAAACATTCTAACATCTAATACTTGAAATAAGGACATTTTCACAATTTACTTTCTCATAATTGAAATGATTTCATAAAAAAGACGTCAACATTCCTTCCACATCCTCCGTTTACATGAGAGTAGCTGGAAGTTTGAATAGAGTGTATAATACCGATTCATATGACCTAGTAGACTGGTTTAGATTTAGAGGAGCACTAGCTTTTGGCACATTGATTAACAACTCTTTATATTTGCTTTTAAACGAACTCTAGTGAAAAACTAGTATCCATTCATACTTTTCTTGCAATTTTCATGATTTTTTGTTTTCCGAAATGGCTTTTCAGATTGATTGCGGTTGATTTTAGGGATTCTTTATGTAGTTTACAACTCTTATATTTGCTTTTAAACGAGCTCTAGTGAAAAACTAGTATCCATTCATGCTTTTCTAGCAATTTTCATTTTTTTTTGCTTTCCGAAATGGCTTTTTAGATTGATTGCTGTTGATTTTAGGGATTATTTATGTAGTTTCTAAATAGTTTTCCTAAAGGTTTGTGAATTTATTGGCTTTGGAATGAATGATTAATCTTTTTATGATGGTTTAAATAAGTATTTGCAATTGTTTGTTCACTTTTGTCGACGAGTGTTCACATTGTTCTTAATGTTTACCTATCTTATTTTCCTCTTTAGACCTCCATGTTACAATATTGCTATAATTGCTTATAATTAAACTAATAGCGTTTTATTTCGTGAACTGTTTTTATTCCTAAGTATTTTTTAATTCATTTAGAAACAACTCAAATGTGTATGGCATTGTATAGAAACAAAAGAGAAATCAACAGCTCAATGAACTTTGAATTGCATTCACTCCTTTTATACGTTATTCATTTCATTGAACTCAAACTGTGCACAAAAAAGCACGGCAACGTCAAATCAATAAAACGCTGATATTAAATCTTAACCCAACAAACAAACACAACAGGGAAGTTAATGTGTATCGACAGCTCTCTCTCTCTCTCTCTCTCTCTCTCTCTCTCTCTCTCTCTTTCAACCCTATAAGGCTCTGCTTTGGAAAAACCCCCGTATGCCTGAAAAGCGCCAGCTCTTTAATCGTATCCCCGGCTTCGCACGACGTCCACGACCTTTCCCAAGCGTCGGCACCCACACACTCACACAGCCAGCACAATAAAGCGGCCACCGGCCGGGTGCTTTGATTTTCTTTTAGCCCAGGTTCCTTCCCGTACACACACACACACACCCGGCACCTTCGAACCATTTTTCGACGCCTTCAAACTTCGAAGAATTCATTCCAATTTCCGTTTCATGCTGTTTTGTTTAGCTGTTTCTTTCACCACTTGGTCGCTGTGTCGCTGTGTGCCGGGCTCACACACACACACACGCGCTGAATGGTGTGGCCATGGCCAGACACATACAGTTTCCACACGGGCAAAAGGAAAAACTCCAACCAACACACACACACACAAAGTGCGAAAGTTTGTCTGCGAAGGAAGGTTAAGCCGGTCCTGTTCCGCACCTGACCGCGAAGGAGAAGGAGCAGTTCAATCAAGCGGCATTTTGAAGGCATTTGGGGGTAAAAAGCAGTCTGGCAGCACGTTCGGTGAGCCGTTGCTGCCGACGAACATTTATGTTCCTAACGAATCAATGCAGCGAGCGCCGCGCGAACTCTCGAAAGTCGCCGTTCGAGGACGATCCAGTTGAGTCAACGTGGGGAAAGTGTTTGTGTGTGCGAGAGAGTGTGCCTGGTACACACACAGCGGCAGAGCTTGCGGAAGAGGAATGAAATTATGTTCGTATTACCGGAAATTATATCGCCGATGACGATAAGGTGGCGTGGCGCGCACTTCAACACTCGAACAGTCGTCGGTCGGCGCTGGCAAGTGTATTATTGCACCTGCGTTCGGCCGGGGATGGATGGTGACCATAAGGGTGAGGAGCCGATACCGACGAGGCGAAAGAAACGACAACCACACCGGTGTTTGATTTGGATCGGGGTTGGAAAAAAAGGTTGCAACGCACAACGACCTACCACGACTTCGTGAGACGAGTGTGGAATTGAATAAGGAAAGACTATAAAATGCTCAGAAAAAAATCTCTAACAAAGTATAAAGACAAACGAGAGCATAGTAAATTATCGGTTAAATGATAACAAGTTAACACACTGAATAACAAAAAATCACAGTTAAAATGAAACATTAATAAACAGTACATAAAAAGGACAACAAATAATAAAAACCGCTTTGATATCGGAAGCAAGACAATTTTATAAAATAAAGTGAACAAAATATGCACTATAAAGAATAGGTTTGTCATACCGAAAGCGAAAAACAATATCAAAAAACGTTAAAAAGTAAAACATGTCCTATAAATTGAACACCCTGAATATTATTTCATAGCAAAGTAGAATAAAACGAAAAAAATATGCATAATACTCAGAATAAAACAATGAATATAATAGAAACTAATAAACAAAGATGCGCAGTCATAACTGAATCGGAATCCGAATGAACGAATCGTTATGTGTTGCAATCCTGTATAAGTTTTCGAACAGGGGCTGATTCTCCCCTTCGGAACCGAACAAGAGGAATAGATAGAGATAGAGAAGAAAAGAGAGAAAGAGAGAGAGAGAGAAAGTTTGTTGCCAAATGTAATTTCATAACAATCGTACCCTCCAGCACAAAACCGAGATGATTGATTACCTGTTGGCGTATATTAAATTGAATTCAGTCGCATATGCCGCCCGCGTACGCAGCGGTCACCGCACCCCCGTCCAATCATAGGAGTGAGGAAGAAAAGGAAAAAAAAAAACACACAACCTCGTGTCACCACGAGCAGGAGCGAATGGAGGCGCCAGGTGAGGCGTAGAAAAATTCCACCCTCAGGGAGGGTGGCTTCTTTCCCCCTGGTTGACTCGAAAAAGAAGTACCTCATTCCTACACCGAACACGTAAAAGAAAGCGACTAAATAGTTCCGCAGCTGCAGTTGCGAATGCAAAACCAAACTATGAATAAGTAAGACCGCACCGAACTGTGTTTCCGGTTCGCCCGGACGAGCGAAAATCTGGGAAAATAAACATATTTACCATGGGGCAGAATAACGCACCGCATAATGTCTCCCTTTCAGTTGCATTCCTCGATACAGGGATTAGGTGGTGCGTTTTTCTTTTGTTGTTGCGTTCCTTTCTGTTACTGGAACGAAGGCGACGACCGCAACCGAGACGGAACAATCTTCGGACGCGGTTTTCCCTGTCCTGGATGGTGTAAGATTTTTCCGCACAGGAAGAAACCGAACTCGTCACTCTGTATGTGTGTCCATCCCGGATTGGGCTGAGAACCGGGCCAGGTGCAGAGTGCTGGACAATGAAGTTCAGCACCCTCGAAGGAAGCGTTTGCATGTTTAAAATGGACTTAAAAAAGGGTTGCAAAACCCCCATTGTGGTGGACGAGTTTGTAAGCGTCTTGCTGATTAGGTGTGCTTATAAAATGGAATTCATAAAGAAGCAATAACAATGTAGTATCTGTGGGTGTTTCGATGCCATCTCACAACACGAAAACCCACTTCTATTCATCATCGAAACTACTTGAGGCAGCAATATAAGTCGATGCCTAGCAAACGGTTCTAACGGCTTCGTTCTGACGACGATGGTGATGATGATGATGACGGACGCCTGGAGCTGAAATATGATTAATTTCGTGAAATAGAACGAAAGCCAGCCGCAAAAAAAAGCAAACGATGGCCATAACAATAATAATAATAATGCGGCAGCAGCTGATAAGAAGGCGTCGCCGCGTGCTTTGATTTGAATAATTATCTTAACGGGTGCGCGGGTCAAATTTCATTCCCCGAGAAATTGTTTCTGCGCACGGAAAAAAGTGCCTAAGTGATTTATAATGCCCCCCCTCCCCCCTCTTCACAACTCCTTTCCCCAGACCCGCTCACCCCATCCCATGTGTGCGAATCGGAAAGGAAGTGGCGTTGTGTTTAACACGAACAAACGTTAAACACTACTGCTAGCAGCCTCGCTAGGACGAACTAGGAATCGAAGGAAACGACAAAGATGAATGGCGGCTCCCGCTTAGGGAGTCATAGCAGGCGACGAAAAGTGTTTTGTTCTCGTTCCCTCTCGCTCTCTCTCTCTCTCTTGTTCTCTCTTTATTCCGTTTGATTCGAAGGCGACACAACGCAACGGTGGTGGCACGGTTTATTTCTTAGCACGTAATATAATAATCAGAAAGAGATTATCATACCATTAGACGCGTCGCGTTAATATTCCGATTAATTATAAATCTCATGCAAGCTTTTGGGAGAGGTTTTTTTTCGGGTCGCTTTTCCTGCGGTGAATTTAAACAGCACGAAATGGCTGGCAAATTAAAGCGCAAAGCTGGTTTGGTTTGGTTTATCGTTTGCAACGCAATATTTATAAGTTGTGTGAGCCAAAAAAGTTATGTGAAAGGTTAATGTTACCTTTTGTGCATGATAAATAAATAAATTAAAAAAATGAAAAATGAATTGTTAATAATAATAATAATAATAATAATAATAATAATAATAATAATAATAATAATAATAATAATAATAATAATAATAATAATAATAATAATAATAATAATAATAATAATAATAATAATAAACAAAGAAATATGTAGAATAAAAATGATCATTTTCTTTTTTCAACTATTTGATCAGAAATTTAGATAAAAATAATAGCAAAATTGAATTTGTTATTAAAAAATGGTTCTATTATACAAAACATGTTCAAACAGTTCAGACAAGCTTTCATCTAGAATACAATTTGAAAGAACCCAAGAAAACCCAAGAAAACATAATTTCGTTCAAAGAACTTCTTATTATGTCAACTTGGGAAACACTAACTGAAAAACGCTGTCAAAAAGAGCATGAAGTCAGCTGTGCAGTGGTCGGGGTATTATTTCCCCATGTCGCCACGAGGGTCAACGCATCCCCCGTCCGTCTCGTGTCCCACGCGCGTCTTCGCAATTTCGTTCACATAGAACCCCCCCGGGTTCGCGTGACAACGGTTCCTTACGGATCGTTCGGTCGCATTCAAACGGGTGCGGTATAATTGTACGATTCCTGCCCATCGGAATCGTGCCCTTGATGTGCGGCCGCGTCCCGTGCTCTATCGATTGCCCGTTTAAACTATGCATTCGGGCGCGTTTCTTGTCCGAAGGCGAACCCTTCTTGGGTCCCGGGGGCTGGGCGGAAGAATTTCATCTTCATTAATAAATCATCGGACCTGGGGTTTTCGGAGCACAACGCAAACTACAAATTACGGCTCATTAATTAGGCATGGGCAGTAGTACCCCGCCGGATTCCGGGCCCGGCTCCCAATCACGTCTTCGCTAGACGGCTAGACAGGACAGCGATGTCGATGGTAGCCCCTACAACGAAGCATCTCGCATCACGAGGGTTCGTTGCCGTTAATACACGCACATCGGGCGCGTTTGGCACACACACACGCACACACCTCCACGAGAAGGATGATGTCGTAATCAACAAGGCGCGTCCACTTCAGGACGATCTAGCCGGCTGGCATAAATCATTGCTCGAGCACGTGCGACGGCACTGTCGTCGTCGTCGTCGTCGTCGGACGCATCTGTGCGCACACACAATTGCGAAGAGCTAGCCATTCGTGAAGGACGAGTGGGAACACTGATTGCCGGTGGCCGGAGGTACGGATGATGAATGAGCTTTAATTGATTTTGGGCATGTAATCGGTTGCCATCGCTTGAAGGTTGCGCCAATCAGCGACGATTACAATATAGGGACAATCAATACAGAGCGGATAAGGAGTGTAATAATCAAAACAGAGCCATTGCTAACAAATATTTCAATCAAAACTGTATTATTTCGAAATATTTTCCTGTCATTTCGAGTACCTTACGACCGAGAACTATTATTCCTGCTTAATTGAAGCTCTCAATGTGGCAATTATCTGTTGAAAACGGTGTGGCTAAACCCAATAACTAATTGAAGAAAACATACCACAGTAGCATTTGCTACAATATATCACAGCAGCCTAGATCAAGTTGGACCATCAAGGCAACTAAAAATCGAAAAATAATGAAAACACTAAGAAGAAAATCCAACTATCAAGTTTTTGATGTTTTTTTCAAACAGTACCATTAACAGAACCTTATCACAACCTTATTGAGCCTTATCGAAGCCCTGCCGGATCCTTAACGGAGCCTTAATGGAACCTTATCGGAGTCTTATCGGAACGTTACCGGAACCTTATTTGACACTTATCGGGATCTTAACGGAAACTTAAGGAAAGCCTTATCGACATGTTATCGGAACTAGAAGCCATTTCGGGGTCCTTATCGGAACCATATCAGAAGCGGAAGATCGCGAAACCCCTAAAGAACCTTAACGGAACCTTATCCGAACCTTAATGGAGCCATAACGGAGCCTTATTAAGCTCTTATCAGAACCTTATCGGGAGCTTATAGGAACCTTCTCGGAACCTTATCGGGACCTTATGGCAGCCTAAATGGAACCTTATCGGAGTATTAGTGTAATCTTATCGGAATGCTATCTTCTCGGAACCTACTTGGAGCCTTAACTCTTCTCGGCATGTTATCAGAGAAAAAATGAGCTCTTCCATACTATCTCTTCCAAGACCTATGCCCCTCCGAACGTAGGAGGTTCGCGTAGGGCCGCCTCGGCATGCGTGTACATATTTCATGCTGAACAAAAAACCAAGCCCATCAATCAGATTAATTGTTCCGCAAAAGCAATTGAAACCAACTCAGAGGAATTACACAGCATCAGCCATCTTCGATTAACAGCAAAACGTGACCGGTGCGGCGGCGAGAGACGGAACCATTCTTCTCTCCCGTTTCCACCGAAGACAAACGGAAAACCGGCGTTCGAAGGCGGTTTGTGTGGCTGCTATTTTCCTTATTGCTTTTCCCCCTCACGCGCGCATCACCACCACCACCACCACCACCACACATACAGCCACCGGTGTAATGGCCGCCGACCGCACACTGGTAACATCAATCAATGGAATTTAATTATGAAAAATACCCTGCATCTAATTAAATTGGTTCATTTCCAACTGCCGGTGCCGAGGCGGGAGGCTCCCCTACCGATTTTCCCCCTTTTTCCGGGCATTCCCTTCGCCCGTCGCCATCGTCGAGGGGATGAATAATTGAAACAAGTGTAATCCAATAAATGTAATAATAATGGCAGGATTTATGACAAACGGTAACGCCATGCCATCGAAGATGGCGATGCAAATCGAAACCGCGCAGTGTGCAGCAGCAGTTATCCTTCTCCCAGCTGCTCTAGAGAACAGTTGGCCATGACTGTTGATGGTGCTTGATGGTGCGTCGTTTGTGTGGTGGTGGTGGTGGTGGTGCCGTTGCTTCACGTTGCCAGCTCGGGTAGCTAGTAATTAAATTTCTCCGATTCATTTAATCCACCCCTCGGAAGTGTTTCATACCAATACAGACGCACTTGCGGTGGTGGGATGAGAGTGGCCGGCATTAGGCTGTAAGTGAAGCTTGTTACGGCGATAGCGGCGAAAGGAGCAGAAAAACATTGCAATTAACACTGAGGAGCCGCTTTACAAGGAGATCTATCAGGCTTCAGTGATTCCTTTACAGATGTAGTAAGTGTTGAATGCTTGTTTTGAGAAAAAAAAACATACATTACCAACACAAGTCTCGAAAAACAAGGACTAAAACAGGATAAGTTTGATATATCGATTAGTGGAACTGTCACCGATAATCCTTGGCTTCCTGCACCACAGCAAAACGGAAGCGAACGTCACACGCGTGTTTCTTTCTCTCACACATTTCCGCATCTCGAACGTCACAACCCTCGTCACCATCATTCAAACGAGCCATCCGATCTAAGGGTCGGCGGAATACTTCGTGCCGGGTAGCTCTGCGTAAGTATTCGCGCTTCCCGTATTCGAGTATTGAGGATGAGTTCGGTACGGCTAAGTGCGGAACGCCACGCGCAAGGATCCCGGTAATGATGGCACACGCGAACGCGAACGTACAACCTCCTTCCGCGGACGACAATAATGATGATGACGATCGTGGCTACGGGAGAGGGAGAGCAGCAGTTTAATGGTGATGGAAGGCGTATGAATTATTTAACGAGTGATTTGCAATCGAAAGAAGAAGATAACAAAAAAACTGCTGGTTAGTTAAAACGTGAGTGATTTGAAAAACGAGAACAAAAAAAACAAACAATAGAAGTGTCTTTTCGATGCGCTTTCAAGACTCGTTTGTGTGCGAGAGGGATGGTGCATTGAGCAGTAAAAGGAAATAATGTTTAAGTTGATTCAATTCATATTGAAGTTTGAAAATTATACTTCAAATGTGACTGTTCATGGGCTTCTTAGTTATGAGAAAGAGACAGGGACATAGAGAAAGAAAGAGAAAAGAGCAAGGAAATGTAAAAGTCACTTGTACATCCGGATGCTTCGTTGCTTCTGTTTACCTTAAGAAAACTATGAGCAAATAAAGTAAGAAAAACATTAAGAATACCAAAGTGGTGATATCTTTCCATTCGTTTGTTTGGTACTGAAAAAACAATGTTTTTTTTAAATTGAAATATTAATACAAACCATATAATAAACGGCGCAAACGACGAGCCGGCCAATATTGACTCGAAACTGCCATCATCTCGCACACCAATCACGCTGTTGGAAACAATTTGAAAGCAATTTATCAAAAGCGATAAGAGGGGAAGCGAAAAAAATCCAACAAAATTCACTCACACACACACGCACATAGACATCTGTACGCACCCTCCTGGCGCAGCATTTGAATAATTGCATCATTTTACGCTCGATATCAGACCGGCCGGCTGACTTGCCGGCGAGATCGATAAGGCGGTGCGCGCGCGAACGGCGGACCACCGCAAAGCGCACATAAATCAGCGGATTATTGTGTCAAAATATTTCCCCTCCAAATACTAGCGCACACAGGGCGAGCACAAATAGAGAAACGGAAAACGAGAAGCTCTAAGGTTACGGGGGAGGAAAAACTATTCGGATCGGTCTGGAACAGGGAGGACGAAGAATCGAACAAATGGGTTCGAAAAAAGGGGTTGGTTTTTTGCACTTTTTGGTGTTTTTTTTTGGTGCAGTTCTTCCTTTCGACTGCGGCTGTATGTGCATGCCTAGTAGGATGGTTAGGGAGGCATCCCTGCAGCAACTTTTTTTTTGCGTCAGCCCAAGTGCTGAGCAATGGGTTTTGCTCCGATACCGAGATGCTGACCCCGAGGTTAAGCGCAAGGCGTGCCATGAGACACACGAGGGAAGCAAAACAGACCATTCGGAAGGAAAACACAAACCGTACGGCCTATATCGCTTGTAATTGATGCATTGTTGGCGAGGTGGTGGTCACAATGAGTCACAATGCTGTAGCATCAACACAGTTTTCGTTACTAATGTTATGGGTAATAATAAAACGTATGTAATAAGGTTGAAAAAGTATTAAATTAAAATAAAATAACGAGGTTCAAGTGCATAGTATTCCTGGAATAAATAATAATTATAATAATAATAATAATAATAATAATAATAATAATAATAATAATAATAATAATAATAATAATAATAATAATAATAATAATAATAA
>KB672857.1:3527306-3566212 GCA_000349145.1 Anopheles dirus | reverse complement strand
AATAATAATAATAATAATAATAATAATAATAATAATAATAATAATAATAATAATAATAATAATAATAATAATAATAATAATAATAATAAACTACAATACCCAACACATTCATAATAATATAATAATTTAGCTAACAAACTATCAGGGCTGCCGATTTTGACCACAGCATTCTCACCGTGCCACGATTCTTATTCACTCCGTCGAAAGGATGCGTTCCATTCTCAGCCGCTGTTGCGCCCGTTCGCCTGGCCATCGCTACCGGAAAGACACACAATCCAATTAAAATTGTAATCAACTCGAGACGCCTCTCTGTCATCGGCGCTCTCCCACCCACCCCACCTCTCCCAGTCCCCCATTTTCCATCGAGTCCGAGAGAATAAGATCCATCTTGTTGTAATCTTTCGGAGCTCGGTGCATTTCTTCACCCTTTAAATTTCATTTTTCACCCGCAGCGAAAGGAAAAATTAGAAAAGCCGCTACCCGAGTTGCGGCATTCCGTGGAGTTAGCTTCCGTTCGAAGGAGGAAACAAAACAAAACACAAAAAAGGAGCATCAACTCCCTAATGACACACGCCTGCCACGGACAGGCGTCCCCTATCTGGGGCATTCATCGAAAAAAAACTCGGTCACGGACCCGCTAAACGGTCTCCCGAGGCCCAGTTGTCCCCCCGTTTATGGCGCGGTCAAATTAGAGAATGAATTTTTGGCAGTAATTTTTCAGTGTGTGCGCTGGCTGGAAAAAAATCCTTTATTTCCTGGCCCTGCCCGCCCGCGCAAATAATTGAGTTCCCTCCACCTTCTTCTCGAAGGGACTCTCTTGTTAACCCCGTTTTTTGTTGTTGTTGTGTTTCGTTGTCGTCCGGAACAGCAAGCCACTAGAAGGTATAATCCTAATTAATTTATTCAAATTAAGAACGATACAAGCGCCAGATAACGCGGGTCCGAGCTGTGGGCACTGCAGTATAAACGAAGAAAAAAACCTCCACCCGAAAGGTCCACTCACTGGGCCACCTAGATCATCTCGGTCGAAGAAGAGGAAAAGAAAGGTGAAGAAGAAGAACGAAAGAAACCGTGGCGGTCCGGTTGGGGCCATTTTTGATCGACGGTTTTTTTTTTGGGTCCTGATGAGACACCCCCAGTGATAAGAACGATGCATCGTTCTGACACCGAAAATGGAATCCTTCGTCTCACAGGGTTAGAGTGAGAGAGTGTGTGAAAGAGAGACAAAGCTCGGTCGTGAGTGAGTTGAGCAAAAATTAACCGAACGAGATTACGACCAAAAACAGGGGGAGAGAGAAAAAAAAATCAATTGGCACTCGCCGTTTCGCGTTTTTCTTGGAATGCGATGCACGGTGCGGTGCAGGGTGGAACGTAAGGGGGACACGCTATAATTAACGGAAAACCAAACAGCAGCACAACGAAAAAAAAGCGGGAAGCCCCGTTCACACTGGCAATGAGAAATGAGCGGAGCAGAAGATGGGAGCGAGAGAAAGTGAGATAGGACGAGTGTAGCAAACAAAACACAAGAGAAGAAGAACAAAAAACCATCAAAAGATAGGGACTTACCTTGACTGTGGATGGGAATTATCCTTTTAAGTTAATTATATCCTTAATTACGCTGATAATATCGCATAATCTGGAAGAGACAAAGCAGAAAAATAGATGAGCGAAAAGAAAGAGGTAAACAGGTGGTGGGAGGGCGGTGGGTGGGAGGAGATGCATCGCGAAATGAGAAATGAGTCTCCCACTTCGAGCCGAGGACGAGCGCCCGGAACAATACCAACAACAACAACAGCACCACCAGAGGGCGAAAAAGAGAGGAAGAAAAAAAAAACGAAATCGACAACGCACGACGAACGGAACAAAAGGCCCTCACCCGCACACACTCAATTACGGCGATGGTCTCCGGGCGGGTCTCGGCGAGGAAATGCTATTAAATGCTACCTTTTTTTTTCTCCGGCAGGTAAGGACTACGCCGGCAGGAAAAAGGACAAGTGACACCACCACCCGTACCACCATCATTGTGTGGAAGCCAAGGCGCAACCCACCGCGCCCACAGACAGCGTCATTTGATTATTTCCGGACTCATTTTCGGCTCCCCCCACCGTCCCTCCTTTGGGGCTAAGTGGGTGGCGGGGGCTAGATTTAGGTTAATTAGACTTCATCATCAGCAGGTAAGAGTTTCTCTTCTTCTTTTGTTGCTGCTGTTGATGTTGCGTGCGTTCTTGCTGAAGATCAGCGGGCTTTTTTCAGAAAATAATGCGTTTTTTTTCTGTCGGGAGCGCTCTAATTACTTTTTGGTATATAAAAAACAAAATTAATTATGTTTTTTTTTGTTAAAAACAAAGCATGTATTAAACGCTTATAAAATACGAAAGAGTTTATTTTACATATATTTAAGCAAACTAACAAATAACATTTGAATGGAAGAAAGGAAGCTTAAGACACAATTTCCAATAAAGAGTAAAAAATCTCATACATAAACGTTCAGTTGAAACATAAACATTAAAAGAAACGAAGCACAGAAAGACAAAAAACTATAAAACCAAAGAAAAATCGAAAAAGTTTTAAGAGAAATTGTTTACCCCTAAGCAAAATGTAAAAAAAAAAACTTAACGCAGACAATAAGAAACTATAGCCTGCAATCAACATTGAATAAACAGAAAATAAGACAAAGATAACAAACAATTGTAAAAAAAGTCACTAAACTACGAGCAAAGTTTTCCAATTTTTAAGCTAAAGACACAACTTCCAACAAAGCGTATGAACTGAAATGAAAAAAAAACACTCAGTTAAAACAATAATAGGAAAAAAACCACATACACACGGAAAACCAGAAAAAACTGGAAAAAATAAAAAAAATCTTGTAGCATTTGTTTAAACTTAATCAAAATATGAAAAAAATAATTAAAAAGAAACATTAAGACATACAATAAGAAACTTTAACAAGCAATCAACAATGAATAAACATAAAATAAAACAAAGTCACTAATCTAAGAATAAGATTACTGCAATTCTTAAGCAATATTGTTTTAAAGTGTTGAACACAATCACATGAACATAAAATAAAAACGTTAAAATCACCCTAAAAACGTTTTTAATTAATCAAAACCTATCGCATCAAACGTATGCACTCTCTCACTCTCACTCTCTCTCTCCCTCTGCACAGAGCCGCGTCTCTCCGGTGACCAAACAACGCCGGCAGGAAATGGCACCCTCCGACTGCGATGGGTGATGAAGTGGATGCATATGATGGGCTCGGTCGGTCGCGAAACCGGGCGAGTGTAGCGTGAGTAGCGCGCGCGGCTGCGGCTTCGATTCAATCAATTAATTAATTAAAGCCTTAAGCCCTCGAGAGGCACAGAGGGCCCCCCGACGGCGGCCGGGCGGGTTTGTACGGTTCATGTAATTGCACCGTACGCCCTATTCTATCGCTCGTTCGCTTTGTCTCTCTCTCTCTCTTTCTCTGTCTCTCTCACGCTCTCCCCGAGGGTGAGGTTGGTTTTCGCATCAAACACAATTCATGCTTGGGGTTTGGTGGAAAAGCGAGTAGGGTGGTGGAAAAGCGGGTGGTGGTGACGGTGTGCGATCATGCATGGAAACGCGACACCGACTCGGTTCCCACTTCCTCGACGTTCTTCTTATCGATGTATCGCACAAGCACGCACACACACATACAGAACAAGAAGTCTAATAAATGAAGCCAATTAGTGAGCCACCGTCAACACCGGCACCACCGCCACCGGAAAGGTGGACGGGGGAAAAAACGCGGACAGCCTCATATGCACGAGCAGGAGAACCCGTTCCTTGGAAAAACGCATGAGGATTTTTTGTTTTTGCACTCTCTCTTTCTCTCTGTCAAAGAATCCGGTGGCGTTCTCTGAAAGCGCTCGTGAGGATGAGGACGATATGAAATTTGAACGCCTGGGCGTCAGAAATCAGCAAGGAACGCTCAGAGTATCGCACCGATGCAATCACGGCCACGGCAAGGATTCCCTCAATTAGTGAACGATTTCCACCGACACACACACACACACACCGTGTGGCCAACTTCTTCCAGCTGGTCCAGGGATGTGGGCCGCACCCGGCGATGATGCGCGGCGATGTGTGGAAGAAGGCGCTGATGGGAAATAATTAGAGCAATTGTTTGATTTTGGCCCGAAGCGGCTCCCGCTTCGAGTTTTGCGTCGGCTGTCTGCTGCTGCTGGCTCGGTGCGATATGCCAGCCAGAAACGATGGCTAATTAGTGGCCTGTCGTTGACGTTACCGCTTTTCCCCCCGTTCGCACCCAACCCAAATTAGGGCGCGTGCACCATTGTGCGGGCTGAGTATGGAAATATGGATTACACGCCCGGCCCACCCTTGGATGGGTGGAAGTAACCGTCCATCCATCGCTCGTTGGTGAATGCATTACACGGAAGGAGCTATGACACACTACCGTGAACTTGATATATTGAATCGGACAAAAACGGCAAGTCAATCAGTTATTCCGAGTCTTTGAAAATCGTTACCAAGGCACCAAGGAAGATCTTTTTGACGAGTTTGACGAAAGTTACTGCCGATATCAGAAATGCACGTGTAAAATCGTAAAATTGATACCAAACCCCCTATGTGAAACCCTGACGAACCTCTTTGCTTTAAATAGCCTAATTTTGAGTTATGTTTTTATAAACAAGGCGATAACATTTGATGCGCTTTAATGGTTAGGATGAACATTCCTGATGTTGTCATTATTTTCGATTGTATTCAATTTATCTATTTTTTCAAGACATGAACTCTTCGTCAAATACATTGGAATTTCAATCTGGTTGGACATTTGTAGTCAAGATTTTCAGTTTAGTTAAAGTTAAAGGTGAAATTTCATATTTACCATGCACTTCTAACTAAATAATCTTCCGGAAATATCATTCTGGATCGTAAAACACATGGAAAATTTGAGATATTTTGTGGTTCTGTGTCCTAAATCCTCTCTAAAAGCGAACTTTTAAACATTAAACAAACCAGTACGAGATGAACGCTGGAAAAAAACCCGTGAAAATATGACATTATTCAAACAAATACTTATCATTTCTTTGGACAATAAATTAAGCATCGCTTAATCGTCACAAGGAAATTGACTGCATTAAAACATCGAACAAAAACTTTAAAACTACATAAATTCGTTCATTAAAATGTTATTCTCATACCATTAGCAATTGTTCCAAAATTTCTAACATTTTCTTAATGTTTTTAAGTAAACAAAAACGCTTTGATCCAATTGAATTATGGCGATTATTACTAATCAGATAATAGCTAAAATAAATGTGGGTTTTAAAAGTTTTACTATAATGAGAAAATTTCAGAATACAAATTTTAAGCTATAGACGGTTGCTCAAACTGAAAGCAACCAACACAAATCCAAGATAGTAAAAAAACCCCGATGACTCAAATCCAACCCATCGTTTCTCAAAACGGATTGATTAACTGATCCACCTGATCCACCGGATGGCAAGTGGATGGTAAGCGAAGCAAACGAACTCCCCCCAACCTTCCAATGGTTGCAAAAGCTCGTTTCGCAGCAACAACCATCGGTTGCAGCGGCGTGCAATTTGTGCAAATGCATTCACCTGCACCTCAGCGGACGACGTCTCGCCGCTCAGATGGGACACGGACGGACGGATTGGGCGGGCAGCCAGGCAGGCAGACAGGCAGGCAGGCAGGCATGGCATTCGTGTTTAATTGAAAACAAGAATGATAAGTTCATTAATAATTCGCGGCCGCCTTTTGCAGCAACACCGTGCCGTCCCTCCCACATCTCCCCACCAGGGGCGCGTCTTCGTTTGCTCGTAACAAGCTGCTGCTGGTGCTGGTGCTGGAGAGACCCGCGCAAACGAAATGCCCTTGACACCGTGTCTTCCTTGTCACACACGGCAGGGAGCCGATGAGGCACGAGATGGAGCGTTTGGTTTTTCGTTTTTTTTCTTCTCTCTCTCTTTCTCTCTCTCTTCGCTTTGCCGTTTCGTGTCGCTGTTCAACCTTTCCATCATCTCGCTACGGCTATGGATCACTTTTCATTTCGCTGTTCGTGTCGATCGCACATTGCTCCGGTGGGATGCACCCATGGGGTGAAGCGAACAAAAAAACGCACACACACACACACATACACACACACATACACACACACACACAATACACTGCCGACGACAACGGGGACACCCTTTTGGAATCGTGACGGGCCTTTGCTGCACCAGTCGGGGAGGTAGCTGCAAAACTTCTTCATTAAACGCATGTACTGAATATCAATGAATTAATTAATAATGTTCCTAATTAGCGGGACATTAAAAATGTACATTCGCTTCCGTGGACCGTGGCTGGGGCGGGGGTTTGGGATGCTGCGGGCGGGCCGCGGGAGAGACGTGCGGGCAAAAACTCTCCGGTCTCCGGTTCGAGCTGGTAATTAGCGGCTGGGTTCTACAAGGACAACGCTACCGGCTGGGAAGGAGATTCCAAGAAAGGTTCTCGACGGAGCATTTCACAGATGGATTGTGAGTTAGTTGCAGTAGTCGTGATATTGTAACTTCTGCCATTAGAATGTTTTTGGTTCTGTTCTGAATACTTTAGTCAGTTTTTCTTAGAAAAAAACCTTTGAAATAGAAAATCGTCTTCAGGAGCACATCTTTGAAAAGTGAGAGTAGCTTAGCTATTTTGTTTGATCTTTATATTACATTTTATAGCAATTTATTAACATTAACAATTGTTTGTCTATTTTTTAATATTTTCCTCATGAAAATATTCATGGCTCATGAATTTGGAAAAAATGTATTTTTTATGATTTATGTTTGATACATCTTTGATGATTCATCGCTACATTCCTGCATCTTTGGAAAGTATATAACCTGATCAATTCTTGAACCATTATTACGAACTTTTTGAGATATACTGAGCTTAAGAGTTCCATAAATCTTCAATGATTTGTGATGCTAAGAAGATTTGAATGAATTTTCGAAGATAAATATGATTTCGTGAGACTTATGAAAAATTGGAGATTTATTGGAGAATCGAATCTTTTCCGAGTGAATCTTCACTACACATTCAGGTGAATGAAGTTACTAAGAAGATTTGGTTCTTCTCTATAAATTGATGAAGTAATGAACTAGTCAAACGACTAGTTTGCTGGTTGCAACTTTTGAACTTTTAGTTTGAAACGCGCATTTTTGGCTATTATACTTTCGATAAACAAAATCTCAAATTCTCACATATACTTTAGCAGCTTCGTACACCGAAGAAAACGTGCGGAAAAATGAGTGAAGCAAGAATGAAATCACCATGCGGATAATAGAATTTTGATTTTCCAATTTGCGCCACGATTGTGCGATTTCGGCAGGAAAGCACACAGGTTGCAGATTTTACAGCGCCACACAGGCAATTGGACAGGGGCCAACGACTAAACGGCGTGGCGATGATTCGAGTTCGGGATCGAAATTGGACCTGGCAGAACTAACCCATCGCCGAGGAATGAAGAGAGTGTGAGAGAAAGAGGAACCCGGAGGAGCAGCACACTAGTTGAATAAAGTCAAGCGTGGCAGTGGAGTGAACCTGCCCGGTGCCTGCAAACGTTCCCGGCCATCGGCGTCGGCATCGGTGGAAGGATTGCGTGCGGCAAGGACTCGACGGCGGCGCGATGCAGGAAATTGAAGAAACTCTCGCCGCCATGCATGTAATAAATCCACTCAATCAGAATGATGGATGTCGATGGGAATTTCGGTGGGGCAAACAGCAAAAACCGGGATCGAATCGTGGAAATGTGTTTTTTTTGTTGTTGTTGCCCACCTGGCCCTTTGGTGGCGGAAGGCAATCGCCGGCGCACAGACGAACGGCAGCAATCCCCGGCTGATCGAACCACGGACGTACATCAAGGAGCAATTGTTTGGCATTAACAACGGCGGAACTCACGTGTTTCGAGGGGCCTTCGAGAAGGCTGACAGGGAATCGGAGCAAACGATGAAGGGGAATTCGAGTTGTGTTTTTTTATGTATTGGGAAGGACCACAGTTACATTACATCCTAACAGTCTTATATTACTGATGTAGATAATTTTTACAAAAAATGTAACAGAGAAGAAATTGAGTTTCAACTAGAGTTCCTGAATACTGCAAGTTAATAAGTAGATCGTTAAATCTATCCAGATAAAGAGTCTTTAATTTAAAGTTTAAACATTAAACAATCATTCCAAAGATGTAGCTTTCAAATAATGGAAAAATCGTTAATACGTTTGACAAGTAAATGCATTTGCTGAAATTTGTCAAGAGAATGAATAAAAAATATGTTTGTTAATTTTATGACACAAATAATATTGAAATTTAATTTATAAACTTATTTTATACTGAAAACGATATCAAAAATCAGAAAATGATGACCTTCCTGCTACTGTAAACAATTCGAAAGTATTACTTCAAATAACTCTGAAGCCGTTAGCAATGATTGAGTTTTTAGAACAATATAAATACATACACACTGTGAAACATGTGAAAAGAAAAAAAAGAATATTGTCAATATATATTTATACAATAAAACACACACATTAATGCATCATATTGTTTCAAACGATCAGTTGATCCTACCAGTTGACAAGGATGTGCAATGGCTTGCTATCTTCATCCTGTTATCTTAAAATGTATCTGTTTTCTTGTGTGTATTGTTCATTGTACTGACATTTTCATATGCTTAAGTAACTTTTTTTCATTATTTTATTTTTAAAATATTAGCTATAAATGATTCTTATAGCCTAAACAACAAGGGATCGCAAAAATGTTATTATTTTTCAACAATTGTTTTCCTTTCAATATATTCCTGCGCGCAACACGCGATTGCCTGCACCGGGCCTCTCGCTCTCAACCCTCTCTGAAGAGTTATTGTCCAATATTAAGAACCGATCCAACGAAAGCGGGTGACATTACTCATTCTAGCCAATTAACTAAACTCATGCAGTTACGGCACGAGAACAAAACAGACACAAAACAGGCCAAAAAAAACCTTCCCCAACGATTTGTGCATCGATCCCCGGGGTCTTGAGGAGGGCTTGGGTTGGCGACCGCATGCATGCGGTACGGACGCGGCCAGCCCAACACCGGACCACCCAATTAAACCAGGCCGATATCTCGCCGCACGACACTCACACTCCTCCACCACATTTCCTATCCCTAATTAGTTGTCCACTGCGAAAAAAAACCCCCGCGAGTAACGTAATATCGGCTTGTTAAATGGCCGTAGAGCATTGGGCCATCGGGTAACCTGAACTAACTTTCAAAACAAAGCGCAACGAGGAACAAATTAAGAAAAAAAAAACGACGACAACAACAGACAGACAAACCAAGCTGAACTAAAGTTCGAAACAGTCAACAACTAAACCACCTAATGACTAATTGCTCTGCAGCATTTTAGTTTTGCCGGTCAGTAATGAGCGACAATAACCGCTCTGCCCACTAGGTGATCCGTTTCCAGTTCACGTGTGGTGTATGTGGTGGGACTTCCGAAAAAAGCCCCCTCCCCATCAGTGGCGAAAACCGATGGAAGATGATCGGGTACGATCCGAAACACATAACGATCGAAACGCCATAAATCCATCGTTAATTGGATCGCATTTAATGGGGGAATTAAATCGTTAATTATCTTAATTAGTCACCGGGGAGGGGGGGGGGGGCAAGGGATGCACACACACTCGGGCCGGGCGGCCGCTCGTCTTCAGAACCGCGGGTAAAAGTTGGGCTGCTCTCCCAGAAGACGGAAGTGCGTCGAACACACACACAGAAAAACGCACAAGCACACCCGTTGCTTGTTTGTTTATGTTGTCTTGTTCAGTGTGGTGAGCACGGCCGGGCACGATTTGATTTTCTTCCTTCATCTTCATCATCTTGAGCGAGCGAGATGATTCCATTCGATCGGTTTCTGTGGTGTGGCTCGTGCAACGTGCACGAATCGATCGGGTAATGGGACATGAAGACGATCGCCACCATCGGAGCCACTAAAGAGGATGAAGAAGCAGAGGATGAAGAAGTGTGTGTTTTACAGAGCGGGAAAAATTCTTTTAATTGCAGTACACACACAAAGACACACACTCATGCATGAAACAAAAACGCGATAATCAAGGAAAAACTATCGACGGTCGACGCTTTCATTACGCGTTCGGGTGCCGGCTCTGGGCGGTGTTCATTAGTTTAATTAATGGGCCGATTTAAGAAAGTGCACGTTTCAATCAGCTGGCGGGTACCGACGCAGAGGCGAAACCGAGCGCGCGTGCGCACGTTTGCGCTAAGTACAAGAGTAGCGTGGAGTACAATTAGTGTGTGATGAATAAGTTTTCTTCAATTTTCTACACAAAGCGCTTTTCGTAGACGTTTTTGTTTACTTTCAGGGACAGTGTATTCAGCTTTTTGAGATGGTGTTTTGTTGGTTCTCGTCAAATGCTAATACTCATCTGGTAAGCCTAAACATACAGCTTAAGATTTCTTTGAAAATTTAAGAAACAGCTAAATCTTTTTAGCGAGATTGTAAAGGTCTAATACACAACAGATTAGATTCTAAAAACGAAAGCTAAAGGCCACAACGAACACACAAAAACAAAACAAAACGACCAGAATATTGAAAAACATAGAAGAAAAAAATGATACTTGATCTCACAAACAGCAAACGATATCATTAAACGAGACGAAAAGACAAGATAAAAACGAAACATTTTCTGTAACGATGTGAAACAAACAATGTTAGAGATAGAAATAACGTCAAATAAAAAGAACTTTGAAAAAGCATAAAGCAGTAGGAGAAAAATAATAAAAACTGCTTAAAAAGATAAAAAGATTAAAGAAATATTTATAATTGTTTTCCGAGCGATGTTAATGTGAAATTGTTATGTATAACTAGCAGGAAGAATGTAGTATCATATGTTTTTTCAAACATGCTACAAAATCTCAACCTATATACAGCTTTTTACAAGTAATATATCCGTATGATTAAGAACCTTACATGAAATAAATTAACTTATAGAGCCTATAATTTCGCTCGATGAATCAGTGAAGAAGATAGTCAATGAACAGAAGAGACAACAAGATCAGTAAAATGACTTATTTTCTGTTGCATGTGTTTCAGTGCAGTTGTTCGGTTATGAAATAGATAAGCAAGCACTGGATAAACGTAAGCGAGCAACGTTGTGTACAAAATTTGAGCCAGGTTACATGCGAAATAAGAGAGCCTTAATCATAAGTTATCATAAAGTTTAATTAATGTTAACAATAATATACATTATGAAACTCTAAACTCATAAAAACAAACAAATAATTGGAAACGATCGTATCTAGCAGACGGCTAGATATTCAAGCCTTTTGAAGTATTTCACTCATTATAGAATAAATCGAACTGAAGGTGTTCGTCACACCATTGTGCTTGTTCCACAATAAAAGCTGCAGAACAAACCAAACTACCACATCCACACATACCGCAAGCTCATGATGATCGTGCGGAAATTAGCACCCGCAACAGACGATCCCCGAGCCCGCGTTTTCGCTAACAAACGCTCTGACATTTCGGCTCACCTCATCGCCGCTTGATTGCCGAAATGTCGAATTGTTCGAATTGTTTCGCTGAGGGCGAACGTTAACGATCGGAACGAGATCGCGCCTGCCCTGGTGGCGATCTGGGCGAGGGACAACAGAACCTGACCTTATAAAGAACGCACAGGAAAAAAAACATCATCATCAACACCATCAACCACAGCCACGCGTGATCGTAATCTCGATCGCCGCGTCCTGCGCGATCATGCCCCGGCTCGTTAGCCGGCAAACACGCGCGAGAACTATACACGCCGCAGCACACTCGCGCGCGCGCGCGCACTTCTTCGTCCCATAATTTATCATTATTGGTTTGTCGGGCTTCGGGTGCCTACGGTGCCCGTTCATCATAATTGATTTACTGGCAACGCCTCTCGCACCGACGAAATCATATTTCGCAGCGTCGTCGGCTGGCTTTTTTTGCCGCGCTGGCACCACAAAAGATAGAGAATGAGAAGAAAGAAGAAAAAAACAGGCAAACAGCAGACTGCTGAAAGAAGCAGTGGAAGGAAAAACTTTAATTTCTTCATTACTTTCGCCATTCGTTCGCGTTTCGAATGGGACAGAGAGAAAGAGAGAGGGACCATTTGCATTGAGGCACGCACACGCACATAAAGACAGACTCCAATCGGCCGAGGGGAGAAGGCAGTTTTGTCCACGGCAATCGAGGGCGCCGCCACTTCAACCGCGAGTGAGTGGTACTCGCGCAAGGCGCACACACACACACACCCAACGTTCAATTCCATTCGCTAATGAACCACTTACTGACACTTAATAAATTGAGCCTCTTATTTATTTATTCTCCCGTGATTAATCCACCTGGAGGTGATTATTACCTTAACGAAATGACGTACCCCGGTTGCGGCTGCGGCTCGCCCCTCAAGCAAGGGGGGGGTGGGGGAAGTGGGGTGGGGAGAGGGGATTCGATCGCTACTCTCTACTTGCTGCTGATTGCCGCCTAAGGAAACTTACCGCCCCGGGGGTCGCGCACGGGAAGGTAGTTGCTTATTTTTGGGCGAACCAATTGTGGAAGAAGTTTGGGGACCCGTTTTACTCCCTCCAGGATCGAGCTTTGTCGTTTCGGTCTGCCGTTGTGAACTGGTTGCCCGAGCCCCGAAAGGAGACAAATGTGTTCTTTCTTCTTTCGCTCTCTCTCTCTCTCTCTCTCGATCTCTCGCTCTCTCTAAATTGGCAAGCAATTACAAAGTGATGCAATTATCACATATCACCGTAGCAGTAAACCGACCCAGAATGACCCAGATCTTTGCCGTCCGGTGCGGTTTTCTTATCGCACCTTGACACCGATGCCCGGTGTCTGGCTGGTTCTGATCTGAACACTCTTGGGCCGGCGATGGTCAACTTTTGCAGTGCTTTAATTGTTGTCAATCGTAAAGTTTTCCCGGCGGTCGTGTTATACGGTGAGGAGATTTTCTTCAAATTGTGGTCGGGTAATTGCCGGTTTCCGATTTTACTGTGGTTTGCCAGCGAAGGTACGAGGCAAGTGAGAAACGGTCTTTTAAGAACAGCTGTTTTTATTTTACACTCTTCTAAGTGTTTGTTCCACACAACTCAACTCAGATTGTTTCAAAACTTAAAGATTTCAATGCAGTTTAAATTGAGCAGGTTATTGATATTTGATGTGAATTTTAATAACTTTTTCATTATAATTTCTGAGAAATTTTAAAAATCATCTTAAAACCTCTTTATAAAGGTATTCACTTTTGAAATAAATTTGAAGCAAAGTTATCCATATTAAATATTATACAAACAAAAGGGACTTATTTATATAACATTCAGGAAGAAGTTTCTTTTGAGCAGAGGTAAGTATTGTGCTTTACTTTTTTTGGTAGAAAGAATACCTGACATATCTTTCAATTGAAAGACTTAAAACAATACTCTCATTACAAAAAAAAACTATGGCGAATCTTGTTGAATGTTTAGGATAGGTTTTCAGAGCACTTTAAATGATATCACATTCGATAATATTATGACGTTCTAAAATAATGACATAAAGGAATTGATAAAACAATAGTTTTACTGTAGAAATTGGCTCTAAAACTTGCCTATTAGTTGTGGAAAACAAAAAAAACATATAGCTCTAAAAATTATACAGCTAGAATCATATAATAATAATATATACAAACTTCTTGTCCCAACGGTAGAAAAAAACATTTTGAAATGAAAAAATAATCATCACAACACATCATGAATCCGATTTTTTTTGTTTGGTTTTTACAATAAGACTCTAAAGCGGAAGCTTACTGGTGACTAGTGCTTTTAACTAGTTTCAAGATAGCATAAGCCTTTCTAAGTTAGAGAAAAGTATAGAATATTATTGTTTTTTACATTTGATTCCATAAGTCGCATACAATTTTAACATTTTTTTTTTTTAATTTTAAACATGAAAATAATGTATTTTTTATTATTTTCTAGCCCAACCCAGTTCCGTTTCAGCTCATGCCAACTGGAAGCGGTCCAAGAGCAAAAGATCATTCGGGGCGAAGTGTTCTACACACTCCAAGTGTTTTGATACACCACCATGAAAAGCCTCCAGACCTAACCCACTAGACCCACCTGCCTTCCACCCAACCGAGCTGATCCGATTTTGGGATTCAAACCCGATCCGGCCATTGTTCTGTCATCCTGGCAGCCGCGGCCCCGTCGACGGAGTGGCACACACACACACACATGCATTCCCGCCGCTCGCTTTTGCGCTTCTAATTGCAATAAATTAATGAAGGTAAACGGGCGTGCGCTGCGGTGGTGGGTGCGCGAGCCAGCGCACGCGATCGTCGCGTTGCGGCGTTGCCAAGTGTCACGTTTTTTGGCACCGAGCCCCCCCTACCCCCCCCCCCCAGCACCGAGGGCACGTCGCGGAACGATTTGAGGTCTATTAAGATGCTTCACATTCCGACCGCCATTCGGTGGTGGCAGCGCCTCGCGGCTTAGCTTTCGGGGGATGGCGCGGGGACCAGCGGGCCACGTTCTAGGTGGCCGAATGAGTGTGTGTGAGGAGTATTTCATCGTTTAAAATACCGCTCAAAATAAACGGACGAATAGAGATTCTTTTGTCAAGAAAGAGATTATCATTCCATCCCGGTGGCATGCAGCATCATCTCATTCAAATCGGGCTAAGTGCCAGCTTGTCTTAGGTCTTCGGGCGGATACAGTCCGTAGCATAACAATAGCAAATCTAGTAATCTCGAAAGAGGTAATTGAATAATATTAACCTATAACTGTTGACTCATTGAATCGGTTGGATTTCGAATTAAATGACTCATTTAAAACGATCCAAATCACATATGAGCCCATTTCTTTAATTGTTTGCTATTTTCTTGTGCATTCTATGACTTTTGCATCAGCGAAGAGTATACATGAATTGCAAGGTAATCTTTTCTGCATTACAATGACTAAAATTGGATCTAAAACGTAAAAATATCAAAATTCAAAATACACGAAAATAGGAATTTAGATTCCATATCCTGTATAAAAGACAATCATAAGTTTGAAAAAATCGTTCAAAAATAGACATAGACAAACGAGTTTTGTTGTAAGAGCTCATTATAGCTCTGTTACATGGAGCAATTTTGTCCAAGGCGAAACAAATGATAATAGTGTTTTAAAAAATACACAAAAATCATACAAAGACGACTTGTTTTATTTACTACAACTTAGTAGAGCACCACTTCCGTCTATCGCTTCAATTTTTCGTGTTTTTCCAAAAAAGCACACACAGGTGGTCATAACATTACGCTACGCACTGTAGCAGCGATCTAATATTTTGACCATTTCCTTCGATTATTCATCCCACTCGTCTTATCGCTTCAAACACGATCTACAGATCTCGCATTTGCGGCAATTAGAGCGCGTTTTAAGAAGCGTTCACATACACACTCCCAGGTTGAGGTTAATTTATTCTAATATTTAAACATCTACTTTCACCACCAGACTCTCGCCCTCCGGCCTGGGCCAGCCAGTCATGCAAATGTCCGTTGCGCGATGGATGCGATGGAAAACGCTGGCCCGCTTCACGCCACGCGTATTAGGGTAGTAATACATTAACCAGAAACCAGTTCTCCATCCATCACAGGGGGAAAAAACCCATCAGCCAGTGGTGTGCGTGTGCATTTCTTTTGCATTTCCTCGCATACGTGTGGTCGAGCCCGTCCGTCCGTCCGTCCGTCCGTGCTTACTTTTATTTTGGCAGGTTCTTCGATAGTGTTTTCCCCCAGCTCCCTCGTGGGCAGAAAGCCACCGTTCTCCGAGGGATGTCCGAGCCAGTGGGAACCCCCAACCGCTCCCATGAAAAAATCCCGATAAATAAGTACGTTTATTCCATTCGGCTTCCATTTGCACCAGCCAGCCAGCCAGCCGCGGGACGGGTTTTCGGTGAGTGCTCTTTCACTCACTCACTCACTCACTCTCGACTCATCTTTTATGTGTGTTGGCGCGCGTGTTTTTTCTCCTCTTCTTCTTCCTCCCTTGCTTGATTGACATTTTAATGGAGTTTCTAAATTGAAATGTGTTCATATTTCCAGTTTCCAGAACGAACGGCGCGGGCAAGGGCAGCAAAGCGCGGCGAGGGAAAAGGTTGAATAATTTATATTAGTTTCTTCCCCGGCCACCGAGCTGGAGTGGAGGGGGGGGGGGTTGGCCACCGGCGTGGAATAGGATTTGGGGGTACGCTCTCGCACTCACGGGACCATTTCACGGGACTTATCAAACATTTTCAAATGGAAGATGCGAGGTGCTTTTTATTCCTTCTGCATGTGAATCTTGCTAACCTAATTTAGAATTGAAGCCAGCTCGAGATTGATGTAAAGCAGCTGTAAGAATGGCCGAAAATCTCGACTCTATCGTGACGGTTTGCCGACGTTTTTTCCCCCCCCCCCATTTGACACTCGATCGCTTGAAACTGTCCGATGTTTTCTTTCGGCGTGCTTGAGGTGAGATTTGATAAGCGCACTCGAAACCACCGGAACACTTCAGTCGTTGCGGATTGAAAACGATACCGCTTTATCTTCATTCAAGAAGGAAAAGCAAAAATGCGTTACATAAAGAAATCACCTCTCCCGGGGTTCAACCCCCGTGGCTTCGTAGGATATTAATATCAGAGCAAACAGTGGTGGTGATTATAAAAGTAAAACAAAAGAACCACCATCGTCCATGGTGGTGTGGAATGCTTGCAAGAAGATGCACCGCATACACTGGGCTCTCATATCTTATTGCTTCCACCCGACTGCACCAGCTGCTACCGGTTTGCACGGTTTCTGCGCAAGAGAGAGGGAGAAAGATAGCATAAGAAAAAAAGCAGCAAGTACAGCAAGAACACCCTTCATTTAGACACACCGCCGACTATCGGTCCTTTTGCACTCCCTGTGCCACCCCCTCTCCATCCCCCCCCCCCCCCCCCCCCCCCCCCCCCCCCCCCCCCGCTTCCCGACGACGCTCGCCACACATTGGCTCAATCACACGCTTAATTACTCGATCTGATAGCGATATTTGTTTGTTTACCTTCGAGCCGTGGCAGGGCAAATAATCAAACATTAAAGCCAATCAGCTCTCGGCCGATTTCACACATCCCTCCCCCACCGGCAGACGGGAATCGGCAGACGGACTCGAAACCAATCACATAAATCAAAGGTTGCATCAACAAACGCCGACCGGTGACCGGTGTGCGGTGTGCGGCGGGAAAGGAATGTGTTTGAAGTGGACACGAGTGGCACAGGCACACTAACTAACACTAACGGTGATGGGTTATCGTGGGGCTGAAGGAAACGCTCCAACGAGCCAAGAAAACATAATGTGAGGTAGTGAAGCAAGATAATAATACAAAACAAACGTTCATAAATCAAGATAAACGAAAGAAAAGTTGTTCAGAGTCAAACATAACAACTAAAAATAGGTACGAAACAGTAACATAACACATGAAAGTGAAATAATAATGGGTAACTAACAAAAAGTGTTATAAATAAAAGACAAAATGAAACAAAAATGGAATAAAAAAGGAAACAAATGTGCATGAAAATGATAATAAGGATAAGGAACAGGAAGGATAAGGAACATAAAATAAAAATGGGTTGAAAAAATAAAACAAATTTAAAACAAATTAAAATGTTAAATTGTTCATAAAAAACTTATAAGATTGAATCGCTATCTCAACACAGCTGAAGAACACGAAACCAAAATGTAACCGTACAACTAGAAAACCGTCCCAAAGAGGAATCGTTAATCAACCAAACAGCATCCAAACGAATGCGATAAACGAACAAACATGAGCAAATGTCACGAAGCACCTGAACCTGAACACGCACGAACACATACACACACACACAATGGGTTAAAGGCGGTGGTCTGAAAATCCAACTTCGGTGGGCAGCGTTGGTGCAACGGAAGATCTCTCTGGTCGCTAGATAAAATCCTCATTGAACCGCCCAACCCCCATCGAAACGCAGGGGTACGTCGTGGTAAGAGGAGTGGGCAGAGACAAAGGTACGCGTGCAGAAGACGAGCGCAAACAATACACAAGAAGTAATTAAACCGATATTTACATAAATTTTTAATCAAGCAAAACTTAATTAACGTCACATTACTCCGACTCCGGTCGGCGCTGTCGGCGCGTACCTTGGTACGAAAGGGTGGGGTGGGGTGATAAACGGATTCAAACGGTAGTAAAACCTGCCCGCAACGATGCCCTGCCAACCAGCCAGCCAGCCAGCCGGCCAATAAAGACGATCAGGTTCGGCCGTACGGTGAGGAGCAGGTAGCATGCAAAGTGAATATTGAACGTAAAGGTGCGGCGATCACGGCATAAGTTTTGGTTCTAGCAAGAGAGCGAGAGAGATAGATGGAGGAAGAGAGAGAGAGAGAGAGAGAGAGAGTGCATGATTGAGAGGTTTTTTTGCTCATCTTACTCTTCACTGCCTACTTTAATTAATAATGCCACTTGAAAGGGTGACATATTGTTATTTTCAACTCATGGTCAATTGAACCAGCAAGGGTTGCTCTTTATTGTGCCTTTAGCAAGCGGTGCTACAGACTGCGAACGAATTGATCACCTTCCAGATGAGCTAGGACAGGGAACCTCTCTGTGGGGAGCTAGTTGAAGACGTGTGGGTGCATTGGGTGTGTAGAAAAAGCTTTAATCGGTGAGATTTGATTATTTGTTGGAAAAGATCATTACTGTGCAGTTTAGAACTTAATTTTTGGAAAACAGAGATCTTCAGAGAATTTTTTTCTTGTATACGTTTTACATATTAATACCAATACAATGTAAAGTTGCAACAAAATGCAAATGTTAATGGGTTGTTTGGTTTATTTTGCAATTATTGAAATATTTCATTCTAACTTTCAAATGGCTTTAGGAATAAATTGACATGAAAGAAAATGATGTGACACAAAAATACTACGAAATGTCATCGTTTAAAGTACTTATTGTCACAAACAATTACCAACATTATACACAAAATTGAAATAAAAGACATTCTACTGCTCCTGATCAAATGCAATTCGGTTCTATTATATATCAGACTGATATCAATACAACATGAACGCTGTCAAACTCCATTTGCAGAAGTAAATCATAATCGAGCAGAGCCAGAAGATTGACACAAGAAAACCACGGAGCATTTCCGACTTCCAGACAACGGATCCAGCTTAATCAAACCACAAACGTCTGTTCCTAATGAGTTTCTATAACTTAAAGACTGACGCTGACGCACCTACTAACTACTCATCACCCGTCAGCGGCCTGGAATACCTGGAAACAGTTCCAACTCGGAAGCATCCCTTATGCAGGTCAGTTTAGCACCAGACGAACAACGAACAAAAAAAAACAAGCCATAATGTTGCGATTTGCAGAAAGCCTACCAGTTGCTGAGATTGCTTATAATCGCAGCAGCAGTTTGCCGAAGCTCAATTTTCAGGCCCGTGCCTTTCGGTTGATAATATTCGCTGCAGGGCGGGAAGGTATGATGAGATTACGCTGCCATTGCCAAGTCCTTGGTTCCTTGCTCGACCAGGAATGGGAGGGGACCGCGGGGACGGCCGGGTGGGCGGGGAAAATCAATTAAACTAGACACTGTGGGCCAAGATTTCTCGGAAAAAGCTCGCACCGACCGACGCTCGCCAAGATGGCAGCAGTCCTCGATGCCTCCGGTGGGCGGGAAAGCCGAAACCCGGGACGGAACGGTGCAGTGGAGGCAAGAAAGCAAGGATTACCGGCTAGGATTTCCCACTTGAGTGGCTTAATGAGGCAGGTCGCCTTGCCCAGTGGAGAACCACTCCAACCCACCCACTCTGGGAGGGGCTGCCGGGCGCAAAACTACCGCTCGTGATTGTGGAATGGAAACTTCGATGAAAAGCTCTCGATTTGAAGTGGCCGAAAGCAATTTTCACCTCGTTGCGCGCCTTCTTCTCCATCCTGTTACAATTCGGTCCCTGTTCGTGTTTCTCACACCCGTCCCAAGCAAAAGGAAGCCTTTTCAGCGCATTCAACATATCCTTCCCTCCTAGCTGCTGAGAGCCTCGAAGTTAACGTTGGCTGCATGTAGTCGCTTTCCTTCTCTCGGCTTCGCTTAATCGAAGGACATGTGTGTGTGTGTGCAAGGGTGTGTGTGGATGTGCTTATCACTCACCAGAGTGGTGCAGTGCTCGGGAGTGAAATTTACTAAACGACTCCTCTCCACACACTCTCCCGGGGCCGGATAAGGATACAATGCAATGGATGCTGATCGAATGTTATTTATTATTTGCGTGTACTTAGGAGCCGGCCGGCAGCTGGCCGGGACGGGGGGGAAACGAGTTTTAAAAGGATGAAGGATCAACTCTTAACTACTTTCCATTTCCAATCGGGAGCCTCCATCCGTCTCCATCATGTTTTGCTCGGTTTATGTGTGGGTGGGGTGGGTGTGTGCTTGAACGATACACATTTAATTTAATTTAATTTATATCGGACTCATTCCTGTTGTTTTGACTTACCTCTCACACACACGCACACACTCGGCTCTTCCGGTTCACGAACCGGAGGGAAGGGGGCAAAGATAAACAACACGAGCCCGGAGTGTATGTGGCGAGGCAATTGATAAACGGAGGGAGAGAGAGGGAGAGAGAGAGAGTGAGATAAAAAAAACGCCACCCGATAGGAAATGAAGTACTGGCTCGTCTTGTACGTCCTGAGCAGGGGAGCAAACACGATAACGCAAAGCTTTTACAGTGTGTGACAAATTTTCGGTTGATACGATCGCTTTATAAGATTGATAGAGTGTGAGATGTTGTCTGTTGTCTGTTGTTTATGTTAAGATTAGTTTGTTTAACAAACTAGTCTTAACATAAAAACGCTTTCTAATTTAGCAGTTCTACTGCTAAGTTCTACTGCTACTGTAAACTATACATAGGTATAAAATTGACAATTTTTTTTTATACAAATATTTGAATAACACGTGCATTATACCTTTCCAACTTTTTATAAGAAAATAAACAACTAAACTACACAGCTGTTTCAAACGTTTCTTGGAAACTTTGAAAGAAACCATCTGATTGGTATAATACGTAATAACGTAAATACGTTATAACACAGTTTTATAACAATTGTAGTACTTGCATAGTTTCGCAGTGTTGGCTTCTGTGAGCACTTGCTCTTGTTATTAACTTTCTCTTCTGCATATTGCTTTGAAATGTTGTAAATTATTATTTTTGTAAATTATGATTGATTGTATTAATTTTATAAATATTTTTCTTGTGTTAGACTCGGTGAACTGGATTTTTTCAATGTAAGTTGTGTAAGAAAATAACTTAAATTGTATAGGTTTGAAAGTTTCAGTTGTTGGAAATGCAACAACCAGAAAGAATACCGCAATCAACCCAACGTTTTATGATTTATTATGTTTTTAGGTGTTGATAAAACAATCACATTTTTAATGCGCTTTGCGATCCCTCCCCCTACAGCCAAAGCATAAACATTATTGCAATCAATGCAACCGATTAAAGTATCGCACGACGATAAACAAGAGGTCACTGTGCCATGAACCGCCGCACACACGCACACCAATACACACACCAGCCACCCGAAACTGCAAACTACTATCAACCACTTCAGCTCTAAATGAATACCCTGCCGGAAGGATTCTGCTTCCGGCTTCTTCAACCCACCCGTCCTCTTTCGAGCCAGGTCCAGCACTCGGCACAGCATTCACTCGACCACCACCACCACACACACACCACTCGTGCTGCCGCTGCTGCTACAGTGTTTTAATCGAACGGAACACTCTCTTACAGTCGCTGTTGTGCTGTTTAACTAAATGCTATCAGCTCTTCCACGCTCTCCCTGCGCTCGGCGGAAAAAGGGAGAAAGAAAAACGTTGGACGCTACCAACTTTTAGACGCAGCAGCAACAGCAGCAGCAGCAGCACGTGGACACACCACCGGCAGCAGCCGCCGCATCACGGACCAGTAAGTGGGTACATTCGGTTCGATGGTAGGAAAAAGTTCGGCGCTCCGGAACACAGTTTAAAATGAAATAAATAAAATTAAAATTTAATTAATTTTCTAATTAAATTATCAGCTACACCCCGGGCGACACTGGGGCTGGCGCTCCCGCTGGTGGAGACGATGGTGGTGGTGGTGGAAAGAGTGCACGAGCGATACTACAACCCAAACCTACGTCTACGTGTCCCAGGCTCACTAAATGCCACCACGCGCTGGTATGGGGGGAAAACTGTGGCGAAAACGCGTGGAACGAAACAAACGCAGGATATCGCTTGCAGCTTCCTCGTGGTGTGTGTGTGCGCCTGCTTTTTTTCTTCTTCTCATTGCTTCCCCTGTGTGTGTGTGTCTTGCTCGCCTTTATTTACCCATACAGCTTCGCTAATGGATCGGTATCGGCGCATTTGGGAAGGGGAGAGAGAGCGTGTTGGTCAATTTTACGATGCGGATGATTAATTGCCCGTAATGTCCGGACGTGCACGTGGTCGTCGACGTGGAGCGATGGTGAGCAAGGCAACGGAGGAGGTGAACGAATGTGTAATTTTATTAATTTAAAAGATTGCGAAATAGAATCTTTTCAAACTGGTTTTTGTTGATTGATATGCTTTTTCACCTTTACGAAGAGTATTTATAACTTCTAGCTAATAACTCCTACTTACCATGCATCTTTTCTTTTAGTAATTTTTTAGTATTAAATTATTATCATGTTTTTCAAAGTCTCTTCAAAGCTTGATGGTTTACTAGTATGGTTTTAAAATTACGAATGACACATGTTTATCGGGTATAAATTGGGTTAATCATTAGTTAAAGACTCAATATTCCGCCATGTTGCGTGACGTAACATTTTTTTACATATTTTTTCATTTAAACTTCTAGACTTTTTCTTCTATTGATACTTACTCCTGCTTGTTGTTTACTTATCATATTTTTCTCTTTATAACATGGGATACTTTAAGAAATTTTACTCAACAATTACAAGGATTACGACTTTTAACTTCTGATTCTGTTTTTTTATAATAAAAAAAACAGTTATATCCTAAAATTATATTTAATGCATTTGAGAAGGTTCTGTTTTATAAAAAAAACATGAAAAAAGAATATAAAAACATTGTATAAAATAAAAACAAGAGTAAGTTAGTGAAATATATATAAATATACTGAATAAATGACAAATGTCTGGAAAAATGATTTTTTTGTTTCTTTTCATGAAAAATGCTGTTTAGTATCACTCACTGTAGAAAACTGAAGGAAGACCAGACAACTTCTTCATTAGAAGTAAAGAAAAAATGTGCAAAAAGTTGAAAGAAACGATCTCCACACAATTACAATACGAATGTTATCGATCGTCCACCCAAAGTTGGCCAGGTTCGTCAAAATCCCGAACGATAAGAACAAAAGTGAACCAGGACAAACCTTCCCCTGGCGCGAGCGCGCGCCCTCTCTAATTGCGTTTATTAACGCTCGAAAACGCAACCCAAGCCCTACCCTTGCGTTCCTTTATTGCGCTCAAAAATCGTCTCCACAATTGAAACGCGGACAATAAATGTGTAACAGCTGTTTTCTTCCTGCCGCTCGCACCGGCCAAGACATGCGAACGTTAAAGTTCGCTTCGAGGGAGGTTTTAGCATGCACCGAACGGGGGAGTCGAGAGCAGGGAGGTAAAAATGCACCACTCCCGTGCACCCCACCCACCCAAAACCCGAAACGCTCAATCAGCTGGCGCTGACCCTCGCCTAATTTCAAACCTCTGGCACTGGCTGCCTCGGGATCCGGTGCATATGCTTCCATCGCCATCGCCATCATCATCATCATCGTCATCATCATTACTCGTGCCCGGGAGCACACGCACAGATGGTGGGTAAGTAAACAAAGGGCAGGATTCACCCGCAGCGGCGCTGGCGAAACTCGACGAAATAAGACACAAGACACAGCCTGGCGGACGGGAGGACACCGCTGCCGCTCGTTTCCATTATTGCATCATCGGGCATCGGGTGGGGGAGGGGGGGGGGAGTTGGGAGAAGGAGGAGAAGGAGGGACTCGGAGTGCAAACTTTAATGCACTTTGTGTACGTTTCATTAACTTCCGCGCCGGAGCACGTTTTCTTCGGGTGCTCGCCGTCGCCATCGTTGTGCCGTCGTGCACCAGCTGTTTGCCGCCACGACACCGGGCACGAAGGACGAACCCGTGGGGGGGGGGGGGAGGCGCAACCCGCGCGCAGAAGGGGGACGGCATTATTGCAATATAGTTATTTTCTTTGTAATTAATTTTTTAATTAAATTTCAAAATAATTACTCGCTCCAAAGGAAGTTGGGCCGCTCGTGATGGGGATGGGGCGTTTCGTTCAGTTCCCGTGCGTCCTTCGCGACTGTCACGACATGTTGTTGTGCTCGACACTGTGACACTGTACCCACGAGCACCGACCACTCACTGGTAAAGCGGCCGTGTGTTGCGTGTGCCGCGTCAACACAGCGCACGAAAAAAGCGGAGGGTTCGAATTTAAATTTCAGCGCAAGATGCACTTCTGGCGCTGGGGTCACGCCACGCCACGTGTCGCAGCGCGCTCCCAAACGCGCCACACAGCTGCTGACCGTACCGTACGGAGCGACATCATCTTCGCTCGTTAGGAAGTGACACAATGGCTCTTCCTCATTAGCAGACTCCATTCATGCAGCGCGCTTTCGGCGAAAAACGGAGATATTCCGATCGAAGCAGGCCTGCCTGCTGGTGCCTCTGCTGATTGGAGCCACCCGGAAGTCACACTAACAAGATCTGACGGGTACGCCGGACTGGACCGTCCATAGTTTGTGCTGTTGAGCAGGGCAAGACGACGAACAGATGCCGCTGATGAGATGAGTCAGACAATTGAACATTCATTTGCACAAGTGAACTTTTTTTTCCTCCTTTTGTTGTTGTTTCTGCTGATGCCGTTGTTGGTGCGTTTGCTTGTTTGCGGGGTTTGTGTTTAATGTACGGTTGTTAACACTGCGATCTTCTAACATGTGTTAAAATGTTTTTTTAACTCAAGTTTTATTGATATAGTTTATACTTTTCTTATTTAAATCCTAAGACGATTTATATTTTTTCCGTTTTTTATGACGATTTTGTTGAAAAAGAATATTAATCTTAGTAAGATGATTTGAAAATACATTTTCGTTTGAATTTATTAATATTTGGTTGTAACGTCATAAGAAAATATGGAAAAAGAAGGAAAAGTGAAAGGAAGAGAAGTGAACAATGGTAATTGCTTTTTTAAAAGCTGTTGTTTTAAAAATAAAAGAATAATAAACATGTAAAAACATGTAAAAGTAGCTAATTGCACTTAGTTTAATGCACAGGCTGTCGTAGAAATGATAAAAATAAGGAAAAGCAATTTCACATCAATTACCCTCACAAATATAAAGCAACACCATTATTGCCTAAATTTGTCTGAGCACCGAGCAAAATGAAGAAGAGAAAAAAAAACACCCACACCGCTCACGCAATTATAATACACAGCACATCCCCCGTAATGACACGAAACCGTTCCTCTTCCCAATGGCAAACTTTTTCGTCTGATCGTTTAATTTCCGATTGCTTTCATTTCCACCCCACAAAAGCGCCACCCAACCAGCGTCACACGTGTGTGTGTGTGTGTGAGCGAGGAAACCCACTCCACAGGCAGCGCGATATCATTACAGAACAAGTAGAAAAAAAGAAGAAGAACAAACGAAACCAAAGGGGTTGGGGTTGGCGTTCATTTCGCTTGCCGACTCACACCCTCTCTCCCCTCCCACCCACAGCACACTCTCCCCCCCCCGTCCACCGGCACCCTCATTATACTATATAGATTCGGTACAATTATACAAAACTAAACTTCTATTTCAAAAAACGGACGATCATTAAAATAAATTGCTTGCCGAGCTCGTTATACATCCTTTTTAAACTGGAAACTTTTGCCAGCCGTCTGCCGGCACATCCCACCAACCCCACCGCACCCACCCACCCCTCTTCCACCCACTTCGGGCCGGTTGTTCGCGCGGTTCATCTCCCACGAACAAACGGCGCCCACCGAAGTGTCGAGACACGGTCGCGTGCGTAGTGAGCATCGCGTACCCAATCTTCCTCACTATGAGACCGCTCTCTCGCTCTCTCTCTCTCTCTCTCATCTCACTTCACGACACGACACAACACAAACTCACTCACCGGCTGGTGGAAAACGCGCGCGCGTTTTTACTATTTTGCGCTCTCGCTCTCACTTCCTTTCGAGCTCTTTCGCGCTTCCCGGCATATCGCTATTTTCAGATATCGCATCCTTTCGTTTTTCCGGGCGTCCCCCATGGCATTTCCCCCACCCACCGCAAAAGGATTGCCCCCACATCGCTAACGAACGAAACGAACCTCTCCTTTTTGGCAAAGCATTAGCCTCAACACCGGGTTTGAACGGCCCCGTAATCGTCGAATCGCGCGAGTTTTTGCGGAAGTGGGTGAGGGGGGGGGAGGTGAAGTTTTGTTGTTGTTGTTGTTGCTATTTCTCTTCCCCATCCCCATTGCCTTTGGGCAGGATATTCGGCGGTGAAGGGTGTATACCCTTACTGCAAGTTTTCCTTCATTAGAGACCATCGTTCGCCATCGGTGTAGTTAGTGGAAGCATCTCTTTCCTGTCTCTCTCTCTCGCTCCCTCTCTCTCTCTCTCCCGTGTAATGCAGCCGGGTGGCGACAGACTACGTAATTGGCTGCATAGCACAACGGCGCTTTAATTGGAAACAGTTCAAGACAACACACACCAAACCGGTGTGCGTTATGTACGATGGGGGTTTTCCTTTTTTTTCTTTATTGGTTGTTGTGTCTTAGAACACACCGCCAAACGGGGTGCATCTACCGGCGTATTTTTCCTTCTAATATTTCATCCCACCGAGCCTGATTCTTTCATCTTCCGTCGCTCGGTTATCCTGCCGGTAATTAACGTAAACCGATAGTCCGCGCGCCGCCCCGCCTGAATCCTTGGCGCGCGGCGCCCTCCGGCACTAATTACACAGTCGCGCACAAAAATGCCAATTACAGAGACATTACATCACGCTTCGAGGCACACCGGGGTCCGATAGTGTTTGTAGCAGCCGGGGCCGATCTAATGCCGGGGCACGTGGTTCGCCGACGTGGAATCCCTTCCGAAAATGCACGGTGAGCGAACGGGGTGTGTGTGTGTGGCACGGGTAGTTTGACTAGCGCGTGGCACCGCACATATTTAATGGCCGGTAAATATCCGCCAGCTATTTTGCTAATTATCTAGCCGGTAATGAGACAAGGTGGACGAAAAAAAAAACTCGCCCCGCTGAGTGATCAATCGTGCGATGGCTTTGATGAGTAAAATTATAATATTATATCGCACTGTGCGCGTGGAAAATTGAAGGGAAAAGCGTTGGCAATTCACCGTTTATTGTGCTTTAAATTTGCTCAAAATTCTATTATTGTTGAGCATTCTATTCTTCTTATTTTCGATTCAAACGAGTGCTCAGAAATTCTTTATTAGATTAAAACAATTCCATGTAATGTCTGTTCTTACTTTTGGTTGTTTTGTTTTACTAGAAATAACTATTTGGAGCTGAAGAGTTGATCTGTTTGCTTTCATTTATCTATTGTTTATTATTTATATTCTATTATTTTTCTATTTAATATCTTATGAAACTCTATCTCATTCTATTCTATTCTTTTCTTTTCTATTCCATTCTATTCTATTCTATTCTATTCCATTCTATTATTTTCTATTATATTATATTCTATTCTATTCTGTTCTTTTATATTCTATTCTATACTATACTATTATTTTCTCTTATATTCTATCCATCTATTATAAACCTATTTTATTTTATTTTCAGTTCTTCTTTACATGAAATTTGATAATAACAAATAACAAATATGAAAAAAAAACGTATCTTTGGTAAAAAAGAGAGCAAAAGAGAAATAAACAACTACTGGATCATATAGATTTTGTTTTAAATTAAAATATATGTAAAATATTCCCAAAATTTCTTTCAGATTCTTCTCGACTAAACTACAGAGTAAATACGCAAAGAGTAGAACATACTTCCATTCGATTCAATATTTCATGATTTAATTGCAAGTTATTGCATAGATTTATATTTGTAAATCAAAATATATTTCTCGAATTGCGGTAACCTACTTTTTTGCTTTGCAATACCAATAAAAACACTTTTACCATTAAGTTTACTAAGACTCAGGCGCCTTTTCGTACTAAAATCCATCTCCACCGGCTCATTAACGTTTTTCCAATTAATTTCCTCCCTTCACTCACACTAACACGAACACACAGGCACTCCAAAAAAACAGCCAATCAAAAGACTCGATTGAACCCGCTCATTCGCACATTCGTTCGTTCCACTATCCACTTCCACGCCGTGCGGCGGACATGTTTCAAACATTGTCATCAATTAAACTACAGATTGAACTTAATGAAACTCATTCCTGTAATGGAAACGACAAAATACACTCACCCGATTTGGCGGCAAGAGAGTGCGCAAGGAAAGTCGGCGCGGACAACGACAAGAAGGGGGAAAAAAAAGAAATGTATAAAAATAAATACACAACCCATCAGGGTCTAATTTCCCGCGCTTATCAGCAATCAGTTAATTACAAAGTGCTTTCGTTTCGTTTTCGCCTCTCTCTCTGTGTGTGTGTGTGTTACTTTTATGTCCTTTCTCCTTTCTCCCCGAGGGACGCACACCGTACACGTTCTCTTCTCCGTTCTCTTTCCCTCTCTCGAACGGGACGCCGGCAGCCGTTTTACAGCAGCAGCGCTGCGATGAGCCCTTGATCTCCCACCGTGTTCGCGTTTCGCGTCTATCATCGGAAACCGTCTTACCCTATCGCTCAATCCATCAATTAAACGAAGTGCATTATTGATTGCCATTTCATGTTTTTCTGTCCACCTCCGTGCTCCGTCCGCCGGCTCGCGCGCATGCAGTTCACCGAATGCCGAATGATGAGCCAGCCAGAGCGTGGTAATGATGGCCGCTGGGTCGCCCGCTTCCGGTCGGTGCGACCGGGAAGCCTTTAGTTTAATCAGTCCGATACAAATCTCACTTCAAAAGAAATCATCCCCGCCACGGGTGAGTAGCGTTCGACCGGCCATAAGTACATGCTCAATGGGCAAGGAACCAAACAAAAATACATCAACAAAAAAAGGCCTCGTGAAGCCAATCCACAGTGGGGATGCGCAGAACAAACGACTGATTGCTTTTCGATGAATTTATGGGTGATTTTTCGTTGAATAATTTGAAATTTATGGAATAATTTATCTGTAATATGTAGTGGAAAGTCTAAAATAGAAAACACATAATGAAAACACGAATAAAAAAGACTGCATTAATATAAAACAATACTAAAAATTGGAATTAGCTATGCACCAATTATATCCAAATTGTTAAAAACGTTTAGTCTAGAGATAATTTGCAGTCTTCAGCTAATAAAAGATAGATATCAAAAGCTGTTAGTCAGAAACATCTCACAATAATAAGTGCATCTCTTAAATGTTGGTCAGAAAAAAACACGAGAAGCATGTCGATTTTCAAGATCCAACCAAAATAAACGACTGTAACTAATTCACACGTAAATACATATGTGAAGCATCGTTAGTAAAGCCCTAACGCGTTTTGATTGACTACCGAATGTATACCTTTCCATGAATAGCACTTCAAAGTCTTCTATTTCTTCATACGTCCACGCACAGTTAGAGAAGGTCTAGTTCTGTCTCGCTTTCTTCTTAACTTGACCAAAATACTCTTCGAACTTTGTGAAATCGTTGTCTTAGAAGTCTACTAACACACTACCGTTCATAATTTATACATCACAATGGATAAGAACGTATATTGCTCTGAAATAATCCATAATTTTCATTACAATAAACAATATCAATGAAACTAAACATGATAATAAAACATGATGGCATAATATGTTAATTTTGTAAAAGATATTGGCAAATTTAAACTATTTTACACAATTTTTCAACCCTAAAGTTTGTTTGAGTTTGTGTTCAATGAAAATTACACGTTTTTAATACAAAATCAATACAATACTGTTGTGGTTACCATAACTTATTCATAAATTTACATAATAGATACACAAAATATTGAAAAAATAATCTAATTTTTTTAAATGCTAGAGATGCCATGCTAAATTTCATTTCTAGCTCCATATTGACCATGTATGACACGTTATGACCACCGATAGCGCACAGTGCCTTCGCGTTGCACCACACCACGGGGAATGGAAATGAAACGGGCGCAAAAAAAAGATTATTTTAATGCAAAAAAAAGCACGCGTAAACGCGCTATGATGGCCGATCCCGGCCGAGCTTAACTGTAATGACGTAATTAAACATCAATTCCACGTCCTCCACATCATCACCAGCACGGCCACGCACCGGGCTCGGCCGCGTAATCCTCCTACTGTGACAGTAGTAGTAGTAGCAGTAGTATTGGGTATACCACCCGACCAGGAGGACCCCGGGCGCAGGCGTTCATTATAGATTGCACCGTTAATTACCGCCACCAGGACCGGTTTTCCGGGCGCAAATTGAATCGAGAGCGGCCGGCCCCGGGGTGAGGTCATTAATTTTTGCGCAAAGTGTTTTCAGCGCCCCGGCCCCGTTTCACCCATCGGAGAGGAGGGCGACCGTCTCGAAACCTGCCCCGGACGGTTGGGAGATGCCTTTATTACGTTTTGCTTTTAAATTGATACCTCAAATGTGTAATATTTCAATTGATAAAAACGCAATCGATTGCAGCCGTTTTTGGTGCGGGCGCGGTGTCCGGAAAGGACCCGCGTAATGAGGGCGCGTAATTATTTGCTGGCCGCGCGATGCACCGGCGATGCACAGCCCCATCGTCATCGTCGTAATAAGCTGACGACAGCCAAATATTTGTGTTTTTTTTTTGTTGTAAATGGCAAATTCCGATATTTTCGACCATTACTGCATCATACCGGTGTGCGAAAGAGGAAAACCATGTCGACAGTATCTTATCCATCGGAAGCTTTGGCCCGTTCGACAAAGTGCTCAAAGTTTGGCGTGGTAAGGGAGGACCAGGGCACGTACGGTGAGCATGGATAAACGAACGATTACATTGGAAATCAATTTAATTGCTGATTAATTACGGGTGAACATTCCATCCGTAATGACGCGACACAAGGACAAGTCCGTTTTTGATTTATTTTGGTTAAGAGAACGTAATCTAAGTAAAAGCTCAAGCGCTGGGTTTTGGACTCTCTAATGCAGAAGATAACATTCATCACAAATTGTCCCATGTCTATCCTCATGTTCGTTTATAACATATCTTTAAAGATTCGAAACAGTCCAACGAAAGCTGTTGACAATGTTTGTACTTTAGTTTTGATTTTGACTACAATTTTTTACCCTTTTGATATGGTGTTTTTTTGTGTTTCAATGGCACTTAGCTACTAACTTTTAGTAACATTGGAATACAAAGTAATTCCAATTTCGCAACTAAATTTCGCAAAGTATAACAATCCACACATCCAATTTATGGATGGTTAGCAGAGTGTTTTAAACCCCTTATAAACATATAAGAAAATATAGTAAAAAATGTAAAGAAAACAATGATTTACCCAAAACAGTAGAATATTAAAGATCGGAGATTGAGAAGATTTGACAGCAATTGAGCTTTTATTTGAGCAACAAACAGGAACAATTTGCCTTACTTCACCCGCTACAAGCGCATCGAATGCGTGTCCTGCCCGAAGAAAACGTCAAAGTGAAAGAGAGGTTTTACTTACCAACTAATACGGCCTTCCCAAGCAGTTAAAGGAAGCTCTGAAAAAAATACGGAAATAGAATTGGAATTAAAGTTATTGGTAATGCAAGAAAGACATTGCAATGTGTAAGATGAAATACATATAAGTATTCAAGGAAACTTGTTTCAATTCATTCCAACCAATACGAAAGTATACTACATTCTTAACGCACTGAAAGATAACTACTAACATCCACACCTTTACACCCGGTTTTCGATAGCTTAACACACACAAAAAGCACGAATTTTGCCTCTAATTCACGCGCACACACACGCGTCACTCTCGCTAGTCGCTCTGACTGACACCTCAAACCGGGCTAAGTGCTTTCGAACATCAACATTTACGACCGTTTATGAATAATAAACATAATTTCCTCCGTCCAGTTGGGCCAGTTATCGACGGGGAGGCCACGTTAAAGTAAATGAGCCATGGTGGCAGGTGGAATTGTCGAGATAGCAGCATTCGATTAAGATTCGTGTGAGGCGTGTGAAACGATAAAGCAACGAAAAAAAATCCAGAAGGACCAGGGTTCCGATGCATCGCCGTGCTGGGGCCAACACAAACAAAGGCGCCACCACATGCTGATTGTTTTACGAAGCGGCTAAACCGAACTCGCGAGCGCGCGCGCCCCTAGTGCGTACGTTAAGTGATAATGTCCAATTAGCATTTCGTGATGGGCTGTTTAAGCCATTAGCGTGTTCTCGGGCGTCCCATTACAAACGCATCGAAAATGCAAGCTCATCGTTTGGATTATGAGTAAAAATAATCTTCTTTCCGCTTCTCCCGAGGTGGTTTAGATCGTGTCACGGATACGGATGCAGTTTAGGCGGAGGAATGAATATAGTTAAAAGGAAAAGAATTTAAAACCAGATTATAACATCGTAAAAGCATTAGCTACCAAAACCTAACTACGAGTAAAAAAAAGCAACTAAAAAATTATGTAAAATTAACTAGGCATCAAAACACGTCCGGCTCACATAAACCGATTTAAAATGCATTTATATGCCCACCGCTCTCACCAGTTAAACCCCACTCAATATGTTCCCATTCGAACGCCGGCTCCGGAGGAAAAATTGTAATAAATGAGTCGAACACCTTGCCCCGTTGAGACCGCCGCTACCGGTTTCTCGCTCGGTTAAGGACGGAAAAATAAAAACAAATCCACTCCATAAAGATAAACCCCAAGCCCCCCAGCAGGAGCCTCACTAGCGATGCACACTAAACCACCGCCGGAGTCGAGTGTGGCTAAGACTTTAAGACATGTTTTGCACCTACTTCCTCGGTCTGGGAGAGATGTTTCCGACGATAATTTCCACGGCTTATCTCTCGCACTCTGTCTCTCTTTTTCTCTCGCTTTGGTCAGCAGGCGAGGGGGCTATTTTTATCAAACAAATCCGAAAATAGTTCGCACCCCCTTCGTGTGGCCGGCTTTTGTTTTATCGGGCCTAAGAGCGCTTTTAGTTCGCTTTTAACGCGCCTATGAATGATTCATCATTCATCACCGAAACGCACGGACGGTACACTTATCATAATCAGATGTGTTTTCTGAGTGGGCCGCTCTGTTAAAGTCGGAAGATCGGAAGTTGGCAAATGGGGCTTCATGTTGAGACGCCACTTCGAAAGCAGTTAGAGAAGCTATATTTTTGAAAAAAGGTGTCTGGTTCCGAGACTAGCTAGATGTGGCATAAATATTGATGGCTGGGTTGGTTAGTGCCCTTTTGAACGGGTAATTAGAAAGTCGTGAAGTTTAATTCTTATTTTATTGTTATGGTGCTTTAACTAGCTCCAAAAAGCCTTTTATGAGCTTCATGATGAGCATTTATACATACGTTTTAATTGCATTTAAGTATCTATCTTTCTTTTAAGTATCTCTAGGCCATGAAGGCACTAAGTAAATCTGTTTCTATTATATTTTATTATTGAATTTTTCTTGCATACAAACAGACCTTTTTGTTAAATTTTAACCTGTTAACTTCATCAAATGTACATCGCACGATACATATAGACAATTAAACAATGGATTCCTAACATAAATGAGAGTAGGAGGAAAGTAAATTAATGATCCATTTTATCTTATAGTGAAAAGATGCTGCTGATAGTAATGTCAGCTTATATACAATCAAATGACTGAGTGAGGCAGAAATAACTCAAAAATAGTACCAATAAGAACATGTTCATCTCGATATCGCTAGCTGCTTTTATAAAATATTCCAAATCCATCTTCTTTATCAATACATTCTCAATTGACTGTAGAACTATGTTGTTGAATTCATTGTATAATTTAAAATAACAAATACTATTTATTCATCTCCACGTTTGTATAATTCTACCACCCATTTAGTACTAAATTATTACATTTTAAATAATATAACACAACAATAAGTACGCCATCTATACAGCTATAGTCAAATTAATCGTCTAAAAATATGAAAGATATGAAAAAAGTATTCAAAAGATACCATAACACAACAAACTCATGTGAAATCGTAAAAATATAAAAAGAAGCTCCTTTTTTCAAAAACTGACCACATTAACCGTGAACGAGCTAAATGGAAGTAGCAAAAAAAAAGATACATTGAATACTAGATGAAAATTTAATGCACCAAACCTCTCTGCGGCAACGCCGCCCTGTGCCGGCCGTGTTGTCCACGATCGCCCGCTTTCAAAAACCCAAACCACCCACTCCTCGCCGTAATCTCGCGGAAAGCATCTCAAATTAATTAAGTAAATGTCCACCGGCGTCAAAACCAAAACATGATACTACCACTTTAAGCCTCCCCCGCCGGTGTGTTTGTATGCGTGCAAGCCGGGCAGAATACCGTCGCTAGGATACGCCTGATGGGGTAAAGAAAGCGAAAAGGAGAGAGGCGGCGACCGAGTCGCGCTCACGAAACATGTCAAAACAAGTTCCGCAAAATATATCATTGGAACGAGTGGGAGAAAAGGGGGGAGGGGAAGGGGGAAGTGCAAACTTTTATCACGTGAAAGTTCACGAAAAGCAAGAAGCAGCAAGTTGGAGAAAGTGGCGAAGGAGAACACCGAAACTTGCTTGCATGCTTCATCCTTTCGTTTTCGAGCCTTCTCGGTTCTACGGCCAGGGCGCGTAATTAAATTTATGTTAAACAGCTCGTACCCCGCGAGGACAACGGCGGAGCGGAACACGTCACCCACCCAGACACCGCCACCGCGTAATCTGGAACATAAGTTTTCCCTCTCAGGGCTAGCTGGCGCGTTCTCGCGTGCGATGAAAAAGATAAAAGAAATTAAACAATTCATCACCACAAAAGCCTACCGCCAGGGGGAGGGAGGAGCCAGGAGCATAAGGAATTCCACCCACACACACACACCCATGACACTCCCGCTGATGAGCGTCCATTACGGTGGAAGTCCAAAGGAGCGGGTGACGTAGACGCGCGCGCGCCCAGGTTCGAGTCATTCAGTTGAGTGAAAGTAAACGCCATTAAAATAATGAAACCGGCGCCCCCGTGTTCGGCGGTTTGATAAGGCGAGCCTTCCCGCGTGGGTGGGTGCGTGGGCGGGCGAACGAAATTCAATTTCTTCACGCGTGCCGCGGAATGGAAAATTAAAGTGCCTGCCGTCGTCTGGTGCGGGCGTCTTGCAGCCGGTGGGAGAAAGGGGGCGGGTGGGCAGTGCAATTTCCCAGGTGTGTCACCGACCACCAGGCGTCTCCATCGCGAGAGGCCGCAGCCGAAACCGCCGATAGCACTGCGGTAAACCGGGCTCGGCAGTGGCGAATCCTGCCACTGACCCGGAACAACGCCTCGACCACCGGTCGGGCCACCGGTCAGCACCCAAACACCCACCCACCCACACACACACACGCACGCCCCCGCAAATTTGTCGCACACAATTCAATTAGAACCGGGCGAACCTGGGAGGTGGGCACTTTAATCTTCCCTTTTTGCATGCCTCGCCCTCAACATCATTTAATTAGCCTAATTATGCGTCAATCCCGTTTACAGCGGCCCTCTCCCCAGCGCCATGTAAAACGCGGGCGGTGGGTGTGGTTTTTCACAGTCCCCAAAGAGTCAACCGTGTGTGTGTGTGTGTGCGGGCCTCGGCGGTGGTAATGTTCTAGCAGCGTTCCGAGGTGTCACGAATCGTTGCATGCCCTCCCCCCCTCCCCTGTGCCGTGTCACTCACGGTTTTAGGGAAAACCGCATCATTTCGTGGTTCCTGGAGCGGAACGGTGCGCCATGTGATTGGTTTTCAGGTGGCTTTGGAGGGGGGGTTTGGCACACATTGTGATGCACAGATTGTTTCGCGCCGTGGGGGACCATGGATGGTTGTTGGGATGGTTGCATTGATGTATGGCATCAGTATGTCATTCAAATAACGAGCAACAGCAAAGCAGACTGTTGATCGATGATCGTTACAGCGGTATTTCGAATCAGTTACGATACGATATGAAATTATGGCACTCAACCAAGAGAACTCGCGCAGATCAATTGGAAACATTCATAAGAATCCTATAATTGACTTTAATTCTAAAAAGTTTTGAGGTTATCCTGTGAGAAAAACATATCAACTCAACATCCAAGTACCATATCAGTTACAAGGTTGGTTCAGACGAGTTTTCGTGAAAAGTTTTTCCAGCTTTTTAATATATTTTTACTCGAAACTAATATTGTTCGGTGTCTAACATTTCTGTCGATCTGAATGTCTGCCTGTCGAAAAAAGAACGATTTTCACAAGAAATTTTATATCTATTGTTCCGTTCAAATACTCCTATGAGTTAGTTCAGACTTACTATGGGGCCATTCTTAGAAGTGAATCAACTTTTTGGCCATAGTATCCGCTTTACTAACAAAAGCAACACTTTTCATCGATTTGCTATGCAAATTTTCATCACGCGAATAACAATTTCAACCAGTTCTTCGAAGTATTCGCTCAAAAATTGGGTTAATAACTGATTAAAATGAAGTTTTAATGCAATTTATGGCAAGGTGTTTTGCGAAATCAATATTTCAGCAATGAACAGTATCAAAATGATGGAACACAAATTCGGTCCTATCATTTGTAGACAAATGGATATCAGAGAACAATCTTGAAAACAACCATCCACTCAAGCTATCCGATCGCAAGAAGTAGACAATTTTTTAATTCTTTCGCAATGCTACGCTGTGATATTAAGATAATAATGGCTAATGAGCATGTATCCATATCTCGACAACAGTTTTAATCAGTGTGCATGCTTATAAAGTGAAAAAAAATGTTCATTAGGTCAGGTATAATCGTCAGTTCAACTTATTCCAATATTTGATGCACTAAAAATAAAACAGAACCAGCCATATTGTGCACACCGTCTCTATATCCCGTCTATATCCCTTAACAACCACCAGCTCACGCCGCCGCATCGACAAAAGCTTCTGCTCGATTGCAACGAAACAAAAGCCCAGCACACACACACACACACACACACAACAGCCGCACGCAAAAGCCGCACCATGAAATGCCAGTAATTAGGTGAAAGTTCTTCGCAAGCTGCACACGCGAATGCCCGCTCCACACCCCCCCCTACCCACCAGTCACCCGCCCGCCCACCGCAGCAAAGCGCGCTTGTAATTATTCAATGAAACAAAATTAGAACATCAATGGTATTATGGCGAAATGGGAAATGCAAACTATGTGGTTTGTGTGCGATGGGTGGGTGGGTGGTCCGGTTGGGGTGGTTAGTAAGCGCAGCGCGGTTGGTGTTGAATTGATTTTCATGCGGGGCGGCGGGTGGATTGGGGTTGGGTAGGGACGGAAGCTAGTTTGCGACTAAATTATGGCGAAATGCGTCGATTGGGATTTCCCGGAAGCATTTCAAAACCCCACACCGGTGGGAGCGGTAGAGGAATGGAGGGAGGAAGTGGGTGGGTGGTCGATGATGACGGTGGATTTGTTGCACCGAATAACAATCAATTATGGAATGGTATGTGATTAATAGCGCATGGTATCAATTAAGAGCCACTAGTCCCTAATTGTGACGAACGGGGAGGATGGCGGCGGGGATGTCGAGGTGGGAAGGATAATAATCTGCACCTGGTTGTGGTATTCTTTCGCTGCATAATTGAGCAAACACGGTTGCCACGGCATCGCCGGGCGCTAATGAGATGCCACAGATAGTTGTTGCTTAGCTTTGGTAACGACGATGGATTGGGTTTGTGATTTTTCCGGGCTCGATTTGAAGGGGGATTGCATTAAATTTCGGCTGGCTATTGATAGTATCATCTATCAGCGCCATTTTGCGAACCGAGACCCTCCTTAAATTCCTTCACTTCAGAGTGATTTCAATTAATCTCATTAGTATTCCAGCCACCCAATGGTAGAGGGTTTTTTAACTCGTTTCTGTGCATGTTCCATATTGGAAAAGCTTCCAGCTAGAAACGTCACACTCGCATCGCGCTCCCTCTTTCTCTTCCACTCACACACTCTCCCAGTAGGGCCCGGGTTTTATGACCACCATTAGCGGGCGAAACCGAATGGCAAAACCATAATCAAGCACCTGCGCCGAGAGGGAATTATTAATTAAATTTAATTACTATTTTAGCTAATGAAAAATCCCTCCGAGGAGTGGGCTTACCGCGGATTCTGCCCCGATGCAGATGATTGGGTGTGCTGCAGCAGCAGCAGCACTTGTGCAGTACCCTCTTATGGAAGCGGAAAGAGCACCCGGCATGATTGACAGGCAGGCTGGGGCGAGCGCGCGCGCCCGGCCTCGGATCCGTGTGTTTTTATTCAAATATTTATTTTTCATTCATTAACTTCTGCTGTGCGAGGGGTTTTGGGTGGGGAGTAGGCTTACAAAAGGGTAGCGTGGGTGCATGTTACTGCCGAGAGAGCAGCATGTTCCGGAACAGAACCGAGCCGCTTGCGCTTAATGAACGAGTGGTGGCATTTTTCATCGCTTCATTCATTATACCGTTCATTAGTGATAAGGGTTATTAGCAATTTGGCTTACAGGGTTTTTCACGTCATAAAACAAGTGTCCACATGTTTAAAACAATGCGCGAGCTGAACAACACAACTGTCATCG
>KB672857.1:3389221-3523799 GCA_000349145.1 Anopheles dirus | reverse complement strand
CGATGACAGTTGTGTTGTTCAGCTCGCGCATTGTTTTAAACATGTGGACACTTGTTTTATGACGTGAAAAACCCTGTAAAATGTGTCTCGGACCATTGTGATACGCGGAGGACGTGCTTTTGGTTTCTGCGCGTATCTAGGGGATGCTTTTCCTATTATGTTTCGGTTTAAATGGTTTAAAAAGTTCTTAGAACAGTGTTAAACTGTACGTATAATAGTTTTTTTTCTATCCTGCACAGCATAAGGAAAAACTTAAGACATTACCTTCAAAACGTTGAAAGTAACAAAAAAACATAAACAAAAACAATAAGAAACAGCAAAGACACATGAATACAGAGCCATCAAAATGGTGCCATCGTGTAGTAAAAATATAACAAAAACAATATGAAACACCATCTTCTAAGAATTTAAACATGACGAAAAACCTATAACAAAATAAATCTAAATAATATGTTATAAACTATGTTAAAAAATAGTAAGGATGCATGATATGAGATGTTATATCAAGAGAATGTCAAATTTAAAATATTTCTATTATTCCTATTAGTAAAGAAAAAAAGCTAACCACAAACAAACCAAGAATAAAAAAACAGACAAAAATCCAAACATCATTAGTATGAAGAAAAATAAACAAAAACAAAAACATTGAAACAGAGATTTTAAGAAGAAAAAATTGATAAGTAACTGTAAGAAAACATGGTATTATAGAAAATTCGAATAAATATGAGTGAAAAAGAAGCTGAAAACTAGTTAAAAACAATTCATGTGTCTGTTCAATGCGATTGAGGTGATGAATATCCCTAGAATTGGTGAAAAGTTCAAACTAAAACGCCCAACTCAGAGACACGAGACGTTCTGAGAGGAATGTGATGGAAACTTCAAGGCGCTCGATCAACACCATCATCACCGACCGGCTCAACTTTGTAGCAGCGCCAAAAGCAAGCAGGCAGTCGATAATTTCGATACAAATCAGCGCACGATTATCAACTCGAACGTAATGCTCATAATCAACGCTAATAAACGTCCTCCTCGCCCTCGCGGTCCGGTCGGGGCACGATTTTTGTGCTTCATAAATAGCGACGCGGCAAAATAAACACACCGCCCTAGGTTCCGCTGATCGATTGCTGGAAGGTTGCCGTGTCTGTGATCTCTCGGTGATCTTCGGTGCTCTCCTTTGGTGCGCTGCCACACCTTCCGCACGACGACGTTATGCGTTCGGTGGCGGAAAGGGAGAGAGAGAGAGAAGGGAGGACGGTGGAAGGTAGAAAGATGAGCATAATTATTTAAATGGGCACCCTTTTGCAGTGGCTGACTGGCGCTGTTTTAGCGATGCCGTTGCATTTTATTTCGTTCCCGTGCTCTCTCTCTCTCTCTCTCTTGTGGGACACGACCGAGTGCCGAGTGTGGGATCGCTGCAGGGTACGTTCCGTGTCATCAAACGCATACCTTCCTTCAATGCGGGGACTTAACCTCCTTCTCCTCCTTCTCGCGCCAAAACCAAAACCAAAGCAGAAAAGGTATAAAATTTCCATTCTGCACCAGTGTCTTATCTTAATTATGATCATTGGTATAATTAAATGTGCTGCCTTTGATGTTTGCCCTTTCGGGTATTGGGGAGTTCCCTTTAGCCGGGACTGAACCGCTGTCGCCAACCACGACGACGACGGCGACCAGGGCCGCCTTCGGACCGAACGGAACGGAACGGAACGAAGCAACGGTCAAGGGCGGCAATCCGTAAGCGAACGGTTTAGCAAGCGTGCGCGCGCGCGCGCGCCCCGTTAAACGGCGACTCATTAAAGTTCCTAGAACCGGCGGATTCGTCCTCCGGGGGGCTACGTTGCAGTAATGAGAAAACGTTCGCACAGCACAGCACTGCGCATGAAACCTAGCGACATCTTGACGTCCGGCACGTGGGATGATAACTCAATCACGGCAAGGGATGAAATATTAACGGCAATTTTCATATCCAACGATAAAGATGATTTTCCTGGGAGCTTTTCTCGGAAAGGAGGAGGAAAAAAGCTGTTCAAGGAATCCATATAGGAGAGATCATCAAGCAAGAAATCACCATTTGTTAATGCAAGAGTCTGTAACATGTTTTTTATTCAATTATTGATATTCAAAGGATTGAAACTCACAGATGATTTACCCATTATCTTGACATCAAATAGAAGCAACAACCATTACAAAAACAGTATAAGTTTTAGTTTGGAATTCGAAGTTTGACCCAACCATTATAAGACTGTACTGGAGTACCGTGTCCAACAGATGCAATTTTTGAGATATTTTTGAAATAATCAAGAGGTTTTTTTATTCATAATCAAAGCATTGGCTGAAATGCACTTGGCACTTTAAAACTTTTACATAATGTATATAAACAAAAGCAAAACAAAATCTCCATAAATCTATCATTACTTCAATCTGTCCAACATCTCTGAAGCTGCAAGCGTTTTTTTTTAACAAAATGTTGAAAATATTTACATGGAATTTCCACACTCGCTTCCATACTCACTTACACGCACACATCCACAGCTCATTAGACGCATCCAGCAGCACCCAATCAAATCAATCTTGTCACTGATCTATGTGCTCCTATTAAGAAAGACGCACGGAAAGAGACCGAAGAGTTGGAAGAAAAAAACCGCCACATGACCCAAAATAAACAAATTCCCACCGACGTGGGGGAGACCGATGAGTCACTCTCTCACACACACACACATGCAAACCCATTAAAACGATCGTTTCAATTAGGCGGCGGTTCGGCTCGAACGGCAAAAAGAAAACCCACCAACACAGCCCGGCGGCCCGGTCGTTAGGTTAATTATCGCCCGCGGGCCTTCGATCAAAGCCGCGCGATCGGTTCCCGCCGGTGGATAGTTTTCCGGTAGCATTCACACGAAGCAATTCACCGGGAAGGGGAGGGAGGGCAGCGAAAGTAAGCCCTGCCCCCAAACCAGCCGCCCATCCGACCGATAAAACTCCAACGTAATGATCCCTAATGAGAAAATCAATTATCAAGGAGAGGTGATTCCGGAGATTGGTTTAACTCCCCACCCACACGGGAACACGACACGGAACGGAATAGTTGTCATCCACGTGGCACATGTTGCCCCCGAGCAGGGGGGGTGGTGGCACCGTAAGTGCCGGAGTGGAGAAACGTTCGTTAAGGAATCGATATTCAAATCTCGCATCATGCTGTTTAACAACCGTTCCGAAACCGTTGCCGGTGGAGGCGATCCAACACCAATAATACGTGCTCCGTGGGTCACCCGCACACGCTGCTTCCCGAGACACACACACACACACACACACACACACACACACACACACACACACGAGAAGAAAAAAAACGCTGGATTGGAGACGCGTTCGTACCAGAAATAGGAGAAGTCCCTCCCCAGCGTCGACCCAAAAATGCCAAACTTTTTGGTGGCGGACGGAGACCGAGAAGGTGCTCAGTTTCGAGAGCTCACAGTCATAATGACTTGTTCCGTTACCACCCGACCGACACCGCACATGCGAACACAACCGTAGCGACACGGGAACACGGACAGGAAAAACTATTCCAAGTATTTTAATATACAGCTATGTTGGATTTTCCGTCCTTGTGGGGCGGTTTGACCGTTGTTGGTTTTTCTCTGTCCCCCTTAAAACTCGAGTTTTCGGTCGTGTAGAACGAGCGACGACGACAAGCACGGAGACGAGCGAAAAGCGAGCAGCTCCTGTGTTCTTCGTTTCACGCATAACAAATTCTAGATTTAATTGCTATTATCTGGCACCTTGGAGAAGCTTTTTTCTCTATCTTTTTCCTCTGGCTATGCAATTACGCCAATTTTTCACCTCCAGAACCGAACAGCAGGATGTAAACCCCTGTCCGGAGCAGCACCGCCACGTTGTTTCCCATGGCAACCTGGGATGCGAAATGGACTAATTGATTGGGATCCGATGAAATTCCGTGCTCCCGTGGTGGGAGACTGAAAATCGATCAACCGATACCGCCCGTGGACGACTCCTTCTCCTGCTCGGGGGTAATCAACAGGAGCCAACTTCCAAACCTGAGGTCTGAGTACCTGAGGTCCTTCACCCAAATTCCCTCTCGGGTTCGGCCACACCAGCTGCCCCATTACGATGATGATTGTGGAGGCGAAAAAGTTATCTCCGCTGCTTCTGCATTCATAAACCTCCCACCTTTCCTTCCCACCCAACCACCCCCGGTCGCAGAGAAAAGAAAGCATCCAATCATTGAACTGTCTCACATCCCCGAAAGCACAGACACAGACATCGGCGTCACTTCGTCCGGTTATCTTTCGGTGGTTCGGTTCGGTCCCGGGTCCGGTCGGTTCGGATGTCGGTGCAAATGCAACCGGAACACACACACCCACACACATGAGCATGACGTCGTCGCCTCGGTCGGGGCCAGCGTCGTACCGGAGGACTATAATGGCTTCTGCCAAGTCATCTATTTAATTGACAGATGAACATAACCTTTTATCGTACCAGTCATCGGCACACAATAATACGGGGAACACGGCGGGAGTCCCGAGTGCCACCCTTGCTGCCCTTTTCACGGCTAGCACCCGACCCGGTACGGGCCCGGACTGACCATCGCAGAACCGTACCTTTTACGGATCATCCGTCCCTGGCACGGACGGGTGGTGTTTTTTTTTTGTCGGCACTTACTCGCCCGTTTCGGTTATTTCGGCCCATCGAGCCGTTAGTATTTGAAGAAGTGCGTACGAGCGCACGGGTTACAGGGTTGATAAAAAATATATGTAAACAAACAAACCGGCTCTTATGAAATGCAAAATTATCCCAAAAATTGACTCTCAATCATCAAAACAAACAATAAAAGATAACTAAAGAGGTAAAGAATGGAAAATAAATGAATAAGAAGTATGTAAGTAAAGAATACACTAAAATGTGTTAAAACCACTATCAAAAAGGCCTGAAAGGGAAATGAAACGAAATTTATCAACATGAAAAATAAGAAATACCGTTCAGTCTAGGTTAGTTTAGACTAGGTTCCACATGTGACAAAATACATGTAACTCTTGTAATAACAACAAAAAAATTAGCAAAGTAATGTACAAATAACATTAGAAAGTTGATCTCTTAAAATAATAAATAAAAATGGTTATATTTCAGCAAAAATAAGAAGAAGCAAATTTATTCAAATAGACAAGACTCTTCTATATTATTTTCGTTTGTTAAAACAAAATAATTACTGATTGATAATTTGAAAATGAAAATCATGAGTAAATTGACACAGAAAAAAAACATTCAAAATTCAAAACATGATAACAAATTGTAAAACCAAGCAATGAAAACAAACATTCTAGAAAATAAGCACATAAACCAACAAAAAAACGAAATCGACCCACAGATCAAGCAACACAAAACTAAAACATGGACAAAAAGTGTGATTTAAAAATAGGATGGTGTTCACAGTACCATCGGTATTGGCTACACGAATAGAACAGGATGCTCATTACAATCGATTGAGAACGGTTTGCCAATTAATAATCTCCCCTTGCGCCCGCACAACAACCCCCGTTCGTTGCAAGAAGAAAAGATCTGCATGTTCCCTTACCCGGGATGCACACAAACGGTGACGATAAAGCGAGAGAAAACAGATAATAACAGAATCCGTTTCCTCGCCCCAACCGACGCCGATCGCTGACGAGATGAGAAAGAGCGAGAGCGATGGGACGAGGCCAAACAAAAGAAGAAGACAGTAAAAAAGCTCGAACAGCCCGGGGAGGTGACGGACAGATTTTTCCCTTGTTAAACTTTTTAATTGATATTTTGTTATTTTATTCCCATCATCACCGGGCGTCACCACGAGAGCCAGGACCCGGCACAGGGCGGGGTGTGCCGGAATCGAGGAGTTCCGATCGATAATCGCGCCAACCGCTGGGGCTGGGGCCGAGAAATGCCGTTATCGCTCGAATCAAATCATTAAAATTGACATTTCAATACCCGAGAGAGAAAGTGAGAGATACAGAGAACGAGAGAGCCGACTTTTTTTGTTTCATCCGCCTCTTCTACACACTTTTCCCATTTCCATCTGTGGAAAGCGTAGAGAACTCGTCAACACACACCCACCCTAGGAGGTGGTGGTGGTGAATTTTCTCCAGCGCTCACAGGTTGTCCAGGGAGAATTGGAGAACTAACGAAAAAAAACACACACACACGAACGCAAATTGCATTTCCGAAAGCAATATTGCACACACAAATTGATGATGAATGCATTCGACGCACAGCCGGAAAAATGGAGCCTTCCGGTGGGGGGTCCTGCGATGTCCGTGTGATCGTGGAACAGCGCGAACAGGACACTCGAGAGGCCTCGAGACAAGGCGAGTTTGTGTGTGTGTGTGTGTGTTTAAACTTTCTAATTAACGAAGTTTTTGTTGCAACTCTAACAACTCCTCTGGTCTGTGCTGTTTTGAGTGTATTTGTGTGTGTGTTTTTAGGCCATTTGTTCCACCGGAGGCCCAAACTTGTTCCCTGTGTGACATCGATCGCTTTCCTTTCTCACCTTCGCGCACACATCTTCACATTTTACACACTCACGCTTCCCCCTACGCTGGGAGGACCATCGCCCACAGGCATAAACATTCCAAAAAGCGAGCGAAAACGACACGTTGCACATACCGGCAAATAATGCACGGCGGCGCTCGCAGGTGGGTGGGTGAGGGCGCATTTTCCACCCAAACCCACCCCACCCGAAAGCATCGCCTGCAGGGAGCGCGCGCGCGCGATTGGCGCGGATGCATTGTCGTGAAACAATGCCATGAATTTTGCTAATTAAATTCAAATAAGAACATCATAATGATGGAATTAATTAAAATAAATAGCGCCGCGAGATGAGGCGAGCCGCTAGTCGCACGCACCGGGACCACGGGCCACGGCAAAATTCTAGCAGCGAAATTAATAGCATGCCTTTCGCTCTCATTCCTGGCACCCGGTCGGTCTGGTTCAGGCTCGTCTCGGCCCAGGTGTCGACCTTCTGCCGCGATGATGCCGCAGACGACGATGAAGACCTTCCGTTCCTTAAGGGCGACCCATCTTCTCTCATTACGCGCATCGTTTGTGCGGCCGATCGCGAATGTACACCGGCGCAGCAAAAAAAAACAACGACAAAAGGTCATTACAGCGCGAGTACCACCTCATCTCACCCGGGAATGGATTAAAGCGGACGCCGAAAGACCGCCTCGAATGCCGGAACCGGGGCAGATGGATTGATTTGGCACACAAATTGCACCGTAAATTTTTGCTCCGTCGTTCCGTCGTTTGCACCGGCAGCAACAGCCCGTTCCAATTGGGTGGATGATAAGATTTTTCGCCCCGGCTCGGTTCTGCAGCTGCATCTTTCGGTGGGCGAGCGTGGGAGAACGTTTTGTTTTTTGCTTCGGTGCAGCAGCAAAAAGCAAGCGAAGGTTAAATGGTTTATTTTCCGCTGATTTCGCGCGTGGTGCTTTATAGGTGCTGCTCGTACGCCTCGTAAGGCTTTATGCTTCATAGCAGCCGCGCGGGCTGCTTGTGTGCAGTATGTTTCGCCCGGTTTTCCGTGTATCCTTATGCTGGATTCACGCCTCACGCCGAAAGGATACGAAAGGTGTGCGATGAGGTTAATGATATTTTAAATCAGTTTCCTCGTACTTGAAGAAATAAATGGCGGGATTTAAGGGTTTGAAGCAAGCAGATTTCTCCTTTTGAATTAAATGCACGAACAAACTCATTTTCTCAGAGCAAATTTGAGAAAAAATCTGTGATGAACATACATTTTCAATTTCAAAGGAAAATCTGCATCAAATAACCCTGTAACTTACAAAATTTAAAAGAAGTTTGATACAACATTTTCATAAAATATGTAAAATTCAATGCCAAAATCAAACAACATAATGTAACCAGATAATAAAGAACAAAAAATAACAAACAGTGTCAAAAATCAACTAATTAAAAATGGTTGCATAAACCTGCATAGAAAATATAAACAATTTTGCCACAAAGCACACTGAAAGCATGTTTGAAAGTATGTTGAAAACAAAAGAAGCTATATGAAGATAATAAACAGAGTTTAATTTTTTAAAAGCTTCAAGCTCAAATCCTTAAGAAGAATAGTAAATTGTTGAGACCGAAAAAATAGCGAATAAAGATACTTCAAAATATGCAAACGAAGAAACAAAATCACAAAAAGTATCCATTCGTCTTTATGAGCTTATCTTTATAAATATCATTTTACATTGCCTCTGATTGTCTTCAAGTTTGTTTTACCTTAGATCTGCGCTTATTTCTTCAATGTGACATTTTTTTAAATTTTGTTGCGTTTTTATTTTAGTTATGATCAATAAAAGTGTGCTTTTATATTTAACAGAAACGTGATTTTATTTTATTTTGTTTTTTTTTTTAAATATACTTGTGTATTGTGTGATTAACATTATCTGATATTAGACATCTTCTCCCATTTTTGAACATGTTCTTTATCTGAAATGGCCTACTTATCTTCTAACTTGCCACGAAAGTGACAGTTGTCGTGAATATTCATCTTTGCCCGGCTACTATGATTCAAATTCACCTTCTGCCCGTCCATCTTCCCGACAGAGAAGCCTCAAAATTGAATGATCCACTGCAGCACAAACGTTACACCGTTCCTTTCTCTCTCGCTGCAGCAAACAAAAAAAAAACGCTCCGAACCCCATCATTTTCTCACGCCTCAAGCGTCGGCTTGATTTCTTCGCTCTCTTATCGCCGCCCGTGCATCTCTCTCGACCGCCGCACCGGACACCCAAGGGTCAGTCGTGTTACAGGCGTGCAGTTTTATTTTCCCTGCAGTTTAGCGGAGTGCATGCTCTGCCCGGCAGCATCTTCACATTCTTTTGCTCCAGTTTTATGACCGCACCGTCCGCGCGGACTGACTTGACCGAGCCCGCGCGCCGGCTGGAATGTGAAATTCCAGCGTGTAAGTGAGTGTAAAGTTGGGCCCATCATGGCGAGAGAGCATGGGAAACCGGGACGGTGTGTGTGTGTTTGTGTGTGGTTGCGCCGAATTGATCTCGGTAATTTGCTCGCTCGCTCGCTGCAGAACAAGACCCCCGGAGCGGGTCAGATTTTGCGATACCAAAGTTCTTGTATGTGTGCGTAAGAATGGGGCTTTCCCCGTTCGGAGCAGCTCGATACGGGAGTTATTTTCATAAATACCCCAAGCAACCCAACGTCCCAAAGGTATATTGAAAAATCGTTTTCGCTTTTTGCAGCCCGACGGACCCCGGAAGGGTTTTTCGGCGCGGTATATTGCAAGAACGCGAACCGAGACGCTGCTCCAAATTGCTCGAAACACCCTCGGGGGGGATCGGCGAGAGAACGGTCGGTTACGATGCACCAAAGTGCAGCTGCAACAGCACCGGATGGCTCCGACTGGGGGGAGATGCTCACCTGCACCTTGGGAGTGCCTGAGACTTGGGAGCGCCTTTCGAATGAACTATTTTGTTATCGATCATAATAAAGCGGGTTTGTGCATTACATCAATCTTGAAACAATAAGTTACCATAAATCTTTCACATGAATCCAATCCATCACGTGGCGAGCTTAAGGCATTGGATCTCTTTTTTGCCAATTTGTATGAGAAGGAGCAAGTTTTATGGTTTCAGTACTTGGGGAGTGAAGAGTTTATCTTTGCAAATTTAAGTAATTTTTCACAAAAATGCACTCGTTCATGCCTATTATTATGAGAAATTCCTTCGACATATACAATATACAACGAACCACACACATACGGCCATCGTCAACCCAAAAAACATGCATTACACGCCGGTCATTTTGAATATTTTAATAATAATAACCATCATCACCGCTATTGGGCTGCACCGGGAGTGTCTGCAACATATGAGCAACATACCGGCGGAACAACATGCCTCCGACATTGGACGCACCACCAGCCACCGATAGTTGTTATCGTTCGACCGCTACCGCCTCGGGCCGGGTGGTTGGTTTTGCTCGCTAGTTTCAGCTGAAGCGAACAACACACCACGGCAGCTTTTTCGGCCATTTTGGCAACGAGCCTTCTGGCTGTAAAATTAATCAAAATTCATCACAACTACCGAATGGGGTGCCGAAGAACATCATCGGATCAGGGGTTGAGGGCTAATTAACCTTTTGACCCGAATGTAATGCAACCGGTTGCGCGAGAAGGTGTTTATTATTGGGAGATTGAAATTATCCCGTCAATTATGATTCATGGGGGGATAGAGTGAGCCGAACGGTTCTAGGTTCTCTAATTTTGACAATCCTGATGAGGTTTTGGTTACTTTCAGCTAAAAATTCCTAACAACCTTCATGTAAACAACTCTTAAAAACAGTAAACATGAACATCAAGCGTACCTAGAACCAACTAATACCCAATTGAAGACTTTGTCTGGTGAGAGTTATATGAGTTTGAGCCACCTAAGTTAGCCTAGTAAATTAAAAATAAAAGAAACACTTTCGAGTACAACCAGCACTAGTTTGAGTTCCTTTATTGCGATAGTTGGTTTCAATGTATTATGTCATCAATAGAAGACTCGCAACAATATTATAACACATAACAAATATAAAGAAAGATGAATTGAAATATTTGAACATAATAGATCAGTTGTTCGAATCATTATTCTACACATCAAAGGCTCAAGTCATGTGTTCAAATGTCGTTGTGTGATTTGTCGTCTCATTGTTTGTATTAAAAACAATGCCTCTGGCAGGTTGATAGGTATTGGTTTTCCTATTCTACTGATGCTAAGTATTTGGAAAATTTTTGGAAACTTATTGAACATAAGAGCTGACTGGTTGAACGAAAATCGAAGAGGAACATAAACATTAAAAATATAAAATTGTGTTGTCAATATAATAAATCATATTTTCATAGTATTAGAAGAAACTCTGCAAGAACTACTCTCAATCACTCTCGTATAGAATTGGTTCTGCCTGTAAAAATACCCGCACGTTCTTCATAGTACAGTCCACCTGCATGCAGCAACGTTTCCTTCTGATATAGTTTAATTTATGCAATCCCGCGCGATCTTCAAGCTCACGGATGATGTTTTCATCTCGCTGCAGCCTTCAAAAGCCATCTCCACATATAAATCACCTCGCTACGCCTACGACACCACCACGGAACAGTGCACGGAATCGCCAGCATCGGAAAGCCCTTCGTCAAAATATCGACATCGGCACCACACCGGTCAGAAATCCGATTAGTGTAACCCCGCAAGAGTCCTTCGCGATGCAGTTTAGCAAACACGATGCACCGGGTGGCGTGCAATAAATTTCCCCTTCGGTATTTTACACCCAACCGGCCGGGGACGATCGATCCTCGCACACGGGCCCCGTTCCGTTCTCGATCCGACGAGGGTACTGTTCTTCGGCCGACATCTATAATTTTATGATGATCTATAAAATTTATTGGCCTTATCTTGTGCGGTCAGCTGGGAGACCGTTGGCTCGCTCGCGCGCTGGAAGACACAATGACACGTTCGTAAAATTCCCCGATGCACCCAGTTGTTTTTTTTTACGACACACGGTCCAACCGGCCCAAGAGAATCCACGCGGCCAGTCGTGACGCGTCTCGCGGATTGCGGGTTTCGACTCCGCTTTGGAAAATCACCGACAGGCCGGCCGCCCAGCCCGGCGCTTTGTTTATGCAACGGGCTTTAACGATGGACCGTCGTCTGAGGGCCACCAACAGCGATACCGAAGGAGAGCTGCTCTTTTGCATTTGTGTGCGGATTTAGACAACGGCCGGACGAGCGAGCGAGTTAAATCTCGATCGTTAAACTTTGGGATGATTTTCGCAAGAGGCGTTGCAGCCTGCACATGTGTAAAATGAATTGCAGCGATGCTTTCATGGCGGGAAATGAGCGATTCGACATTCTACAGAGTGCAATAACACTCCCGATCCGATCGTTACGGCAAAACGCGACTGACGGATCCACTGGTTGAGTTGCGTTTGTTCTGTTGCGGATAATGTTTGAAAACTCTTCTTTACAAGTATGTATGTATAAAACTGTGAAAAGAGGCGAATAGTTTCGTTCGCGTTATTACAATTGGCATACTTTTTGCTTTTTCAGTCGTTTTATTGCTTTTGTGCTTCTTGTTTTGGAAACTAAAGGTTTGCTACTCTATCCTGCAAGTCTTTTGTATCTTTTATTGTTATCTTTTATTGATATTTTATTGACTTTTGTTTAGTTTGTTTATTTAGTTTTTTTAAACTAAGAGGTCTTGCTTAAGTTTTATCCTTCTGTTATTTTTCTTAATTTGGATGAAATTTTGCAACTATTTGGGAAATGTTTCTTGCTATTGTCTTCTCTTTTTCACTTCAATCTCTCTATATCTAATATCCTTATATTAATACCGTTCGGCCGTTTCAATTGTTTGTTGTGTTGTCTTTTTTATTTAATTTAGTTTAATCATTTAATATTAGTTAGATTTTGAATTAAAATCCGAATATTACTTCTTCTTCTTACAAAAAAAAAAAACACTGCCTAAGCCATCGTAAACTATCAAGCCAGCCATTCGACCCCCTGTGGCTGTTGTCATAATCCCCAACTGTCAGGGCTTTACGTCAATCTTTGACGATAGCGGATCGACTGAAGGGGTCGCGCAGATTTCGTTTTTGTTCAATCGTTTCCTTGTTTTCCTCGCCGTATCACACCAACGGGCTGACGTTTCAGCCGTTGACAAGATCACCGCTGCTGCTGCTGTTCCCGCTGCTCTTGTCAGCCTCGTCAGGACACGGCGCACTTTCCTCCACCGGGAAGCTTAATCTGATTGAGCGGCCGAGAGACCGCACCGGCTACCTAGTTGTCACCTTCGGCGACGATATCGGGCCTCACTCACGTCAAAGCGCAACATCAACGCGCGCCAGCGGCAGGCAAAAAAGATCGCGGCTTATAGCGGCGGCTCCTTCGGCGTATCGCTTCTGGTGGCTGGTGCGCTGTTTTTGTTTGTTAGCTCTCTCTCTCTCTCTCACTCTCTCCACACACACCTCGCAAAAACAAAGACAAGTTTCCAGTCGGGCGCTTGCATGGATTTCATGTCGCTTTTAATTGCTGCTGCTGCCGTTCGGTTCAGCCTTCAGACTGATCGCGATCGCGCGGCTATCTACAATAGCGACACACAGACAAACAAAAAAAAACCGCTAACCACTTTAATCTCTCTCGCTCGCTCGTTCGCCGCCGAGAACGTTTTCGCCGCGTTCCGATTGATTGGATATAATTATAAGTAAAGCTTCTAGGAGCGACTATCTGCAGAAGTGGAGCGATGTCGCTTACAGGAGCGCAGACGTCGCGATATCTGTCGCGATACCGCCCAATTCCCCGGTAGCGAGCGGTGGTCCCTTTAATCCCACCGGCATGCGGGCGCGATGTTTCAGCGGGCTCTCATTTACGTCCATCTAATTAAAACACGCCAGGGAGCGCAGAAATATGACAAAACCCCCTCCGGACTCGACGACTGGACTGCGACGAATGTGTCAATTCCTGGACGCTCGAGCAAGGAACACGATTAAGGCCAGAAAAGGAAAATCGAACTAATTCGATCACCACGATATCCGCTCCGCGCTGCGTTCATTCCGGCACGCGGCCCGCTATCTTGACCGCTCGGGGTTCGCGCCGCGCGGAAGGATAAAAGTGAGTGATTCCCTTTTCGGAATCCCCGCGCGACCACGACGACGCCTTGCACAGTACCGAGGGGTGGGGGCACGAGCGCGATAATGAGGAGACGGCCCGGTTCTCGGTTCCCGGTTCTGGAAGTCCTGCCGCGGACGCCACGGGTGCAAATAATAATGTGTCGGGGTTGCGCGCTCATTAAAGTGAGAAAATCCGAGTGGATCGAGAAATTAGTGAAGTTTTCGAAAGTGAAGTGTGACAGGCGGACACCCAGGCCCCCGGCCCACCCTTAACCCGCCCAACCTAGACAACAACAAACAAACGACTTCGCCTTCGCGCACTCTACCACCACAAAGACCGGATGGAGTCGCGTCACACGGACGCGTGGTTACTTATCGGTGGTGACAAAACAAAAAAACCGAAACGCACCTCTTACAGGAGCGCACCAATTCTTTCGTAATTGATGAGCTGCTTCAGCGTAGTTCGGACGGTATCCGCTAGAGGGGCGGATTGGTTTAAGTGTCAGTGTCGATACACTTGTTGCATTCGCTAGTTCGGGCGTATTTCAGGGCGTCGTTTGTAGAGACACTTCTCACAAGTCCAACGAGACTTCACAATGTTGTGAGTCAGACTGTGAAGTTCATGTTCTATACTACAAATCTTGACAGGACCAATTGCATCCATAACAAAGGTGGATTGTGGTTTGCGTGTTGGAGGTTTAAGATCATACGTAACCTCCTATATCGAAGTTTTTTCATATAAATTATAGTTTTTGAAGACTACTGTGGCCTTGTATTCAAAACATAATCACAAAATAAAACGATCTACTCAAGATTTTGAAGAGTTTGCGCCTAATACAGCTTTGTACAATAAAAAATTCATCGATAAGTTTGCTAATTTACAAACGTATATAACAATTCCATTATTATTAGGGTCCAATAGAAAGGAACTCATGTAGAATTTGACTAGCTTATGGAATGCGTCCCCCAGAATACAAAGATCTCACTGCAGACTCATATAAGACAGGTTAGTTTTGTTGGAATTATCTTTACCGGTGTGTTAATCCCATCAAGCTCATGTTCAAAGCAACACCCAAAAAAGCGATTTGATTGATTTATAGTTTATGAAGATTTCGACATCACGTAATGCTTCCGACTAGTTCGAAACTAGGGTAACTATTCCATGTAGTGTATCCCTATTGCATTATATTGGCTAAAAGTGTTATTCTCAATTAGATAATGTTGGAGCAAGTGCTTAAAAACAGTCAAAATAATAACCAGATAGCCTTTGTAAATGCCATTCGCTAAACTAATACCAGCGCGCTTTTCGCAAATTAAAAGTTCCCGCTTCCAAAGCTAAAGATGGTGGTTTGGAGCCCACCAGTTGGGAAGCTGAAACTTTGCTTCGTTACCGCAGATTTTACGTCCGAACTTGGAACGACGGAATGTTTTTCTTCTCGTGCAACCGCGGGAGAACAAAAAAAACGCTACTTCCAGCGAGATTTAATTAATACATTGCATTACGCCGGCCCCGCTCGGGTCGTCCGCCAAACCCAACGCATCACGATGCACTCGCCTCGCGTGTAAATGGAATTGATTTTGAGGCACCGGCAGCGGGAAAGCTTCCAAGAAAGCAAACCTGCAGAAGAAACCCGAGAGCAAGTGTCAAACGGAGAGCGAAACGAAACGGAGCGAGCTGACAGTTCTTCGCGGGGGGAGAGTGTGCAAAACCGGCCCAAAGCCAACAATCGCAGCACCGCGAGGATAAAGGGCCCCAAAACAAGAAACCACAGCGCGTGCAGGCGTCGTCCCAAAGACGCGAGCAGCAGTCCAGAACTTCGGAGGGCGCAACAACAGAAAAAAGCGAGCGAGCGCGCACACGCCTTGTCCCAAGACAAACACATTCCCTCGGCCCTCGGCCCTCTGCCCCGAAGAAACCGATCGTGCATCGACGACGACGACGACGACGGCGAAAACCACGATTTCGTGGCCACGTCATGTACCAGCGCCTTCCCAGTATCCTCCAACCCCGGGGGGAACTCCACGGAACGGCCCGGATCTTCGGCGGGCAGGCGAAAATCTTCCCCGGGAGAACATAGAGAGAGAGAGAGAGAGGGGGCCCGCCGCCGCCGTTGGAAAGCGGGCCCCGAAAGAAAACTCGAGCGCATAAATCAGATTTTATTTTCGTTCTGTCAACGTTGATTTATCGCCGCCACGGCCAAACCGTCCGCCCGGGTCCCGGGGTGCGACTGTGCAAAGGGGGCCACCACCAGACCGTCGAGGTTTTTTTTCTCTCTCTCCGTGCTCGGTTTGGGCGTTTACGGCGGAGAGAAGGTGCGACGGTTCTGTGGACGGGCCATTTATAGCGATAAACGGACGAAATTCTCGTCGTGGAGACGGGGGCCGAACAAAGTGGCCCCGTCACGTCACCACCGATCTCGGTCCGAAACGGAAGGAAGCGAACGAAGCGACGACGACGGCGAAGACGACAGACTGATGCAATTCGAAATGAAGATGGACTGCGCCGATCGGAAGGAGGGTTACGTGTGTGTGTTTGTTTTTTATTATCTAAAGGAACAGGGCGAGTGCTGGCCAGCAAAAGCCAGACAGATTATTTCTTACGCGACGCGATTGACGATCCTCAGCCACCGAAAACCGATGGCTACACGAAACGCACACGCAGTGCCCGCTGGATGGGTAAAAATATCACTCCACTGCTCCGTCTTTCCGCATTAAGATTCCGCACGTACGCTCGATGCCTCCGGTGACACACAACCGGGGTCAGCTGTTAACGGGATATTTATGCAGATGATTGGAAAGCAATTTTCACTCCCGGCCCCGTCGGGAGGGAATGGGAAGATTTTTAGGGAAGCCGACCCGGCTGCTAGGCAGAAGTCCAGGACGGCGAATGAAGGCGAACGTTGCACTGCTTCATTAGCTATAAACACACACACAGACGTCCGCTAATGCGTGTCGAAGAGGCGATTGGGACAACTAAGTGGTTTGTTAAGTGACAAGTGACAAGTTTTTGACGATATTTGTTCGAGAAATGCAATATAACGTGAAATTAAGTGACAAGAGAAATGCTTTTCGTTCAACAGAATTCTAGATAAGCATAACATTGGGCAAGATGACCTGAATTGTTGGTTTAGAATAGGAATAGGTTTAGAATGGGATAAGATTAAGGAAGGACATCAACATTGAGATTTCAAATAGCAACGTTTGAAGTTATTAGAGAAAATTCTGAAAGTTGTGCTTTCAATTGATAGATCTAACCGAAACAAGTTCTCCAATGCCATCTTCATATAGAGTCTATTTTCTATCCCTGAGCAGACCATTTGTGTCCAACTTTTAAGGGATGTTCCTGGGGAAGCCAATCTTAAAACCAGCGAAAAACGATATTTCAAAACGATGGACAAACTTTCTAACTAATAGTTTGACATCCAATAACGCCAAAAATAACTCAAATATCGCATGAAGTGTATAGGTATATAGGATGGGATGTCCACTAACGATTACTTACAAGCTGATGGGAGATGAACTGATCAACTGTCACCACTTACATTTACAGCCATTTCAAAACAGCAACGTATCAAAACCATTTTCAACCATCAAAAATAGCGTACATAAAACAGGCCAATATGACTCAGAGAAGTCGAAAGGCAAATCAAAGAGTTAGTAAGCCTCTGAATGTACTTAAAAGAATAAACTTGTTAATCTAATACAGGAGGATATAATCTACACTCGAATATTTAAGAAGAAGAAGAAGAGATGAACTGATGAATGAAAAATTATCAATGGTAATACTACCTTTCTCTTTCGGCTTCGTTTGTGTGTCTACGCCTGGAGACACAAACTTGGACTTGGAGAGACTAGCTTTCTATGCCTTCTCCAAGTAATCCGTTAGATTAAGCCACAAAACCAGAGACCGGAAGTTCAGGTCGTATGTCGGAACATAGGAAGTGTGGACATTTTCGATGTCAAGATAGGGACTGCAACGTCCAAACATCTGAATCAGAACCGTTAAAAGATCCGTTGAAACCTATCATTGAGCATTGAGCATCACCTCATAGCGATTTGAGCAAGACCAGCAGAATGATTTGTTTAGTCCGTTCTTCGTCGACTTAAGATAACTTCAGCTTTCCATTATAACGATATGCTGCTCCCAAAGCGTTGCTCATCTCAAAACAGTCAAACCATCCGAATGTACTAAGGTTTTGAGGAGAAAATGCATATACATACCACACTCAACGCAATCTAGCCCATACGATAAGAAGAGCGAAAAGAGATTAGAAAAGAGATTCACACACATTTGCAAAACAATCATCAAAACAAAGTCCTCTCCATAAAGGACGTTCACCCGCGACAAGACGGAGGCACTTCCAATTACATCACAGCGCCACTGCCATTCCTACAGACTCGAACGCATCCCAGTCGTTGGGTCAATATTGAACTTTCTAGGCGCGTTCATTATCGGCCCGACAACCTCACATTGGGTAACCACCGCGGGACGTTTTTTCTTAATCACGTGACATTGTTCGGGAGGCTGCACACGGGGTGGTCCGGGCCGACCCGGAAACAGCTGATCCGCAGGAACCATTAAGACGAATCGCCGAGCGAGAGTTGCGCCTATCGAACCGATCGGAATCCTCTAATGACTTACTGGTTTCCTTCAAGGTAGGTTTTGCGATGCGGGGGGGGGGGGGGCAAGCGGGGAAGGTCACCGAAGAGGTTAATGGCGACGACAGGCACGACAGACGGAGGCACCGAGTCCGCAGTGCAAGCGAAAGCGCGTCTTCGTGCCCCGACGACGACGGTTCCACCGCGGCAAACGCGCCAGTAACGCTAAAGCACACACACATACAATTATAAAAGCCACTCACAATCGGCAACATAATCCGAACAATTTTCGAGTTAATTATATTAACTTGGTTCGACTGGGCCCGCTGACTGGCCCCGGCCCCAGTCCGCAAATGGTGAAGGTAAATATAATTAAAAACAAATAAAACACCGCTAGAGCGGGAGATAATTGGAAACCGTCGAAATCCGGTGGAACCGGTCGGGCGCGGAACATTAACTAGCCATTTACCACCGAGTGCCCGAGTGTTCGCGCACGGTGGCCTCCCTTCGAAATGGCTTCGAATGGGTCAAGCCAGCGCCAATCCAATGGTGCGCGATTGCGCGATTCAGCAGCTTTGGAGACTCCCGGGCAGAAAGGCGGTGATGGCGATGGTGGCCACCACGTTTCGTAAAGTTTATCCCTGATAACGAGCACTGGGCCACTGCAGACTGCCGCAGAGTCTCTGCAGTTATCTCCCCGCACACACTCACCGGTCGAAACTCCTCGAAAAACCCTCGCTAAGGGTGGGTCGAATTTTCCGACAAAGCCGAACGCATGGATCCATCCAGGTGTGCCATGGCGTCGCTTCGCCGGGAGTTGGCGGTTTCACGCGCCGAAGAAGACCGGCTCCCGTTCCAGGGACTGGAAAGTGGAAAATTGGAAAATTCTGCAACGGCACTGGGGTTGTGCCTGTGTGTGTGTGTGAAGAACCCCGGCACCCCGGGGATCATTAGCCCCGCGTCCCGGTGTGGTTGGAAGTCGAAACTCATCAGGGCCAGCGCAGCAGGCCAAGCGCACCGTCCGGCGCCTGCCGCAAGGTGATTATGCAAGCCCGGCTGGTGCGAGTGCTGACAGCCAGCATCCCGAAGGTCCGAGGGATCTAATTGGGAAACGCCGTACCGTGTCCACTCTTCAAGGTGGACGCCGGCAGGCAGGCATGCATCCATCCATGCATAGCATCCACACCCAGCGCCGTTATCCAATTCCCTTAAGACCCGAAAAGTTCTTCCGGAGCGCCATTGTGTGTCCCGGGAGTCCAAAGGATTGTCCGGTGACACATTACACACACACACACATACGCACGTAGCGAGCAGGAATGCGGTAATTATTGCACCAAAACCAAAGCCACTAACAGCCAATTATATCGGATGAAATATGGCGAGCGCGCACACACGCACGCACTCTGGCCACCAAAAAGTTAGGAGCCAATTCTTCGCTTCTTCGAATGCCCTGTAGCTCCTCTGCGCTGTGGAAAAAGCGATCCAAGCACCTTCACAAAAAGGGTCAAAAAGCCCCCTTTTCATAATAATGCATTTTTATGCATCTTTTATTTACAAAACAAGCAGACTAAACAGGGACACAAACCCACCTTATCTCTCGTCCTAATTAACGTTAATCAGCATACCTTACACTCACACCCGCTCGAAATCGCAGTTGAGCATTCGGTGCGTTCTGGTTCGGATTAACACGGCCGGCTGACTGCAACCGTCGCGTGTTGTTCGTAGCTGCGCTAGGTGGTGGGTGATTATTTATTGTAAACGTACGCAATTAACGCCCTCCCCCCAAACACCGGGGGGAACGTGTTATCATTTCACTCCTAATTAAGGAATTAATTCACACGAAAGCGCAATTCTTGTCACACAAAACCGGGCCCTCCCGTCGAGGTGCGCGTGTTTGGGCATAATTTAAGCTGTGCTGGGTTGAGAGCTGGTAGTTTTTGTTGCCGCGAATAGATAAGCTACGGTGGTGTGTGTTTTGCATGATAAATGTGGCGGGCTGGCTGCCGGCTTTCTAGAAGCCGGGGGGAGTTCGAGAATGTTTATATGGTGTTTATCTTACCGCGTAGTAGTGCGCGAGCTGAAGTAGGAACGTTCCACCTTACCTGTAACGACAGTGAACGAATGGGAGAAATAATGATTAGTGAAGCAGACGAAAAGAAACACATACAAAAATATGTTCAAAAAGACCATAATTAACATTATTTTTTGACGAAGGACCCATTCATTTGGCTTAGTCTATTTCGTTCTATTTTTTGTATTATTATTTGAACGTTTTTCCTCAAAATTGTTATTTGATAGGGGCATACGATGAATTAAATACACATTTGATACAACTTTAAGTAACATTGAAAAAATATGCTGAAAATATGACGCGAAATAATCAAACAAATTCATAATGTGCAATCAAAGCTATTTCAGTATAAAAGAAAAACATTGACGGGTTCAATGATAACTAGGATGTCGCTATGCTTAAAAAAGATCATAAAAGCTGTTCTTACCCATCCCGAAAGTTCTTTTTTACAGTTATAAGCAGCACTTGTCAGTTTAACAAATCATCGTATTCGCATTTTAAAAATTTCAGAGTTTTTTTATAATTTATATCATTTTTATGTGATTTTTGTTGATGTTTTTTCAATGTCAGGTATTATACTAGTATAAAATAAACTGTAAGGATTAATCTATCAATGTTTTCTTCTATTATTTTCGGTTACAATGCAATTCAACACTTTTTTCTTGAAATCTTATAGTTTAACAAATCATCCCATCAATGTAGTTTGAAGGTTTCAGTGTTTATTATTTATTTTATCTTTATTTTATGTTTTTAAATATTTTTTTCTTTTTTTTATTCCTATATTATACTAGTAGAAAATGTTCTGTAGGGCTGAAGCATTCGTCCTTTTAATCTTTTATATAAAAGGATATTTGAATACGATTTTTATCATTGCAATCCTGAAACACTGAGAAAAAAATACTCCGACGCGAACACCTGAAAGCTCCAAAAACATTTTTTCTTCTATTTTCAAACGGGATCCACACACATAACTCCACAAACGCACACTCAGATTAGAAGCTAAGCATTGTTTGCGTTCTATTTAGAAACATAAATTTGCATTATTTATCAGCCTCGGGAACATATTTCTAGCCATGCCGAGCTTCAGACTAGGGCCCGAAATTGCATCCCAATTGTGTTATCGTATTCCTATCCAAATACTCACAAACTCACAAACTCACAAATAAAAGATGATTTGCCTGCCGCAATTTCGACAAATCATCCAGCCTGAACGCCTGGGAAAAAAACAAGCCGAAATGCTCCAAAAAAAGGCTTCGATCTAAATCGATTCAAATGCACACGCACCGGCACAAGCACACTCTGGTGCAAAGGCAAAACTAGGTACAAAACAATGACACCAAAACTAACACGCCCCACCACCGGGCGCGAGCGCGCGCGTCATCGAAACCGTCCGGAAACGAACGAAAAATTTAATTAAAAACTCGCAATAATCGATCTCACGCGGGACAGTGGCGGTGGTTGGTTGACGGGGCGGTAGCCATAGCGAAACACACGCTTTTCCTCTGTTTGATTGCTACAAACAATATTTATTGGAAGAAGAAGCGGGGCAAAAAAACGCCGAAGCGCGGTGGAAAACTAGTACGCACCCGTCGGCGTCGTCACATAAAAACCTAGTATTGGTGGAGTGGGAAAACCCCCGTGAGCCCAAATTTAAAAACGTATTTTTTAACGGCGACACGTGAGCCGACACCGATTGAATCGGAGAGCGAGAGAGAGAGAGAGAGAGATACTAAAGAAACAGCACTGTGTCTGTGGCTGCGTGAGGCATTAAATAATCTAACTCACATAAAAAGGGGTGAGCAAAACAGAAGAAACAACAACAAAAAACACAAAACACATCGCCTACTACTACTAAAAAGTGAACAAAACGAAATTGCTCCAGTTGCGCACCTAAACAACTGGGCGGAAGGAAATTGAATACTGGGACTCTGGCACGACACCGCGACCGCTTTCGGAACCGATCGAACGGAACGGGGAGGCGGCAGCAGTGCGCTCTCCTGTTGATTGGGCGACTGGAAATTGTGTTTGTGGAGCATAAATATGGCGGGCTCCAGGTCCGAAGGCAAATCCAGCAACCGCCCCTTTTGCACCGAAAATAATTGCACAATTGACTGTGCGCTTGGTGGAATTTTGGAGTGTTTTTTCTCTCCTCCTTCTCGTTCTCCTCAGTTATGTCCCATGTCCGCGATGTCGATCGATTTTCCATGCCGGAAGTACTCAGTTCCCATTGAAGTGACGCTTACTGCTTCGCCCGGCTGCGTAATGCCGCGAAATCAAACATGACAAAACGGATGAAATTAAATTAGGAAAAAGTAGTGACACGAACCAGCTCTGCGGAAATTAAAGAACTCCGATGCCGGATGTTACCGAAGTGTCGATCGACCGATCGGTTCGAGCGCTAATCCGTGTCCGTGTGCTTTGATCGTTAATTGAATTTCGTATTTCCCACCCACCTTTTTTGTTTGGGGAACGTAAGACAGCCGTTTGTAATTCCACGCGGAACTAATGACACTCCTACGATCGGTTTTAGTTGGTCCAAAACATTGACGTTAACCTTAGGACAATACAAAACCAAATCGATTTCGAACCGACGCAAAAAGATCTTCGACTGGAGTTCTCGGAGTTCTCGTAAATCTCGTCAAGGCTTAGAGATTCCTCGCCTGATTGGGTCATATTTTAATCACCATCCCCGGTTCCAGCGGCCGCTTCCGTATGCAGGTGATTTTGACGCCCGGAACTCGGACGTCCTCTCTCGCAGAAGGGAATGCCCACCGGGCACCAATCAACGCGGCACCGAACCCGCGACGCACCCGACGCGCCGCGTGAACTAACTAATCGCTTATAGAATCGACGGGTTGATTGTTGTTGAACGTACACTCGCGGCGTCCTCTTGGTGCGCGTATCGCGAACGGAGCCGGCCACAGATTGCCTCCATTGTTGGTGCCCGTGGACGGTGGTGATTGGGCTCGCCGTCCCGCGGAAGGACGGCTCGGGCCACCGGACCACTGCAGCCCGAAACAATAGTTCATTTCACCCTGTTGATAAGAGCCGCCGCGTGATGCGATTTTTCGGCACGGATGAAGCAAATCCCGGGATTGACCCGGGAGCCGCTGCACCCGAAGGCTAATGGCTACACCTCGGAGGAAGCGTCTCGTTCGGCTGCCGCGTGATCGCAGCTGGGAACAGCGTTTATCACGTTGACATCTCAGGTGTGCGGACGCGCAATTCCCAAACGGCTCTCGGCGCCCGTACCGGGAATCGCGATTAGGTGCGTCGGCAACATGTCGGCAAGTGAACGGTGAAGGATTAGAGCCCTTTTGCGAAGGCGTTTTCGAGCGAATGGTAGGAACGCGGCAACTGTCAATCATAGTTAAAGGTTTGATTGGAGAAGGAAACTTTTAAAATATTGTAATGGTCTTTTAAACTTATTTATGAAAGGATTTCTTATATATGGAACATCTTCAACCCAGTTGTTATCTTCAAAATCTGACCAAATCTCGCCAAATATTTGCTTGGACCATAGCATGACCTTTTGAAAAGTAACACATACTACAATAAGATATTTTTCCCCGAATAATTCCTAGTTAATCACTTAATTTGTGACATGAAAGAAGTAAAATTTTGTAGCAAATTTATTGATAAAAACATGTTTATTTTTAACAGATATATCTCCTCGTATAGTGGCAACATTAAAAATACATCAAAGACGTTCGAAGTCCAGCGTAATAGCTCTGTTCCTTACCGTGTCAGATCTATCCCTAGATTGTGCAGAATTAGTTAGCGTCAAAGTAACTTACTTTCATTTTGTTAGGGTTATTATTAAATGATACCAGGGTTAACACTGTCGACATCTGTAGGGAAAACATCGCACTTTCTATGTACTAGTAATATGTAGTAATAGGTAGAAGTCAATCACTAAAGTTCATCTGACAAGTTATCTTGTAACGATGGCCATTCTACGATTTGAGTTAGTCTTGCAATTACCCAAATCGGAATATTCGTACGATCGTGGAACGTACGTTCCGAAGATCATTTTTCTCATTTTAAGAACATATTGATGGACATCTCACGCATTGTACGTTCCCTGGAACGTACGGGTTTTGAAATTTACGCAAATATCACGATTGGAGCTTATCCATAGTAAAATCACTTTCTGCAGTCAAAAATATCGTTTCAAAATTACAATAAAACACCCAAATCGCGATTAATTGCGTATGTAGCGTAACAGACGAACGATCAACATACCCTACCACTAGTACTCACCATCTCATTTGCGTGCCATTCGCTCTCTCTTTCTCCACAAAACGCCATCAAACAGACAGACCAGACAACAAATGCACTTCATTAAACCCCCTAAAAGAGCCCAAAACACGACGCACAGCCACAGGTGCGCGACCAGGTGGGGCGTTCGAAATGTGTAACTCCATCTATTACCCTTCCAAACTGGATCACCGAGCTGTTTCGTTTCGTTCCGTTCCGTTCGACCGTTCGTCGCGGCTCGGTGCGGAAAAACAAAGGGCTCGCTGATTGTTGCCACGATCCACCCGTTCTTCCTGTTTCCTGTGCCGGAAAACGTAATCTGTTTTCCATTCAACCCCCTCCTCCCCTTTTTCTCTCCCCAAACGAAGTGGGTGGGTGGGTGGGTGTGGTGCCGGGTCAGTCGATACCACGCCGAAGGTTCCCGCGTTGGGGAGAAGGTTAATGTTGTACTTTAAAGGTTATTATTGATTTGTGATTGATGCATGTATTAGCGCCCACGCGCGGCATCCCCGGGGGTGAGACTTACAGGAAAGGTCACGGAGGAGCCAGGAAGACATCCATTTTGTAATGAGTTTTTGCAGCGCTCGCGCGCGAAATTCAAACGGCCACGGCAAACGAGGCAGTCGAAGGGGAAAACGAGGGAAACAAACCGGCGGCTCGTCCGTAATGTAATGAGTTTTTAACGCGAGTGGATTGGAAATGACTCACCTCTATGCTGCGCCGCTTCACGCTCCGGTGTGTGTCGGTGTAAAGTGCACTTGATTGATGTAGCGCACCGAATCAAAGATGAATAATTCACAACGAATTGATTGAAACATATTCTGCCGCCGCACGGTGCCCCGTACAATGAGAATGACCCACCCTCGGGTTGCTCGCAGGTGAACCGGGTCTCGCAGGTGAACCGTGTGACAAATACGTGCAATTTCGCGTGCAACGAGAGAGGGGATGGCTGCCCCCGGATCGGGGCGCAATCAATTCGCAATTATGATCGGCAATTTGCCTTAATCTTATGATAATTGAGCAGAAGGCTCCGCATCGTGCCTTCCAAACCAAAACGGATGCCGCTCTGCGACATAGGAAGGAGAAGATGAACTGCTTTGAAGAGGGCAACAATAAGAGAGAAAAGCCACGAAGTCAAACGTTCGTCCACGATCCGCGATTCTTGAATATCTTGGCTCTTTCGTTCTTTTTCTTCATTTCAACCCCAAACGAACATCGATCACAATGTCATCGTATCGAGACGGAAAAGATCGCCGACTGGCATCCACGCAATAATTTAGCCGTTTTGTTTCTTCGCAGCCCTTTTATCCAACTTTATCCGCTTTGCATCGGTTCATGCATTGGTAAGGCGGCTTGAAAAAATGTGAAAATGCAAGAAAAATGTGGTGAAATGATTAAAATTTCCAAAAAAATGAAAGATTATATAAAACGATTAAAAATTGATATAAATATTTGTTCCATTACACGTCAAAAGATGGCGCCACTTGATAAAGGAAAAAGACACCAACAATACTTATAACATTGATATAAAACTTCGTTCCACAGTCCGTCAAGAGATGGCGCCACTTTAAAGAAAGAAAATACACTAAAAATTCTCAAAAAATTGGCATAGATGTACGTTTAATTACCCGTCAACAGATGGCGCCACTTGATCAACGTTGCAGCAAAGGATTTTATAGGTTCTTTACATTGCTACCGGAAAATCGTAGCAAGTGCATTTTACAAAACGTGAAAGAAAAAGACCACAAAATACAGAGAATTGTACAAAACGAAGCAAAACTAGCTTCCATTCGAAAACCTTCCAAAAAATCCCATATTGCACTTGCTAATACGACAAGGAAGCGTGTCTGCAAATGGCCGTGAATAAATACGAAAAAAAGAAGAAACCCAACAAAAAAAAAGAACGCCAAACAAATCCTGCAGCAACTTCAACAAACAAACGAACAAAAAAAACACGCAGACAAACATGAAGCTTAGGCGTGTAGCGGGATTATGTATGCGTTTCGTGTTATGGAAATTGTCATCTCGACGTGCGGCTTTAACGTCGTTCGTCCGCGGTTGAGAAGACGAGAAAGCAACAAGAACATCAACAGCGGCGCAACAAAAAAACGGCCGGCTAGTGTTGCTGCCGCAGCAACAAAACGGACCAGAGCGAGGAGGAGGAAGAAGAAGAAAAAAACGGCACGCAGCAGTCAAAACTGCTTCCGAACGAACTGTGAACGTCAACAAAAAAAACACGGACGGAATCGCAAACCTTAGGGATCGCCCCGCCGGAATCAGGACGACAAAAGGACGACGACGACGACGGTTGGTTTTTTGGTGAAGAAGCCCACAGTGGGAGGGGGAGGGGGGGCTCGCGTGCTGCGACGCCGATGGGAAAGACGGGAGCGTGGAAGAAATTTATATTCACCTGCAGATGATTTATGACCCGGTTATTATCCGAATGAGCGTTTTATTGTTCCTGCTGCTGCTGCTTCTCCCATTCTTCTTTGCATGCTGGGCAACCCCCCCCCCCCTAACCCTCCCAAGCCATCGGAATCCTTGAAACATGAGGAGTTGCCGTCCGTCCGTCCGTCGAACTCTCTGTCTCTCTTTCGCAGCTGCTGCTTTCTCTGAGTCAGGCGCGGAAACTAGAAATCGCTAGGACGTGGTAGTTGGGGGAGAAACGGCCCCGGTTCCAGCTGTATCGGCGACCCTTTCCCGAATTCCTTTCGCTAGTTTCCCATCCAATCCAAACTAGCCTCCTCGATGGGGTGATATCAAACCCGGCGTGCTGAGCGGAGCGGAATGGAAGGCAGATTGTGTCCCCGGATTGTTCAGGAATTTTCAATAGCGCAATGTCCGCCGTTCCTCACCGGGCATGACTCAAAGTCACGATTTGCCACCTCTCCCTCGCCCGAGCGCCCAACCGATACCTCAAATCTCAAATCTCTTGGCATTAATACACACACACACCACCTTGTCCCACACAGCAGCCACCCTGGAAGCACCCTGCATGTCGCGGACGTACGCGGGATAAGTACCGGGCTGCCACCGCTTATCGCGGAACAGCGCGTGTTTGCGCGAGGATGAACCGTGTTTACCTCCATTCGCCTCGCGGCAGCGCATCGATGCTCGCGCGGGTCACGGCTCGCGAGCCATGGGAAGGTGCGCTCACGAATGATCGAAGTAACCTGAGCGATCGGATTTTGAAGCGGGTTTGATGTAGAGTTGTGTGAGCACTGAGTGAGAGTGAGTGAAGCTAAATAACTTTGCAATGAGGCGAAAGCATTAACATCCTTATGTAGAGTTGTTATGTCTCTTCCAGGAACCTTTGAGAACAGCTGGGAATCGAATCTCTGACTAGTAAGTCACTCCAGCACGAGTTAGATTCTAACGACTCCCAATGCTTCAATCCCTTCAAAAGATCTTTTAAAGGATCCTGTGAGATTCAGATCCCTGCAGCGACTAATAACTCACGCCAAAACAAGTCCCATTCCTAACGGTTCCCAATCTTTCCATCCCTTCAAAAAATCTTCAAAGGATCCTTTGGGCTTCGAATCCCTACGGCGGATAGTACGTCGCTCTGGAACGAGTTAGATTCTTACGACTCCCAATCCTTCAATCCCGATCAATCTTGCTCGTTCACTCCTTACTCGTTCTCGTTCGCTCTTTTGGGATTCAGATCCCTGCGGCGACTATCTAGACAATCTTTAAACTTCTTCAAAGAATCTTTCAAAGAACTCTTTATGATTCGAATCCTTGCGGCGGTTAGTAGCTCACCTCTGAGTGAGTTGGATTATAACGACTTCCAAAACATTTTCATAGCGATTGGGATCCCAACGGTGTGTCTCTTACTAACGCATTCTTTAAAGAGTTATTATACTCATCTGTAATTTGATGACGTGACCCCACCAGTTGAAGTTCTGGCCAGGTTTCTCATTGATATTGCAAATAACACCCCGACTCCTTGATCATTCGAAGAAATAACCACATCACTTGATCATCACTTGAGCTATAAAACGGACGGTTATGATCGTTTTAGCGTACTATTTGAAGTTTATGTTTTATCTTAGAATACGTTTCACTTCTTAAAATGCTTATTCTCACGACGCTTCCTCCCTGTCAGTCTGGCCTTGTTACAAATATAGATTTCTCAATAGTATTTTTATAATATTGGATTGTAAAGAAATGAAATCTCTTCGATTTCCGCACCCATAATTCACCAAGTACCTCAGCAACACCTCATCGACATCAACCAAAACCAAATTGTGTCACTAACGCTTCAGAAAACCCCACCAAAAAGCATCAGCTGTCCAAGTCCGCTGCATTCTGCGGCCATCCACAGCTGGAACTCGCACTGCGAGCAAGGAAAGCGGAACCGCTCGTGCGCGCTCATATTGCTTCGGCTGAAAGCGGAAGATTTATGGCCGACGACCGCTGGACGCACGCCGTCACGGGTCGCCGTTAAAATCTTTGCCCAATAATTCTGTAAAACCAGTGCGGGCGCGACGCGTTTACAACAGCACATCGCACGCACCATGTGAGCGGCAGAAGCAGCAGCAGCAGGAAACACCACAGGAAACCCGTTTACGACGTATAAATTAATTTATACTAAACTCCGTGAAACCGAACCGATCCGCCGCCAATCGTCGCCGTTCAACCCCGGCGAACCGATCGCAGTACAGCGCTTTGTTCTACACGACCATAAACAGCACCGCGCGCGGTCATATGCGTGTGGTGTTTCGCTTTGTTGTTATTATTAGATGGGTCCAAATGCGCGCAACGCCTGCTGCGGTCATCACGCATCTAAACAAACGACTTTGACGACTTTTTCCGAGAATTTTGACGGTTGGGTGCGGTGTGGTTTTTATTGGTTCCGAATCCGATTGCGCCACACGGGTGAAACAGAAAAAAAAAACCACCCAAGAGCACGCGGAACGCGGATCTCGGAACTGTAATTTGATCGATGGTGCCGACGGATGGTGTCCACCACGCTGGAAGTAGGGCAGCAGCAGCAAATTTACGTCCGATCGCGCAGCTGCAATGATTTATGGTTAGTGGATGTTGGTGCCTTTTAAGAATATGCAGCTTTTTTGTTACGGGAACGACAGATAAAAGACTCAATAGAACTGCATTCCTAACCTCCAAGCTGACAGGGACTTCCCGTCCTCTAGCTTCTTCATCTCGACCGCTGCTCCGATGGCATTAGCATCTTAAAAGACACTCTATCAATTGGAAGCAAATACAGGAAACACTTCTGCGCCTAGTACTTCCCTCTCTCTCCGAAAAAAGCTATTTATGTGACCATCGGTCAATCATCTCCACGCTTATTCCGCTGCAGAAGTACCAGCAGCAGAAGCAGCAGCAGGAGCAACGAGTTCCTAACTCCTCGGACGCCTAAACTCACCCGCACAAGATACACTTGGACACACTTCGCGCCCACTCAGGTCTCCGGATCCAGACATTGGCTGGCACGGGGTGTGTGTGTGTGTGTAAATGGACACTCTTCTCCCGTGACTCCGCTCTGCTCTCCACAACACTCTTGAGCGTCGGGGCAAAGTCGAGAGGCCATCATCGACCTGTTGGGCTGACTGTCACCGAGCTGTATGTGTGGGCGAACGAAAGGGGTCTTCTACCGCGGGCCCGTTAGGAACTGGCCCAGACTGGCGGGCGTGGGTCATCCTCCCGGTTGGACACTCGAGCCGCGTATCCAACGCGCGCGTGATTTATAGGGACCCGTTATAATTTATGCGACTTTTCTCTCCCGTTCGCTTGCGCCCGCGAGTTTTCGCTTACGTCGATGGAAGCCTCTTGTGGAACGGGGCGCGTAGGAGGATTCGGTTCTGCCGGTATCGGCCTTCTTCCCCCGGCCATTGTTTCTCACCCCCAAAAAGAACACGAGGGTGCTTCAACACCGTCCCTTAAGAGGTTTGACTTCTTGCCCGCCTCGTTGTGCTGCATTGGGAGTAACGTTTGAAATGAACTGGGCTCAACTGGGTGTTTTTTGTATGGTTGTAATGATTCATACAGGTGATGAAAGTGGTAAATTAATTTGAAAATGATCGTAGTACATGGAGGCCTATTATTAGGTGCTTAAAAAGCGGATATATAATTAATTATATTTATTGTGAGTCAGCTTAAGTAATGAAACTTTTAAAAACTCTACCGAAAACAGAGGTCTTGAATAAATAAAACCCTTTCCGATACGATAATAGCATAACAATATTAGAAACACTTGATTTTGTTAATGAAAATTGCACAAGCCAACCTCCCCTTTCACTTTCTTCCAACATCCAGTCTCATCGCTCCCATAAGCTTCCAACATGGCGCTCCAGCACCCTTTCAAACAGCGCATTAAACACGATTTAAGCGTTCGTCTCTTACGTTCAAATTCCGAAATGCTCTGAACAAAAAATCCCCTTTCACCACGCACCACGGAACGATTTGGCTTCTATCTTGTGACTTCCTTCCGTCTGGACACGATCGTGTGCGAAAGCCACAAACTGTCCTCCGCGTCGGGGAAAAGAAAAATGGCAGAATGGGAAAAATGGCTAGTGCGGTATGCAAATGTTATGCTGCAAACTCACACACGCTTTTCGCACTCTTACTTCGGTCGGGTGCCTGGGGTTCCACGGAAGAAGGACAACATGGCTTGGCCGGGCAGGCTCTACGTTGTTGGTGATGATAAAAAGAGTTTTGTTTAAACGTAACTCCCTCCTATCTACGTCTGTTTTGAGCTCTCAGGGTACGATCGGGGAGGATTATTTCTGTTAATGGTGGTTTTCGGTGTGGATACGATAGCGAGTCGGAGCCCATAGTCGCTGACCGGCACATTACGTTTATCTTTTCAGATGCAAGGCAAACAATCGACCAACAAAATTATTTCAAAGAAGAACTAGTCATATTGTTTTTTTGAGAAATTTTACTTGTTTTTCTCGATTATGCAATTTTTGGTCACATTATTGCATTATTTTGTGATTATTAATATTTTATTCAACTCAAACCAGAGTTTTGCATTCTTCTAGGATCTTGCAAGTAAGCGAAACTAAATGCTAAACTTACTGTAATAAAACAGAGAGCACAAAAACATAGACTAATAAAAACACAAATAAATGAAAATTTAGTTGATAAACACGCAATTTGAAGTGGATGTACGTGAGCACTTAAAATATATTAAAACATAAATATACTATAACATGAACGAAATAAATAAGAAAAAAAGTTAAAAGTTAAAAGTTAAACAATAATTTAAACACAAAAATGCAAAAAAAAACTATTGCTAGAACAAGTACAAGCGGCACTGGCAAACGTATGCAGAAACCAACCCATATGCCTGTGTTCGACAAAGGAGAACACAGCAGGAACGCAACAAACAACATATAAAAAAAACCCAACACGGTCTCTACCACGCTGCAAACGGCGTTCAAAGGCGATACGCAAGTAAAAGAAGCATAAAACAATTTGCATAAACATTGAGCTGTTTTTTACTGCTTTCTTCCATTCTCTGCCACTCTCTCTCTCTCTCTCTCGCGCGCTTTTCCACTCTTCCCATCGCACGGTCGTTTTGTATCATCATCACAATCGTGTCAGACACCGTGGCGGTGGTGTGGTCTGTGCGGAAGAATGGAAGAATATAGCCTTTTTATGTCTTTCAAGTACGTACACTTGATGACTTTCGCTCGTCCCTCCGGCAGGCGAAACTGTTCCGCTCCGTTCTTCGTTCCGCTCGGGGGAAAAACGGCTCGACGTGGTGGTGGTGGTGGTGGTGAAAATTTGGTAATCGGTTCATGCTGTGCCGACACGTCTGCTGCTCGTCGTTTTGCATATGCACGGCGAAGAGCATGGTTCTCCCGGTGCATGGGTTTTCCTTTCGTTCTATCCATTCGCAACCACAACACACGCATCCGAAGTGCCTTATTTTACGCTTTTTTAAGCTGTATGGTAGCAATTCACACACAGCCCGGCACAAATCTCGCGCATCTACGGCGGGGAGAGCAGCTCGAATCTCGGCTGCTGCATGATGAATGTTGCATTCAACTCCTCGTGTTCCTCCGGGTGGCGAAGGCATATTTCACCTGCCGCCCCCAAAACGGCCAATCCGACCGTCCGACCGTCGTTGAAACGATGATGGATCGTTCCAGTGGAGGCAGCCACCAGAAGCACCGGAATTTGTCACCCGAAGAGGCAGACCGCTGTCAAGGCGAGACCGGTGAGAGCCAATGTAACAACAACAACAACAAAAAAGATTTCAATGCTGCGTCAGGTCACAAGAAAGCGTCAGGAGGGGTAGAGGCAGAAGCAGACAAAAAGAGAGATACATATTTGGACGTGTAAAAAACACACACCTGGCACACACCGGCAGCAGGCACCAGCATATCACAGACACAGCTTCAAGGGCAGCGATCAATTTGCATCCACGGGGCCGACTCCATTTATCACCTTATTATCCAGTTAGCGAGATTTAACCACTAATAACCATAATCTTGTTAGCGGAGAGCCGCCGGAACCAGTTTCTGCTTGCGGAAACCGGCAGCATCCACGAGGAGGGTGATGGGTTCGTTCCGTTTTAAAGATTATGTGGTTTCATTACGAACTAGTTATGTTGGTGGACTTAGTTCGAATTTATTATGCGTGTGGCAGTTGATACCAGCAGGATAATATGGATATTTCAAAACATACTTCAGATTCAAATCTTTTAAATTGTTAAAAGTTCAAATGGTTTGGAGAACCTTTTCAAAGCACAAAACTAGTAGCAAATTGAATAAAACAGTAGATTCACATAGTACCACTAAATTTCACATCTAAAACCCAAAATATTCCATAGCTTCATTATACTTGAAGTTCTCCTAACGTGTAAATTAGGTGTCAATTGACAACTAGAAGGCTGATTTCGTCAGTTGGTGGTCAGTTAAACTACAATCCGTTGAGTTTGAGACTCTATCTCTCTCCGTTTTCTATCCAGACTCCATGAAATAAACATCCATTCTTAAAACTATGAAAACTCTAACACTTGAGTCCGAATTACATATACCGGCATATAGGGACAGCTAGTAGTGAAGATAGTTGTAAACAACAGTAACGAAATAAAGACAAAAAGCTCAAATTAAACTATCTAAGTACTATCTGCTGTCTAGTTTTGGAAAGCATCATATCACAAATACTAGTTGGAATATTCAGGAATATTCTTCAGCCTAGCATTGACTAAAAAGGACAAAAAAATGACAAGATAACAGAAATAGCAAATTAAAAAGACAGTACACAAAGCAAGATAATATAGTCACTTTAATAATTGCTGTCCCTTTGACCCTTTCGATAATGAGTTGATGAGTTGATCAATATGTGTTTGATTGATTGTTTACTGATAGAAGTATTCTTCAATTTTTTTGTTACTTCCTCAAGTTTTGGCTGATCTTTCGTTCGCTTTCCAATATCTGTTCTCATTTAGTTCTTTTACTATACTTTAAATATTATTTATTAGCGCTTTGCTTTTAACACGCCTTCACAGCCAGGTGCTAAATAAGGTGCGCCTGGTAATGAAGATCTCCGGTCCATGTTCTCTGCCCGATACATCTGCAAGCGCCAGCCAGCCGTGTATAGCAAGCAAGCAACATCCGCTTAGCATCCAGGCGAAGGGCGAACAACACCAAACGCACACACACACACACACACACACACACACACATTACATGGCTGGTTGTTCTTTATTGCCCCTCCTCGTCAAGGCTGGCGTCCAGTTATTAGTCTGCAGGCGGCGAAAGTGTTAGGACGTGCTAATGGCCAACGAAACCTGGCGTCGCCCTCTTGCAAGACGGGAACATCTTCCCAACGGTTGAACGTTGCAGGGCTATCGCGCGCTCGATTTGTGATGGCCAGCCAGCCCGAACCCCTAATGGGACCCCTCTGAGGTTATCTAATCGCGAGCGAGCGAGCGAACGAGCGAAAGAGTGCGAGTGCGAACAAGCGAGGGACCAAACAAGGAAAAGAAACGCTGCGGAACACCTAAGACAAGGTGAAGAAAAGCGGTTAAACCATCATCTGCGCCCTCCGTTGGGTGTTTGTCTAGTTTCCGCGCGTTAAAGCGCATGTAGCAGCAAGATGAATACGCAGCCCAGAGTGAGAGGTAGAGAGTGAAAAAAGTGTTGAGTAATAAATTCAACATTGCGTCCCCGACCTCATGCCCATGCGTTGCCAGAACTCCTCATCACCTGGCGGTCAGTTTGAGACCAGGAAGCAGGGAGAACAAGATCGCGCCTCGATCGTCGTACGACGATCACCTTTACGCGTGTTCTTCTGGCGAAGGGCTGGGAAAGGGTTACGCGCAGAACAGACCCGTAGGCTGCAGAATGTAAAGCACATCTTGACGCGCAGCAATGGAGAAAAAACACCCCTCTGTCGTGAGAAGAGGCGTGAAGAAGCTAGATGAAAAAACGCTTAATGAACCTCGCTAGCCAGCTCAACCGGATGGTGATGGTGGACGTGAACTCGAACCCGGCTCCAATTTGGTTGGGAGACGCAGTGCGGTGCTGTGTGTGTGTGCTAATTAGGTGCGCATTGTGCATGCATCCCGAACGCGCCCAGACGCTCTCATTAGACATTAGCGACCCGATCCACCGGAGGAACCCAGCGAACGCAGGATGAAAGGATTCGATTAGGAGTGCCATTGTGTGGCTCGTTACGACGAATTATTCGCCTGCACACCGGTGTGTTGGTGCGCGAGCAGACGAAATAAAAACGGGACCACCACCACCAAACCACAAGGACAAAGGAGCGTGCCCCGGTCTTAACCCGGTTCTGACAGCCAGCATAAGTCCTCTTAGAACTCTGCGTTGGATTCATTATTTCGTTCCTACGGGGTGGGTTTTTTTTTGTTACCGTTGCTTCTACTTCTCAGAGTCGCTGAAACCACAATGCCATTATTTCCATACCCCACCCTAGCTGATGATGGATTGACTTAACAGGAATGAATGATCTTAATTGAGTTATTGTACGCGAGACACGGCGGGCTGGCGACTGGCGACATTTGAACTCCTGGTGGGACTTTTTTTTTTGCTCGCTTTCGGCCAGGTTTTGTTCGGCTGCCCCTGGCGTATCGGCTATCGTTAAGGGACGCGCGTGCAAAGGCAGCCTCCAATTAATCCATCATTTTTGAATGGCACACCACCGGGACCTGCGTGAAACACTTTTGATTATTCAAATGGATGGTAACTGGATAGTTTTTTGTAGTAGTTCATACAATTTTAAGGTATTTGTGCTGAGAAATTTAAAAGGCTAAAGACTAAAGGCAGCGAGGCAGCAATCTGTCAACCAATTGTATATAAAATTGTCGAATTGTTATTTTTATGTTCCTCTGTTCCCGAAAATACTTTCATAAATAGTTTATAATAACGCTTCAAAATAACATGTGACTCGTTAGCTGATGTCAATAATGTTGGTGGAAGAGCCAACATAACATAAAAATAAAAACTAGCGGGCGGGATAAGCGGGCCAGATAAGAAGAAGAAGAGAATGAATATAATAAATAATGTATAAAAATAATAAAATACATTGCAAATTGAGAACACAAATATAGTTAAATGAAATCATAAGCTTGCACAAATAATATGAAGTGTATAAGAAATTGAAGAGAAACAAATAGAAGAAACTAACAAAAAAATCAAAAGATAACATCAATTAATCAAATAAATGCAACAAAAAAAGAAAATTAAATGGAAGATTAAAGAAAATAAAGTTAAAAAAATAAATAAATAAGGAAAAAAGGGTAAAAAATACCAAAAAATCATATCCATCCGAAATGAACTGTGTGAGGTTATTACATTTTGAAGCTTTCTGAGATCTGACAAAGTTCTTCTTCAAAGTTGTTTCTTCGATAAATCAAACTTAGTCATATGCAAACATTGTACGTATCTTTCCCGCGTGTGCACAAAGTTGCACAAATCCCTCTCAAACGCAAACGCCACACAAAGTACACACGGGAACCGGGTGCGCCCAATAATTAGCACCTTTTTTTTTGCACGCACCACCATCCAGCAGCATCCGTTCAAGGTCTCGCGCGGTGACGGTGCCAACGGGAAGCGCCAACATGTGCGTCGGCTCCGATTCGCCCGCCATCAAAACATCCATCGCGGGCGACGTAATAAAATGCCGCCACTGGTTCGGCTGCGTAAGAACAATATTTGAACGCGCGCCCGAAACTAGTTTTGCACCTTTTTAAAAATTACTCCCCAAACAGTGCGCCCCGAAAAGCAGCAGTTTGCGTATGCGTAAACACGGGCGTGCGGGAAAATCTGTCCGGGGCCACCGGCTGTTGGGTGGGATGCCGTTGTCGTCAGCTACGCGTGCACAAACAGTTGTGAAGCGTGCGGTACCATCGCGATATGGCCCTGTTGTTATTTCTTTAGATGCATTTTTGGTGGTCCAGTTACGCTAGAACGTCCGAAAGGACCTCCCCCACCAGAGGACGAACAAAACTCGGCCCATAAAGGTGAGGCACCCGAAGCGTGCAAAAGCCAAACAACCAAATAAAGTGCATTCGGGGTCAGAGCGGACTCTAGGCTCGTTTTGGAGGCTGCCCGAAAAAAAAACAATCATTACCATAATAGGACCTATTGCTAATATTTGCATATCCACAGAGCGTGTTAATTGTGTGCGTGTGTCTGTGTGTGTTAGTTTTACCTTTTATACGTACTGATTGGGTCTCGCTTGAAGGAATGTTGCTGCACCAAAACGAACAAAACCCGGCCTCTTGAGTCACCCGTGGGCTAAGTACCGGGCTCTATCTTTCAATGGCAGTTAATGGTGAGGTGAAGTTCCCGCATTAGCAGGAATGTTTCTCGCTCTCTCTCTCCTCCTTCTGACATCAATACGTCCAACAGCAAATCATGGTGGACTTATATCCCCCATGCCGATCACTGTCGACCGCTTTTGACAGGGCACGATCATAAAACTGGCCTGAGCTATAAGCCATCACACGGCATGACGACCAGCTGACCCGAGCCCGAACTCATTCATGAATAATTATAAGCTGTGCCGCTAATGGCTAGGTGCGGACGCGAACCTATAGACGGGCGCGCAAGAAAGAGTGTGAAGTAATTTTGGGATCACGTTCTCCCCCAATTTCGGACCAGCTCTAGGGCCAGTACTGACATGGGCTGATTTTAATTGACCGTATGAGTCAGCGGGTGAAGAGAATTGCACGCCAAACCCGCGGCATCCCCATATTAATCCAGCCCCGGGGGTGCGATCGAACTGCGGAGAGAAAGCTGCGCCGCAAAGAATCCACCGACCTCCACCCGAAAATAAAAGGGGGAAAAGTAGATCAGCGGCGTCGTAAACTCCTTCGGGGCCAATTGATCTGTTTCGTTCTTTCACTTCGTTCGCTCACTTTTGCACGGGTGCGTGTCACTTAGCTGCACACTCTACCTCCCGGCCGATATACTCCTTTTTATTGCGCGTTCCAAATCGATCGGCCCGTTTCCCGCCGCTCCACTTAAGCCACTTGTCGAACACTTAAGCCGGAGTCCGGGGCCCATAAACCTCGGGCTGGAGCCGGGCGCAATTTCGTGTGAGCTCGTGTTTGGCATAAGAGCGCACGGTTTAACACCAAACACCGGCGACGACGACGACGACGACGACGGCTAAGTACCCCCGGCCGTTCATTATCGATTCATCATTGAAGCGCTAATAACCTGACAAACATGGAATAAATAATAAAGTGACCCTATCGCGGGCTCGTGTGTCCGTGTGGGTGTGGGCGGTGCTTTCAACCCCGAGGGGTCAACTAACGCGCGCGCTCGGTGAACGTCAACCGAAGCCGCAGGCAAGGTGTGCTTGTCCCATTAGCGACGCACGAGCGAGTTCCAAGCGAGTTCCGTGGGAGTTAACGCAAGGAAACATTGCAGGAAGTGCTGGAAGAGTGGAGCGTTGCGAAAAATTGAAATCGCTAAGTAAGTATTAAAGTAGCCTGTCAAGAACAGAAGGTTTTAGTTATGTTGCTTTTGGGAATGGATCAAAGACATGTAGAAGTGTACGAAAATATGAGTTTCTAAGAGATGATACAGTCAATATGTGCATGTGTTTGCCTCCATTTCAATTCCATTTAACCTTTGTGTTGAGATACAGTATATGCTGATAGCGCCCTCTCGCGGATTTGCGAGACACTAGATAGCAAGCAGTTGATGTGTCAAAAAACGTAGACAGAGACATTGAAACAGAATTGGAGCTTATAATCCATTGAAATGAGTTGTTAGTATGTACTTCAACAACAACAGCAGACTTTCTTTCTGACAAATGGAAACAACTTTCTTTTACTCGAAGAAAGTCGATTAAAGAACATGTTGGAACTGAAAGCACTTACTGCATTATCTCTCTGTTTCAGAAGATCTTGTTTCCCTCGTCTTAAGAATGGTGTGAACTCCAATTGACCAAAAGAAGAGATGACAAATTCAATGAAACCGGTGAAATGTGAGACGATTGAGAATATAGGCTTGCGGCATTCCTTCTGCTCGGACAACTGAGCTGAGCCAACAATTAGTGGGAGTGTTGGACAATTTTCATTCACTTTCCGGTGTTGGCTACAACCTTCCCGGGGCTTTAACTACCAAAGACAAACGTGATGTAAGAAGAAGGTAAGGATATTGACGTCACAATGCCGGAAGCATCATCGAGCGATAGTACGCTGTCAATGTTGATGACGCGGTAAGACACGACCGACTGTGAGTTCCAAGAGGGCACAAAGGTGTCTACAGTTACGCAGAGCTCCATTTGTTCGGCTTGATGAACTGCCTCCTACTGTTCTGTCAACATTTCCTTCACAGAACTAGAACCCGAACGCTTGGAATGGTTATAAAAAAAGAAGATTAAAAAACACTCAATATAACGGATTCCTTCTCGCTATCATAACCATTCTAATCTCCATAAGTGAATTAGGAACGGTGAGGCGATCATTAAAATTAGATTATCATACCATAAAAATTAACATTTATATTGGACAACCGCAACGCCCTCCCCCCACTGCTGGCTTTCTGGGCTTTAGGTTTAAACCTCCTCGAATGGATGCAGACCAGATACAGCCAGCCCGCGGTTGTTTTCCGAATCCGGATTTTCAAGATAAGAACAACTCGACATGGTCCGCTCGGTTCAAAGCGGACAGCACCGAAGCGGGAACGATAAAACGTCGAAAGAAACCATTCCACCGGCGCTGCATTCCCGCTCTTCTTATCACGTCCGTCCGTAGGCTGTGAAACAAGCGATTGGGTCGCAGTCGATAAATAGCTGAACAGAGAGCAGCGAACACCACGAGCCCCGAAATGCAACCGAACGATTCCGATTCCGTTCGGTGTGATAATCGCCTGGATTAGAGGCAGCATTCGAGCATAATTTAATGAGAGACCTTTACGATTTGATGGCTCAAGGATCCCGCCTCAGGGAGGGAGGTTCAGGTGAAGACTGCCGTGGAGAAAAACACATCATTTGATTAAGGTCTATGTGGGTCAATCCGTTTGGGAGCCAAAGCCATACATCAAGAAGCGGATGATTTGATTGAGAACCTTCGTTTTGCGGGTGGAAATTGGAAGATTATCCTCAATAGGGCTGCATAAGTGATGGACGTGGTTTTGGCCTGAGCAGTAAACTGAGTTTATCAGTTTAATATTAATGTAATCGAAGTCAGTAAAACATATATATTTTTAATAAAAAAGAACGTCTAAAATATCAAATTAAATTCGTCTTACATCTTTTTCCCTCAAGCCAATGATTCAGCTTTAAACGATTCGTTGGGTCGAACCAAGCTAGTCCGCACGCTTCCCACTGTGTGAGCGCTGGCAGTATTTATCACGAAAACACTTGGAAAAGCAGATAAAACACCACATTATCAAAATAATCGTGCCCTGAAATGAATACAAGAAAAACACTGCAACGCACGCACGCTCTCGCAAGAGCAGAAACAGTGTTGGTCATAATAATAGGAGCTTTCATTTAAAAAAAGTCTGATAAAATCATTATTTATAATAAAAAGATAAAAAATGTGACATTGTCGTAAGCTTTTTACTATTATCCTTCGTTATTTCATAATCTATTAAAAATTTAAATCGAGAGGATTCAGAACAATTATGTGTATTGACGTTTATTTTTCAGGCACGATTAACACGAATTAACTTTCCAGGAAAAGTCGAAGTGCTCCTCGATCACCAGAGTTGGGTTTACACTTGGTTTTAAGTCACATAATATTTAAAGAAAAATATTATACAATCCTCAGAAAATGATATCTAAATTCTAAATCTACATTTGCTTAAACTTAGAGCATTCCTCACGCAGAAAATAGAGTGTTCGATGTGCCAGCAAAGCTACTATACATCTTTTATCGTAATTACATTTTCATTCGGCGTTTCTTTAGCACCACACTGTACCCTAACCGCCCTACCTAAGCAGAAATCTCGATCCACCGACACCTCCTCGGCAGACGCCTCCTCGCTCGCTGATGCTCGATTCCAGCCGAAGATTTCGCGGATGCGAACGGCCAACTAAACCCCCACCGTCGTGCTCTGAAGTGCTAACTAATATGGGAAAGATAAATATTTACCCAGCTCATCCCAAGACCAAGACCGAGCCGGATGGTTGGGGGTGTGGAGATGATGACTTCTTGCCCTTCGACGGCACTGCCCCATGCCGCCGTCGCGGGAGTCGAGATACGGCAAGGGTGTTTTCCTTCAGCACCGCGAACGAAGGCTAGCACGCTCCGTCTTGTGCGGAGAGTTTTACCCTGGGTGTTTTTTTGCTTTCACCCTCACTCGGCCGGGTGTGGAGCGAACCACCCCGCATCGAACGCAATCGGTGTGCGTGTGTGCTAGAGAGTCAGTGCAACGCTTCCGGTTTGTGAAGATTTTGCAGGAAAATAATTAACCACAATAATGAGGCCAGCTGCCCATTATAACTGACTCGTAGCGTGGTGTCGCTCACGCGAGATGCACTTATGCACTTTGGTGCGCGGCGGAACTGCATGCGTCATTAGTGACCGCTTAATCTTATACGATTATACCCCGACCACTCCCCCCTTTACCGGTGTGCCCAGTGCGGTGATGAGTCAAAAGATGGATGGACCTTTTCCCACCATTTGCGCGCGTTTTGACAGATTACCTGCGCAATTATCCGCATTCTCTCGCTTTTCCTCCGAAGCGGGGGGGGGGGGGGGGGTTAGGTGCTAACGGTTGTCATCTGTCAACGCACTCACCACCGTGTGTGTGTGTGTGTGACACGTCCAGGTGACAACAAATCCGTCCAATTTATGATGGGAAATGTGACAGGCTGTCTCGGTATCGAACACGAAAGGAGATAATTATCGAGCGCGTTTCACGTCCTCCGTGGGGGTTTCTTTTTTTTTACTTTCACGCTGGGAAAAAAATAATGCATATGGGGACACAAAGTGAACTACAGTACTCGAGCCATCACGCGATGTGACGTTCATACATGGTTTCTTGCAAGAAATTCTTATAAAGTATTCTTTAAATGAATAAATTATTTTGAAAAGTGAAAAATTATGATTCAATAGATAACAATCCAGCAGTATAAAAGGTGATGAAAACAATGAAACAAAAAGTTTATGGAAAGATAAAAAACAATTGAAAAAAGATTACAAAAAGATATCATTAAAACAAAATGAGCTAGAGAAAAGTTAAATGGACCATCAAGTTGGCACAGCTAAACTTTTTTCTTAAAATAAGACTATAGCGAACCAAAACATAACATATATGAATTATATGAAAAATAACATATGGAAAAGAACAGTAAATTGGAAAAGTTTATATTAACACATAGTCTATCATAAGAAAAAAACATAAATAAATAAAACATAACAATCTTAAGAAAAAAAAGTATGTTTAAAGCCTGATAAATAATATAGAATAATATGAAATTTATGTAAACCAAGGAAACAAACATTAAAAACATTTCCCAGCCCATTTCTAACGAAACGCAGAATTGCGCTCCACAAAATTGAACGCACACAAAAAGTAATCAAGCAGCAATCGGTTTTTCTCTGCATAAGCAGTCGACCAAGGTCGGGCGTGTAGTAATAATTTCGTTCCCCGAAGCCACCGGCTCAGCCCAATCGTTCGGTGGAAGTAACAAAAAAAAAGTAGTGAGATACCGCTTAAATACGGCATTGCTTGCTCAATAATGGATGATGATTGCTTCGACGAGCCAATTTTCCGTAAAAGGACATAATTTTCCAGCCCATCCTCCGCGCAGGAAACCGACCGACCCGCAGCCGGAGAGCAAATGACAAAAATACACAAAAACAGACGCACACACGCACCCATACAAACACAGTTCCAGGAAAGTCACTTTGCTTGATGGAGGTAATGTTGTCGCCCGGGCAGGACGAAATGATACGCCAGTTTTACAGCGCAGCTGGAAGGACAACACACAATGCCACGCAGGGACGACGGCAGGGCAGGACGAAAAAACCCTCCGTAAGGCTCACCACCACCCGGAGCGGTGTGTCGCAGGAACACACCGGCCTGGGAGCGGTGAAAGAGAGAGAGAGATAAATCAGTGAACTGCGTTTTAGCTTTGGTTTTTCGGAGGTTCATCCCAATCCCAATCACTCCGACCCGTCTCTCGTCCGCACGGTGGCTCACGGACCATTTGGCGCAGCGGGAGAGCAACAGAGCGGCCACACGATTCAATTACGTTTATTGGTAATTATATAAAAAGGTTCGTCCGATTTTAGTCCGCCCGGTTGCCTCCTGCTGCACCGGAACGCGTTCTCGCTGCTGCGTTCCAGTCCCACACAAACACACACACACTCGCTGTCTCCTTTTCGCTCGATCCACTGAACCGTCCGTCCCGTGGATCGAAGCCCAGCCCAGGTGGAAGACAAAGGATCGGGATTCGTTTCGGGCGCGCCTGCACCGCACGATGTTACAATCCGGCGGCGTCGACACGGAGAGTGTGCTGATGAATTAGCCCGCACCCGGCGTGAAGCTTCACCAGGGATCATCATCATTCGCGGGGATCAGCCGGAAGTTTTTTTGCGAGCGTACTTCATTATGAGTAAGTGAAGATAATCGCTAAGCGATTGTGCCCGTGTTGGCACACAGTTTGCGATTGCGCTACGTTAGGGTAGGGAATGGTTTTGATAGGTTGCTTGCATAGTAGAGTGTTTAGATTATCAGTAGGAATTTAGGATTTTTCAGAGACAAGTTAAAGAATTTATAGCTTGTTCACGTCGTTTGTTATAAAAACCGTTTAGAAAGACGATAAAAGCTTTCAAAGTAAAAACATAAATGCATTATAAAACATTGCAAAATGCATACTTAAATACAGATTTTTGTAAACGTATAGGACCAAGAATGTTCTACATGAAGAACTCCATATTACGTTGTCGTTTCTAACAACAAAAATGATTAAAAGAAGAACATGAAAAAGGGAATAATTCTACCAACAATGATGCTTCCATTGAAAACAACGTGAAAAATCATCTGCTTTCAGTGATTGTCTAAGTAGTTGCTTAAAGTTAGTAGAATGAGAATATAATAATCTAATAATCTATGTAAGCCAACCAAAATCAAGTTATTAAAAAGTGAAAAATGAAAAGTTGACCAAAAATGAACTAATAATGATGAAATCAAGTGGAGTCATATAAATAAAATATTAAATAAAACTAACAAAACACGGGCACAATCCTAAACATAAGAGACAAAATATATAAGATATATAAAAGAAGACAAAAATAAAATAAAAGATGCCTTAAATCGATATCGTATGCATGAGATTCGAAGAAATAATACAAATCTCGAACTATTTGATCGTCCCATCTACACGTTAACAAAATCAAACTGCTAGATACTCCACGTAAAACGAACACAATCAATGATTTTCTTTTTTTTGTCTCCACCGAACCAATAAAAAGAAATATCAATTGATTGTTTTTATGTTCTCAATCAAAATCACTTCTGCATGCGATCTTGCACCGAGATTCGCTTCGCTCTTCTTCGCTTCTCTTCTGGTGAACGTGCAAGATGCGCAAGACGGGAGAGTCGCGGGAAAAATCTTTCCCGGTACGGTGAGAAGGTGAAACACGACCAACGTACCACCGTAGTGCCAACACACACATACATGAACACCCAACCGAAACCGTTCGCAAACCGTGCGGGAAGAGACGGCATGATGATATAAAATGTGATAAATCATCCTAAATAATAATAACGATAATTCTCATCGTTTTGTAGATCGTTAAGAAAACGAGACAGAGTGTGAGGAGGGGAAGAGGCTATGAAGGGAGATAGCGAGAGAGAGAGAGAGAGAGAGCATGTTCGATCGTTCTCTTCGTTGCCTGTTGCACGCTAGTTAACGCACCTTTCCCTGTGCATGAGGGGGAAATTTTCTTAAACGTTCCTCACCACCGGCCCAGGTGCAGAGCGCCGAGAGCGTCGGGCATCGGGGGATCTGCTATAATTGTTTCCCTTCCCTAGCAGCAGCTCGCTAGTTCTGCGTTCCGCTCCGTCCCTAGCGCGATCGGAATCATAAGAAACCATCGCTCTCCCCGGGGGTTTATTATTGAAAAGTTCGCACGTTGCAGCAGCTAGCCGATGAACGATGAAAATAGTAATTGGAAGCAGACTGGTAGCATACGGAGGAGGTGCGAACGAACGGGGCCCGCGAACAGCTGACTCATGCTGCCCAAATCGGACACAGGCACACACACACACCTGCAGAGAGCGTCCAAGTGCAATCGACACCGAACGGAAGGAACCTGGGCCCATTCTGGGCGTACGGCGATGAGTCGGCGGAAAAGGCACGGCAGTAGCCCACGGAACACCCGAAGACGAGACGAGATTTGAGGACTTCTTTCCTCCTCCGCCGATTGACTGCGGCAGCCAGCCCGTGGAAGACCGTGATTGGCAGCACGTGTTTGTGGCGCACGGAAGTGAGCAATTATGAGGATGAGCAGATGAGAACGATTAGCGGAGCGGATTAGGGCAGAGGGCGCGTGATTTGCCGGTTTCGCCCAGCGGTCGGCTTCCGCTCCGTGCCGGCCACAGCCAGCTGGTGAGTGGAGATGTGCTGGAGATGTAGATAAACGATAATCGGACACACGGTGTTGGACTATTGACCACTCTCTGTACGAAGCGGTGGGTGTGGATGTTGTTAGCAGTTGCCAAGGAAATGAGATCTATCTGTCTTCCTAGTGATCAGAAAATGAGCGATCATGACGTGTGGTGCATGCTCTCTAATCAGGAGGCATGATGACTGATCAGGATGGCGTGAAAATCCGTTGAAACTAACGATATTAAGCCATTGGTTTGATGAGTTTTCTGAGTGGATTTTGAAGTCCAACCTAAGAACCTACAAATGTCAAAAAAATACATACTACATACTTGTTCATCAGGTATCCATAAAAAACTTCGCTCTCAAATTACACGTAATTTTCCAAAAATTGGAAACAACTAAGGCATTTGAGTGTATAATTGAGTGAAGAATGGAAGTTGTGACAGATTTTCCGACTTGAATGACTTTTTGCATAGGATGTGATCATCCTTACTCTTAAACAACGATGTCAATTCGGTTTTGGAATGAAGTTGAAGAGTGAAGAACAGAAAATTGTTCACTTTTTGCAAAATAAAATTCTTCCAAAGTGTGTTTCAACTCAAGAATACATCTACCAATACATCTGGCATAACTTGACATCTGCCAACTTGGTAGTTCCGTGCGTTTCTGTTAGAGGGCGTTAGAGTGCTTCTTTAGCAGTGTCGCTTAATTGTCACAAAAATCGTCAAATCGTTCAAAGTTCTACTTTATGACAGGACCTAACATCATCCGCATTAATCAGAAAGTTACCAATTTCCGACGAATTTGAAGTAAACTCCGATGAATTTCTATACATACTCATCAAAATAATGTTCTGCCATAAAAGGACCATCACTCTGCAGAAGATGATGACAGCATCATCTATCTTTATTTCCGCCCGACAGACAGCCTACCGGGGAGAGAGGTCGTTATGCTACACGCTGTCCTTCAACTCACACCCCCACTGCTGGCTCGCACGTGAAGGGTTTGTCTATGTGCGTCCATCATACCCCACCGTCCACGCATCGATTAGCAGGAATCACATTCGAGCCGGACTCCACAACAGCTCCGCGGCACGCAACGCACGGCCTATTCCGATGTCCACTTCCCGCACGCAGTCGGAACCGGTCAATCATTCATTAGCAAATAAGATTAATTGTTAATCATACCGAGAAACATGTCGCTGCGGCCCGGCTCGGCGACCCTGTTGACCAGAAGAAGCAGGGCACGTTCAATTAGGGCCCATTATCTCGATGATTAGTTGAGCTTTTGTGTAATGTGTCCTTCGGGCGCACTGAAGATGGCTCCACCGAGTCATCGAGTGGAGGCCGTGCGCGTGGGCCTGCCTGGTTCCGTGTATGTATGTGTGTGTGCATTATAGATGACCCCCATTCCCACGACCGGAGTGGGCTTGATGGCGCACGCACGCACGTGAACAACCGAGAGCTCCACTCGGGCACATTAGTGTCCAGGAGCGCCGTGCCGCGTCACTTCAATAGCCGTACCACTTCCTAATCAATGCACTCGATCGAACAGCCACTTCAATCGGATCGAAACCTTACCTTGAGTTTTTATTGTTTGTGCTGCCGGACTTCCTGCCGCCTACGCGTTCGTTTGTTCACTGCAAGTAGAGGAAATGGAAGATATTATCAATAACCGGTACAGAAGCACAGCATTCTGTGAGGAAGGTTTCCACGCTCTCCAACACCGCTTGGGTGGTTAAAGTATAGCATAAAGCATCGAATCAATCAAACGCTCCCCCTTTCAACACGCTTCCCAGCTCGCAGTTCCGTGTTCCGTCCGCTTTGTTTTCAATTTTTCACATCGCGCTCCGTCGACAACTGACTTCTCTCGGCCAGACAAGCCAAAATCGAAACAAGCCACGGTCTGACCTTCTAACCCGTTAAGCACGACGCTTGCTCCGTTCGTTTACCGTCCCAACTGCCCCGCTCCCCCCGGCCACTGCACGAGCGCACACGAGCTCGCTGTCAAACATAATCTGCAGGTGTGTGCGAACGTGACTCCATGACTCCCGGGGTACCTGGAACGCGTTCAGCCGTGGAACGGCTGCTGTTTCAGAGCCCTCTTTTTTCTGTCGTACCGATTTTTCGCGTACGAAACAGTTTCCCCTGCGAGCGGTACATAACCCAACGCGATCAGCTGCTTTCGACCCATTTCCCACCGTTTGGCTTCGGAGGCAGAAGATCGCGGGTTTGGGAGTGGGCCGCGAGACTCGCTGGAGATACCGTTCATTTCGTTAGACTCCATTCGCTTTCTTCGGTATGTGGGTATGAATATGAATGCAGCGATATATCTTAGCTTGCACAAATGAGCAAGGAAGACGATATGTTTCAAGTGCAGTGTCACATAATATCTCTTGAATTCTGTAACTATCAATGAAACGTTGCTGTTCCTTACTTGGCCATCAACTCATTTTTAAGGGAAATTAATTAGTAATCAATTAAAACAATTTAACGAATCGATGGTTTGGTGGCTTCCGCTATACTATGATGGTATAAGTACTATACTTAACCTAAAATGACTCATTGTTCCATAAGGAGAAGCTGACTGTGCCTGACGTGGCACAAACAACTTGAAAAATACATGCTAAAACTATCTAAACTTACTGTTAAACAATCATGTGCAATAAGCAATAGCAATTAATATATCCTCGTATCACAACTTGGTGTCCAATATCAAAAGAACATAAATACATGTTTGAGCAACTAATGAAGCCACCGAATGTCTCGAGGAGTCTTGGAGACATGGTTAACCTAAGAGATGAAGTATCTGGATTTGGAGAGTTGGAAAATGAAGTCATTACAGTGTTTATTATTCCCATTTTTCGTTCTTCATTACGTGTGGTATTATTTGCTTAGAGATGTTTGGAAAATGCCTTAAACAGTTTTACGGAAATTTCACCCTTGGCTTATCTTTTATCCTGTGTTTTATCCGTTTCTTACGGAATAATGTTTTATTTGTTTCATCTCTTAAACTAGATCCGGACCCAAATGATTGCTATGCTTGTAACTCCTTTCATGTACATTATCCCACAAGTTGCTATGATGTGTTTACAGGATACCAATTATTGCTATCATATAACATTTTTACTTTGTACTAAGTAAACCCATGGACGGGCTCCTTCATTCTTCTATGGCAGTTTGTATATCCTCAAAATTCTCTGTGGCTATGCATCCATTGACCGCTTGTCTTTCAATTCCCTTCAATTTATTCTATTCAGTCCATTCTTATGCTACTACCCAGCTTTCCCGTCCCCAGTTGACAAGGTTCTTCTACTTAGACGCAGTTGTGTTCTACGTTCCTCTAGTTTAATTTAACAATTATTAAACGTCAAGAACAGCGTTTAATAGTCCGGAAAGCGAACTAATTTTCTTTCGCATTGTCCTTGTTTTTTGTTACATAAAACTGAATGTGTTGTTAACTATTAGTTAAATACATTTGAGAATGTACTACAAAATTTCTACTGTCATTAAACTAGCTTGTAGTTCGCGAGCTCACGTGTAAACATACTACAAGCTGCAGGTGATTACACTAACGCGATGCAACAACGATTACGACGCGATACAAATGATGATGATGATGATGATGATGGACTTGCGTTCCACGATGATGATGGGTTTCAGGTGCCTCCCAGTACGATGAACTGCCCATGCACGATGCAACCCACAACTCACGAGAACACATCTCATTCCAGCTGATAGTTTGCTTAACGCCATTCTTTCGGCGTGTGTGTTTTTTTCCTGCTGGCAGCTTTGTTGTGTTTCGTGTTCCAAAAACCTAACCAGGGTCCTGTTGTTTTACGTTTCCTTTTGGTTTCGCCTCTCTATTTACCCTGCAGTGCCCATTCCAACACAAACCGCGTTGCCCGCTCGGTACATGAGCATTCGGGAGGCTCGTGTGTGTACCCGGGTCCGGGCCGAAACCCCGCTAAATTCGATAATAAAACGTTTCATAACACGCGATAATGGCATGCTTTATTAAACGCCCGGCCCACACTCCAGCCGAGCGGCAAAGTGACAAACGATGCACCGGAATGCACCCGCCCGGTTCGCCCCGTACGCCTTCTTGCGCGTATGTAAAGCGAGTGCGTGCGTAACGGCGATTAACCAGCGAGCTTCCTCGTTTGGCGGGAATCGAAATCGTTCTCGGTGTGCCCTTCTTGTGTTTTTTTTTGCTTCTTCTGTTCCTGCTTTCTTGTCTCCACCCCTTTAGTGGGACGCCCCGTTACGAGCCTGCGGTTATAAGGTGACGCCCGGCCGGCCGTCTTCACCGGCCACCCCAACCGTCCACGATGGCAAAACTGCATTATGCATGCGCGCATGCATGTTGTTCGGGTGGTGGTGGTGTTGTTGTTGTGTTCAGCCCACCCCACTCACCGCTCGCCCCAAGAACATGGTTCTAGCGAACGGTGCAAGAACACCTTTTGCGGGCGAACCGCCGACAAACGACGCACGATGAGTTGGGAGCGTGCGATTGGTTACAAGCGCACGAGTGCAAGTGCATTTTCTTCAGTGAAAGTGCAACAGCAGCAGCAGCAGCAGCAGTGTTCGATGATTCCGTCCGTGTGAGAAACCCATTTTTCCAGACGCTCTTCCAATAATCGTAAAATATGATGACTCAATTGATGCTGTACGCGAACATCGATTGCACGAGAGGTGATAGAGGCGTGAGTGTGTGTGTGCAAATGATGACGAGGTGTTAATAACGAACGCATTGACTTTTATCGACTACGAAAATGCATGATCAAGTTTTTAATGAACAATCAATCACACACCGATTCAACTCAGTCTAATGTACGCTCCAGCTGAATTCAGTAAAGGGAACAATATACAAACATTGATTGAATCCCATCATACGAAATATTTATAGCATTGTGAAAATCCAGCGTAGTTTATAGCAAATCATTCAACAATAATGACACAAGTAGCAACCTATTAGCTCCTATTGCTATTACTGTGATTATAAAATTGGGTTAGAACGTGCCTTCAAATATTATGTTTTTGTTACGTCCGTCGTTTTCCATGGTTTTTTGTTTTTATTTAGATAAATTAGTGCAGACTTAAGTTGAGCCATGTCTAGCCTTAACAACCACAACAATGGCCAGACTGACAGCTGTCAAAATCCGAATTGGGAAGACCTCTTCACATATGACACAGTGTTTTGTCTGCACAGGACATTACACATGCAAGTGTTTGTTAGTAATTTTACCTTTGAAATCAAAACTTTAAAGTAGATTTCTTCTTCTTCTTTCTTGGTACAACAACCTGAACTAGGTATGTCGTTTATGGTTTTCTTCAACTTAATTATATACCTTTAGGCCTGGACAAACAAGTTTTGCTTACTGAGAGATATCAGGCCAGTTGAGATTCGAACCTGAAACCTGTGGTGTGTCAGACCTTACGCTTGCCCACAGGACCATACCATACCGCCCCTGAAAGCCGCTTTAAAGCGCCTTTAAAATCGATCCCGAGCAGGTTTTAGTTTCTCATAAATACCAACCACGGTACGTTCTACAACACGCGAAATCGCGCCCCTTAATGCGATACTCAAAAATCTACTTATAGGCACGTAGCACGGACCCGCACGGCCTCTTTTGAAGCCACAACACACACACACACACACACACACACACACACACACACACACACACACACCGATTACCGATGCAACCGTTTACATGCAAATAAGAATTGCCCCTGTAGCCGCTGTCTCGATTTCCACAAAACCATCCATTGCGGAATCAAACGAAAACCACGCTGGAGAAAGCATTGTCTACAAACACGGGGGGGTGTTGCGACGGACGACCCGGTTTGAAGACCCCGGAACGTCACGACCACGGGAAAGAAGGAACCTCCCCCCCCCGCCGACACGTCGCACCTGCGCGAGCCGTCCGCATAATGTTCCACCCCGTCCCGTGCGCCATCATGTCACGTTTCATCTGCCCTGCAGCAAGCGCAGCCACACAGACTTTGCGTCGATGAAGATACCGCAGAACACGAACCGTTCCCTAAGGACGATCCGCCGAGGCAGCAGGCAGCAACGTAAAAAAAACACGAAGCTTGGACTAGAAGCGTTTGCTGCAAGTGAAAACAACGATTCGACACACAGGGAGACAGAGAGTAAGAGAGAGAGAGAGACAAGACGTGGACACCGCAATCAAGCGTACCGCCCTCGATCAGATTCGGACAATATCGGTTTCCACTGTAATTTTCAGCTTACGTGAGACATATAATTTAATTTTAAACACCGGGCCGGCAACCGGCCGGGCGGCAGCGACATGTTTCTCGCGAGGACACGTCGTACGCCTCGCGTACACCGGACTAAACGGGCACGTTCGGGTCGAAAGAATTGAAAATTGCCCTTCGGCGGGGCGCTCTTTGGAGAACGGGTTGAAACGGCCATCATCCAGCGACGTCCAGAACCACCACACGAGTCAGGTGTTTTTCCTCCATCTCTCGCTCTCGCTCGCTCTCTTTGTGACCCTCACCGCCACCATAAACCGAGGCAGGGTGCACAGAATGCGGCAGAAAAATCGCCCGCTGTCGGGAAGAATGTCCTGCGGCGGAACTGGCGCTGTACGTTGCACCGGGTACACGCCGATGCCCGTGGCGCAACATGCGCGATACGATCCGTTCCGTGCGGTGGGCCGAAATCCGGCCGATCTTTGCGTTGGCTTTCAAAGTTCAAGCCGCCCGACACCGGTCCGTCTTAGGTTGGACATGCCCATCGCTTTGATCATTCCTACCAGCCGCTTGGCACGCTTCATGGGTTTGTAGTGTAAGCAACGCTCTAGTCGCTCGATTCTTCTGAACGAATTCGTTCCAAACCGAAAGTGGCGTTTCGGAATGGAACATGAAAATATGGCTGGGTTAAACAGCGTTTTCTCTACCCGTAGATCGACACCAAGAACGAATGCGGAAGGTTCTAATAGTCTAAGCTCAAGTCGTATAGCCAAGATGCACATGCAGCAAGGCGAGCTGATAGGCTTAGACTTGCCGCATACCTGTTTCTGCAGAAGTAGTTATGTGCTTCCCTAGAACCTAGATGTTTTTTCAAGGTTTCTATGCAAACAGGACTATATACTATTATTATTCCTAATTCTTATTCCTAATAGTGACTAACGAACGCCGGACGTCTTGCCACATAGTCAACATTATTTATAATGGCCTTAAATACTAGGTGACCTAACAGATACTGACAAAATTTCTCAAAAATTGGACATGGACATGTGAAATCCGATGGACCTAAACGTACCATTAAATGTTCGGGACGTCAAATGCAACGATTCATTAAAGCTATAAACATGGTTTCAATACTCATAACTAAGAAACGCATTACATCTGGACGTGGTACGAGGAACAGACACCTAAAGTTTTGCGAGTAGATCAGGCAAGTCAATGGTAGAGTTAAGAAGCTTATCAACCAACATACATTGAGGAGCTCATTAATATTAAGCAAGGTATTCCAGTATAGGGCGTTCGGGATAATTTTGACAGTTACATTTTTGTTTATAACTCCAGCTATAGTAGTTGAAGAAAGGGAGGCTTCCACGAAAGACTTCTAATAATGGATAAATTTTCCATCTCACAGTCACAATTACATGTTTTGTGAAAATTTCAAATACTTTGAAATGTTTTTTTTTCCTTTATTTAACAAATATCGTGAAAACCCGTCCAAAAATCCCAAATTATAATAATCCACCGTTCAAGGCAATTAAACGAATCAAAGTGCCACAGTGGAGGCATCGACTCAAAACAGATAACCCTCCTTAAAGCTACACAAATTTAAAACAGACAACTCCTTCCTCCTTCCCTTTCTCCTTCTCTTCCTCCTACTCTCCCTAGTCCGTCGCTCGGACCACAACAATTTGTGCATTCTTGGGGCCTATCGCCTTCTTCGCTCGGACCCTAGGAACGCTTATCCTTCGCACGGCGAATAGTTTCCCTGTGGGTGCCCCGAGGCGTTAGGCGTTCTTCGGCGTCCAATGGTGTTTTTGGCGTCCCTCTCTCTCTCTCTCTCCGAGGCAGCAGGCAGCAACGTAAAAAAAACACGAAGCTTGGACTAGAAGCGTTTGCTGCAAGTGAAAACAACGATTCGACACACAGGGAGACAGAGAGAAAGAGAGAGAGAGAGACAAGACGTGGACACCGCAATCAAGCGTACCGCCCTCGATCAGATTCGGACAATATCGGTTTCCACTGTAATTTTCAGCTTACGTGAGACATATAATTTAATTTTAAACACCGGGCCGGCAACCGGCCGGGCGGCGGCGAAACGTTTCCCGCGAGGACACGTCGTACGCCTCGCGTACACCGGACTAAACGGGCACGTTCGGGTCGAAAGAATTGAAAATTGCCCTTCGGCGGGGCGCTCTTTGGAGAACGGGTTGAAACGGCCATCATCCAGCGACGTCCAGAACCACCACACGAGTCAGGTGTTTTTCCTCCATCTCTCGCTCTCGCTCGCTCTCTTTGTGACCCTCACCGCCACCATAAACCGAGGCAGGGTGCACAGAATGCGGCAGAAAAATCGCCCGCTGTCGGGAAGAATGTCCTGCGGCGGAACTGGCGCTGTACGTTGCACCGGGTACACGCCGATGCCCGTGGCGCAACATGCGCGATACGATCCGTTCCGTGCGGTGGGCCGAAATCCGGCCGATCTTTGCGTTGGCTTTCAAAGTTCAAGCCGCCCGACACCGGTCCGTCTTAGGTTGGACATGCCCATCGCTTTGATCATTCCTACCAGCCGCTTGGCACGCTTCATGGGTTTGTAGTGTAAGCAACGCTCTAGTCGCTCGATTCTTCTGAACGAATTCGTTCCAAACCGAAAGTGGCGTTTCGGAATGGAACATGAAAATATGGCTGGGTTAAACAGCGTTTTCTCTACCCGTAGATCGACACCAAGAACGAATGCGGAAGGTTCTAATAGTCTAAGCTCAAGTCGTATAGCCAAGATGCACATGCAGCAAGGCGAGCTGATAGGCTTAGACTTGCCGCATACCTGTTTCTGCAGAAGTAGTTATGTGCTTCCCTAGAACCTAGATGTTTTTTCAAGGTTTCTATGCAAACAGGACTATATACTATTATTATTCCTAATTCTTATTCCTAATAGTGACTAACGAACGCCGGACGTCTTGCCACATAGTCAACATTATTTATAATGGCCTTAAATACTAGGTGACCTAACAGATACTGACAAAATTTCTCAAAAATTGGACATGGACATGTGAAATCCGATGGACCTAAACGTACCATTAAATGTTCGGGACGTCAAATGCAACGATTCATTAAAGCTATAAACATGGTTTCAATACTCATAACTAAGAAACGCATTACATCTGGACGTGGTACGAGGAACAGACACCTAAAGTTTTGCGAGTAGATCAGGCAAGTCAATGGTAGAGTTAAGAAGCTTATCAACCAACATACATTGAGGAGCTCATTAATATTAAGCAAGGTATTCCAGTATAGGGCGTTCGGGATAATTTTGACAGTTACATTTTTGTTTATAACTCCAGCTATAGTAGTTGAAGAAAGGGAGGCTTCCACGAAAGACTTCTAATAATGGATAAATTTTCCATCTCACAGTCACAATTACATGTTTTGTGAAAATTTCAAATACTTTGAAATGTTTTTTTTTCCTTTATTTAACAAATATCGTGAAAACCCGTCCAAAAATCCCAAATTATAATAATCCACCGTTCAAGGCAATTAAACGAATCAAAGTGCCACAGTGGAGGCATCGACTCAAAACAGATAACCCTCCTTAAAGCTACACAAATTTAAAACAGACAACTCCTTCCTCCTTCCCTTTCTCCTTCTCTTCCTCCTACTCTCCCTAGTCCGTCGCTCGGACCACAACAATTTGTGCATTCTTGGGGCCTATCGCCTTCTTCGCTCGGACCCTAGGAACGCTTATCCTTCGCACGGCGAATAGTTTCCCTGTGGGTGCCCCGAGGCGTTAGGCGTTCTTCGGCGTCCAATGGTGTTTTTGGCGTCCCTCTCTCTCTCTCTCTCTCTCTCTCTCTCTCCGTGTGTAAAAAAATACAGAAAAAATCCTCCCTCCTTCGCCAGTGGTGTTTGGGTGTTCGTTCCGTTTTGTTATACATAACCACCACTTTGGGTTTGAAATGTAAATTATAGAGCGTTTTTTTTTTTCGTTCGTTGTTGTGCTGCCGTCTCTCTCGCCTCCTCACCTATAATTACTGTATACACAGCTCGCCTATTACCGGGCCGGGCAGCGCGAGCGCTCTATGATTATTATCGGGTTTCGCACACGAGCCCGTTCCTCGGGTGCTTTTGGATACGAACGGAACGGACCGACCTGTCTTCCCGTTTAGCCACCCGCTGCATAGACCGATCGAACTTAAACGTAAACCAACGTTAAACACAGAACATATCACGAGCGAAACGAACCGATTCAGGGGAGAGCTCAGCTCAGTAACAACAACAAACCCTTTAAAGATCCATAAAGGAAGGTGTCATTAGAAAGAATTGGCATTAAATAGTTGCGATTGAGTTCGGAGCCAAATTAACCCTTTTATTGGTTTTTGTTTCTGTGCGTTTTTTTGCGATATTTAAATCCTAACCTTTCCCATTCCCCATTCGGAATCCAATAATACACCGAGTGGCGAATTGATTATACAGTGGCCGGTGCAGGCAACAATTGTGCACAAAAGGGTCGGAGCATTGGTGTGCAAATCGTTTGTTTATATTTGCGAAGCATGCAATAAAGCGCGAGTGTGAGCTTTCAGCTCTTCCCCTGGATCATTACGGTCATTAGCACAGCAAGGTGCGCGAATTTGGTGGCTTGGAGTCAATCAAGAAATGTGGACCCTTCCCGTGTAGGAAGTTTATTTACCGGCCCCCGATAATTAACAAACTTCGGCCCGGGGAACGCACAAAACTTTCGTTTGCATCGGAGCACTTTCTCGAAATCCTGCTCCTGCCGGTGGGTGGTCACAAAGGAATTCAATTTTCACTCAACCACCTACCGGGCAACCGGGAGGGAGCATGCTTCCGATAACTTGGTGCGTGCGTTCGGCGTGGGATGAGCCGAAAGCCATAGACCAGTCTGGGGGCCTCACAGTTCGCGGTAGCCAAAATTTCGTCTAATCTCCCCCAAAAACCAAACCAACTCGACGCAGGAAACGGGACGTTGGGCGAAAATTCAATTGCATCCTGCACATGTCCTACCGGGAGGCGGTGGGTGGGTGGATAATTGGATAAATAGCAAGCGCAAGCAAGTGCAGCGTTCGGTTTCCCGGCTTCCCGGAGGCAGCGAATCCGCCACAAACCCCATGGTCATGTTACACCCAAGCACGGCGAACGTGGGAATGGACTCCGCTCCAGAACCCGGAGCTCCGGTTGCAATTCGGCAGTGGCACACACGGCGCAGGCTGCACCAGCTGCACTTTACAAATGAATGCACACACACACACATTTCGCCCGGCCCGGCCCGGCTTCGTGCAATAAAACTGGCGATGGAAGCAGCAGTATCTACTTGGACGATAATTGAAGTAGCACTGAGGGCTGAAAAACATCATCCCCTCGCTCTTATCCGGGTCGCGTCAGCCCCCGTGTGTGTATGTGTGGGGGGGGATCTCCCAGCCAAGATCGCTCCTCTGGCTCTAGTGCCACTGCCGAAACCGGTGCTGACGTGCCCCAAAAAACGGAACGAAGATAATGAAGGACTCTTGCGGACTAGTGGCCGCCACGGTCTGCGCTTGTTCCGAGGACTCCGAGGGACGACTCCACCATCGCAGCGCGCCGGAGCTCCAGTTGATTGCGCCCTGGCTAGGCCGTTCACTGAGCGGCGGACAAGACAAACGTGCACCCCGTAAAAGGACACGCTGGTGCACGGAACGGTCAAAAGATTGCAAAATTTAGATGTTTTTTTTTTAAGTTTAAGCGTTAAATTAAGCAAACGATTTAATATAAACATTTATCACTCTCTAGGTATATATATATATCTCTCTCTCTTTCTCTCTCTCTTTCTCTTTCTCTTTCTCTCTTTCTCTCTTTATATATCTCTCTTTATCTATCTATCTCTCTCTCTTTCTCTCATTCTCTCTCAAAGAAGCGTTTCGAAGAAATGTTATACTTAAAAGAACTCTTGCATACCTATAGGTATAAACCAAGTAAATCCAATCTTCAAACCTGCGGCGTAGCGTTGTACCGTTTTGTGTATTTTGTTATTCTTATATTCTTTCTAGCCATATTCCTTTTTTATTATATATTGTTAATATTAATAATATGTTTCATTTTGTTTTGTTTGTCTGCAAATAATGTACTTTTTCCTCAATTTGTTTCTATTTTCAAATCTGTTTCATGTGTTGGAAACATCAGTGAATGTATCCTCTCTATGTATTCTTTCGCCATATTGTGATCATTTGTCTCTTTTTTCACTCAGTGAACATTATCTCGCAGGTGTAATGCCAAATTACTTCTGTTAACTTGACTTTATTATATTGGGAATGATGAATTAGAAGGTTAATCATAAGAAGACTCAATTGTAAGCGATCTTCCAGGTCTTAAAGACCAGGAACCATTTTTTCAAAAACACTTAGGAAACGTCATATTTAAGAACTACGTTTCTTCATCAAGGCAAGCTCGGTAACATGCAACATTCAATCATTTTTTAAAACATTTGAGACGCTTGGAGAAACAAATAAATATTATTTAGAAAGGATGCGAGAAAGTAGACCCGTCAGAAGATAAAATTTATTAAAAAGACATAGTAAAACTTATGTTTCCAATAAAAACTCGATGCTAAGTACTTCGTCACGTTGTCGAGACGAGTTTCACTGATAAAATGAAGAAAAATCTTCATCATTTCACCAGTTTTGTCCCTCGCGTCCCCCACTGTCCACTGTGATCTAAGCAGACCACGCTCTTCGGCGAGATCTGCGGGCCCAGGCGAAATTTGTGGAAAGCGATTCCCGCGCGCGCGCTCGCGCCTTCCCTATAAAATTCATACGTTCAGTTTTCGGTTTTTGGGCGGCGTCGGCGGCGGGCGAAAAATAGCTGCAGGCTTCAAAACTTCAAAATTATTTAATTAAAATTTCAAACTGTAAATGAGAAACAGCACACACGCGCGAGCGCGCACACACCGAGGCAGGAATTGTTGCTAACTCAAGATCTTCTCGGCAGCGTATTGATGGACCCGGGGCGCGCCTCCGCTGCGGTTTGGGAAGAATCTCACGAGATGCTCCTGCTGGTGCTTCACAGCTGCGTTCACAGCCCCGACAGCGGTGCTCGTCGAAGTGCTAAATGAACTTCCGCACACGTAGTCCGCACCTCCCGAGAAAGACGAGGTTATGTGATGTATGCAGTTTTAACTCTTCTTTCCCGTTTCCGTTGGTTTCAGGAGTGGTAAGTGGGATTTAGAACTTTTGCCCGTGTTTCGCACACACACACCCAGGAGCGAACGCTTCGGCACCCCATGTTTGTATGTTAAATGAGCGGGAAAAACAAGTGAGAATAATGGAGCAACCAAAAAAAGAAAAGCTCACCCTCACAAAGCCACGTGGACCGAGCGGAAAGGTGGCAGACCTTTGAGGATAACAACAAGCTGAAGCAGTAACTAAAACATAGGATGAATTGCATACGTCCGAAGGAGAGAGAGAAAGAGAAAAAAGCCCCCACCCGGACTTCAATGTTCTCGCAAAGGACCGGGGCCCCAAAAAACGGGCTGGAAAAATGGAACAAAACAGAAGAACGCGCAACGTTACAACGGTTCGGGAGCTTCCGTGTGGGATCCTGGTTCCTAGCGCCAGGGGAGGTCCTGATGGCGAGAGGTGTATCGCAAACGTTTTAATTAATTTATCCTACACTAGCGCACTATTTACTTGCGTCCGCACACATCCTGCCGTGGGTGGTGGAAAGCGGATTTTGATGAATGGTTCTCCGGCTCGCCGGCTACACGGGAGCGGCCGAGGGCGAAGCTAAAGTTAGTCTGGCCACGGTGGTGCAGCACCATGCAACTGCATCCTTCGGGACGGGGTTCGGTGTTGTAAATTTTTGGGGGTAGGAAATTAAATTGGCCGATAGTAAGTAATTGCAGCCGGTCGGGCTGTGGGTCTTAAAGCGGAACCCGGTGGATCAGCGAGAGAGAGCGAGAGAGAGAGTGAGAGGGCGAGCGGGCAGAGATAAAACTTTGGCACTTTCCGCAAACTGGCTTTAAAACTTTAATTGCTTTCCGGACGCGGTGGAACGGGTTTGGCTCGATCCGGATCCGGATAGATAGCGGGTCCTCGTACGCAAATTTTGCCCCCCGCCGTAAAGTGCTTTTTCTATTAAATTTTCACAAACAAAACCTCAAAGAAGACTTGATTTCTTCACACACACACACCATCACGTGTGTGCGCATCCAGTTAAATTACTTTAAAGAGCCCACCTTGGCTCGGTGCAGCCCAAGGAAGGGCCGATTCCGGGAAGGAAGGTAACAACCGGCAGTTGATTCGCCCAGAGAGTGCACACGAGCAAACAAACAAACATTTCACACCAGGCCCAGACCCAGAGACAGGCGTTCCAAACCTCCCCGCTCGTCGAAGGAGGTGAAAAGTTCTTAAAGTATTAAGCAGCAAATTAGCAAACAAACAAACAAACAAAACACATTCGTTCCCCGGGGCGGACCCCTAATCCACTTTGGCACGAATCCTTTCGGGTGCGGATTTGTGGCCCGCAGCAGCAAACCGCAAAACAGTTTGAACTTCCACTCCAAACTTTCTTCCCACCAGATTCCCGCACTCGCTCTCGCAAACACGAGCCCCGGTCGGATTTGAATCCCGGGTTTCGAGGGCATTTGTTTTTCACAGTTTACCGGATCGCTCGGGTCCTTTAGCTGCCGCCGCTTCTCCTTCTTTATCTCCGGTGGGCCTTCGTTTATCAGTGCGTTTGCGTCTTGAGTTTCTTTTTGCCGCTTTCCGTTAAGAGCAGGGGCTTAAGGGCCCGAAGCCGGGGACTAAACAATAAAATTTCGACTCCTTCTACTCTACGGCTCGAGGATGTACGGGGAATGGGATCCGTTCTGCCTCCGGGTTGCACCGGGCCTAATCGAGCTCATCCTTTCCAGTTGAAGCGGGGCGGTGGCGGGTTTGTTAGGGGTTTTCGAGGGATAATATCTTAAGATGGGTCTCTCGAGGAACCTGTTGTTGTGCGACTGCATGCGAGTGCATCGAACGGTGGGTGTAGCTAGGCGATTGTGTACGAGTCATGCGGGACTGCAGGCACAGGTATAGAAACGGTATAAATAAAATATCAAACATCCTTCTTTTCACCTGGGAGGATCAACATTAAAAGTGGAATATAGGGGTTGAATAAAAAAGCACACAAAACTCACGTTAGAAAAAAAACAACAAATGAAGAAAATGGTTGTCTTCACACAATAAAACGAAAAAAAAAATTATACGAAAAATAAATAACAAAATTAACTTATAAAAATGTTATAAAAAAAGAAAAATATAGACAACATTTTATTTAAATAAAAAAAAATCATATCATATTGATTAAAGCATGATTAACATTGTTGCATAAGGCCTTATTGATTTTGTATCGTCTTGTTGGCTTGTCTTCCATTTTATTTACTTAACTAATTATATTTTTCGTTTATTTTAAATAAGTTTGCAATTTACTTTTCTTTATATTCTTGGTAAAATATTTCTCGTTGCTACACCAATTTTCAAAAATTGCATAATTTAAAATCGTTCCTAACAACACTATCATGTCAGCGTAGAGCATTATGAACCAAATATTTGCTGTGGCACGCAAAGTGGCAAATATCAAACTAATTAAACAAATTTAAAGAAAAACAGTACTGTACTTAATAACTCATGTTTAAAACATGATAAGATGTGATCCCAGTTAGTATAACATGTAGATAAGATAGAATACAGAGGATGAAATTAGATTAAAGTTGATACTTAAATCACATGTTCCAGGTCGAAACGTTGTTCCATGATAGTCATGAACAAGAGAAAACATAGTTCAAAACAAATTTTCATTTCATTAATAAATCATTTATTCATATGTGAAATAATTTATGTCAAAATATGAAGGAACAATTGCAAATCTTTTCTATTCAATTACATTAAGAAAACGCATAAAAGATTGAGATTCAAGTTTACTTTAAAATGAGCTTTATGGGCTACCCTGACATAATGTTCACGCACTGATTATATCATTCCTATTATCCAATTAACAATTATTAGATTACTTTGCTTGAAAAAAATAGAATTGAAGCCACATAAAAATCATCTTCAGCGACCGTTTAAACAAAACAACAAATTCTCACCGACAGAACTTCCAAAAACCCTTTTCCACCTCATTCGGGAGTAGAATGGTAAACCTTCCACTCGGTTCACCTGGCGAACGTTTAAAGCGTCGGCATGCAACAGCAGAAGAGAAGGTTTGTGTTTTTTTTCTCTCGTGTTTGTCCCTCGAAAAACGATGTGTAAACATACTTTCGCGGAGCATAACGGGCGGAGGTTGAGAAAAAAGCACCACAAAGAACTCTACCGAACCTGAACCCGAACCGGCCGGCATTAATCCGCGTCGCAGCAGACCCGCACGCCCGCACGCACGCACGTACGCACGCATACCGCATGGTACCCGTGCCGCAAGACTAAAAGTACTGAAAAAAGAGGTGAGAAGAGGATCGGCTCGAGTGGGAAATAAAACCGACATGCAACCACACAGCGAGAGAGAGAGGGAGAGAGAGAAAACAAATGGGCAGAAAACGAACGCGCAGATAATAACACATAATTTCTCTCCGGCCGCGAACAGCTGGGCTTCGGGTGATGCCGGTGGTGATGCTGCGCCGACCGGTTGGGCCAGCATGCACGCTTAAACGGTTTTTCGCGTACCGAACCGTACCGGGGAGCCTGCAGCCTGCCTCGAACACAATCGGACGAGCGCGCGCGGCATGTTGATAAGACCACGTGTGCGGGAAAGCAGCATAAACGCAACAATGCCTCCCCCTCGCTAAACCACCCTCCGCCGTGGAAAGAACGAAGGTGTGTGTGTGTGTGTTTGCATTACACAAATTAAATTTCGTTCCGTATTTACATTTCTTATCACCTCGGCCAGACCGGCTTCCGTGCGGGTGCCCCCGTGGTCGTGCGAGTCAGGGTGACGCATCCCGTTCTGACGGTTTTGCCGGTGATGCAGCAGCACCTCGTTGTCGTTGTCGGGCGACAGTCGGCTCTCGTGAGGTCAGTGCGCGATGATAGCGCGAAACAAACAAACAAAAGCGAGGGAGAGAGAGAGATAACAAACCCACCCCTCCGATGGAGGTGCTGGTATTTATTTCTCTTCTCACCTTTCACTCGGCCACCGGGTAAAAAGGGCCGCTTTTGCGGAAGGCGCTTGCTTTTATGAGGGCGCGGAGATGTGCGATAATTTTTATAAATGACAACCGAGCCGGTGGCGGAGGTCGCTTATGGTGGCAAGAGAGAGAGAGAGAGAAATGCAGTGCCGCCGTGAAAGCGTCACTAATGCAGCCCGTTTTATCGGTGTCTGATACCGGTTGGAAAAGGATTGCGGCAATTCTTACAGCTCCCCGATCCGGGACCATTGCAGCAGTAATAAGAGTGCTTTCAGCTTCATGAAGTTTGTATATTCGATTTGGGAAAGGAATGGTTTCGAATAAAAAAATAGGAAAAAAACATAAAAATACTAAAATAAAGCAATAAAACATTGATGTACACAAAAAGAGCATGAAAATAATATAAAAACTAAGCAATAAACAATACTTTCCAGTAATATACATGTCAACGAAAACAAACTTGTATAAATAAATAACAAACATATCTGTTTGTAAACAAAAAAAACTTTGAAATTTGAACATAACCATACCATGCAACAACATAAGTAACATAAGTAGGGAAAAAATCGAAGGTATACCGAAGTGGAAACTGCAGCTAAACATAGAGCATAGATAATAATAAACAACGATATTAACAAAACGAACAACTTTAAATATGAGTCAATCAAACGAAGTCACTTGGTTGATAGTTTAAACTTAGTTTATACTAGGCCTAAACTTAGTTGTGTCATTCGATTCCATGCGAAATTAAAAATAAAAACATGAAAAATAGACTTCTAACGGTTTTATCAAATGTCAAATACATAATCTCTCATGGATTGCTTGAAGGAAAGAATATAAAAATAAAAGAAGATAAAAAAGAAATAAATGAGTGGAAATACAAAACGCAAACTATAAAAAGCAAGTAAATAATAGAGAAACGGTCAGTTAGACATTGAGTTAAAGAAAAACGGTTGCAGTACATGAAAAAATAACACAAACAATAACATGTAACAATCCTTTCGAGATAAATAAGCTGAACAAAATAGTCTTCTTTTCTCATGAATGAAAAAAACAAAACAAAAAATAAAACATGCAATGCATAAAAAAGTAAAAAGTTGAAGGTAAACCGAGAAAAAATATAATCAATCAATTTGATAATTAAAACAAAAATAGTCGACTGAAAGCTTACTGACGCCGGGCACTAATAAAGATCACCATACCGATACATGATAAGCACATAGTAACCTGTATTACTTTCATTCCGTAGTCACGTAGCTCTCGTAGTTCTCGTCACCCGAAAAGGCACGCGTGGAGAGGGTGGGTCAACTGTCGATCAATTGGTAAGCAAAAGCTCAACTCGCCAGCCCATTCTTCCGGTGCTATCGACCGACGACGACGACCAACGACGATGAGAACGAGATCCAATCCAATCCAAACTTCCACACCCACACCGCCGGGGACACTACTCTCGGGGAGTGCATGGTTCACTCGAAGTTTTTTTTTTCGTTCTTCTTCTATCTTCACTGCTCAACACTCTTCCACTCTCCGGTGGTGCCCTCGCCTTCTAATCTATTCAGGAATTAAGCATCCATAAGGACGACCCGGAACTGCTCCCCAGTGAAACGGGCAGTGAAATGGGCGAAAACACGTCGGGGATCAAACGGCGGTGTGCCGTAGGACCGTAGGACCGCCGAGATAAAAGCGACGGCAGCTAGCCATCCATCCATCCGACCAGGCCGGGCCACGGGCAGAACGGCGAGCGGGCAGAAAGTAATGAAAAAATACCTTTCCATCAAATATTTATCCCTTTTTTATGTATTCCACACTCACCACCGCGTCACGCGATGCCGATACTCTGCTGGACGGGCCCATCTGGACACCCGGCCAGACACCGGTGGGCCAACGGCGACCAGCCAACCAAAGCATAACCTTTTTGACTTCGTTTTTATGATGATTTATTTAATAGATATTAATACCGTCCCCTCGGCCGCAGGGGCGCATCGATTGGCGACCACCACCACACGCTCACATCCACCTTTTTCGCCGTGTTCGCTCTGTTTTGTTCTGTTCTGGTCGTGTTCGCTGCTCTGCGCGCCGTCGATTGTCCCCGGTCCTGGCTGGACACGACCGGCTGTAAATCATACTTCCATCCTGCCGGGTGCGGTCCAGGCCCAGTTGGTTCCTCGAAAGCACACTCTGGAGGCATGTCGAACCGGGTGGATCCGTTTTTTTCCTCTCCAGAACGACCGCTGGACACGGATGATGAGCGCTTTTCAAGTCATTTTCAGATTTATGGGGCCGATTGACGAGAGGGCCGACGGTGCGTTTGCATATGATTTTCAAGATGAACTCATGTCAAAGCGAGCGGATTTGATGCGTTTCTGACCGTTGGAGATCCCAAAGCCCATCCGGAAAGGAATAAATTTGCATGCATTCTTTTTCCTGGTGTCACAAATTGCTGCTCAATCTTTGCGATACGAATTTCTTGCGGATTTATGAAACATTTGAGGTGATGCTTCTGAACGACACAACTAAATCCTGTTTTCGGCAAATCGCAAATTGTTCCGAGCAGGTCATATTTTTTGCCTCCAATAGCTCCATCGGACCGTGAAGAGTTGCATTCATTCCAGCGTGCATTCCTCCCATTCCAACGCAATCAATTATCGTTCGATCATGTCTGGCCCGTATCAAGCGCACTCTTCTGCACCGAGCCAGTGTCAGAAGTGAAAACACACACAGAGAGACAACGGCAAAAACCAACCCAGAATAGAGATAGGGAGGACCGGGCCACCATTACCGGGCAGAATTCGTCTAATTGGAAAACAATTAAGACTAACAAGCAGCGTCTTGCGCTGCGAATCAAAACAAACGCCTTCTTCGGTGGCGTGGCGAACCCCCGAAGGCGAACGCACCAGCCAGCCAACCAACCGGTTGACATGCAAATCAACCCTTGGGGAGACACACTCCGCGAGGTCTCGGGGAGGTGAGCCCCCGGAGGCCAACAGAACCCGGCCCGGCGAATCCGGCGAGCTAACGATGTCAGTTCCCACCGACGCCAAAAAAGGGGGCCTTCCTTCAGCAACCGAGCGAGCAAACGAGCGTCCCGAACTCCGGAATCCGAAGGATGCGCATCGCATCGCTCCACCGATGGTCCAATTAGTGCGTCTCGAGAACGTTGGCGATGGCTGGCTGGCTCTGGCTTTCTCCATTTCGCCTCATCTGGCCAGGCCCGGTCGGGAAGTTCCGATTGGTACCGAAGTTCTTTCCCGCAGCACATGCCAGACTCCACTCCCAACCCCAGCGAGCTGAATCCCCGGGCCCCTATCGCTTGCACCTAATGAGATATTAATAATTCTCGATCGCTTATCTTGATCGATGTGGCCACGGTCACAACCGGTTGTTGCTGTTGAAGCGGCCAGACAGTAGTGGGCCGTCGAGAAAGCAGTGCGCGCCCCCGTCGACATCGCCGCGACCGTGGACAGCGCATAAAAGCGCGCTAATCTGCTGTGAACGATCTAAATTAAAAGCGTGCTATTATTGCGGCGCGAGGGAATGAAATTGAAAAGCGGAAAACAAACCATTAAAGACAGACAGACTAACAGGGGCCTTGAATAGGGGTGGGAGGGCATTTACCTGGAGTACTACTGGGCGAAATGTGCTCTAGTAATAGCAGTATATTTGAATTTAACCCTAGAAAAAAAACTATTTATAATTGAGTTTTTGGAGAGGAATTGACACAAGTAAGCAACATTATCCAAAAATAAGATGTTTTTTTCTGAACAACAATGAAAGAAAAAGTTTTAAAAAATTGTCGAAATAAGTTACAATAAATTTCGAAAAATAAACAAAATACGTTGAAAAACAAACCAGGAAAAACAAAAAACAATCTAACATCAAACAACAAACGCATAGCAATACAACAGCAAATAAAATTTACGAACAAATAGAAAACAATGGACAAATAAACAACAGGTAGATGCATTGATTATGCACATCTATTGTTGAAAAAGAAATTTATAAAAAAAGAAGAGAATAGCAAGATAAGCATTACAAAAGTATAAACCAAAGGTTCATCACAAAACAAAAAAATATCCGAAATTTGAGTTGTTCTTTTTCTTTCTTTTTATAATGTTTTAATTGTCTCACTAGTTTACGAGCATTTGCACATTAAACAGTGAGATTTTTTCATATTTTAGAATCGCAAACAACAATAAAAAACGAAAGAACGAAGTTCACAATGTAACTAAAGAAGGACAAGACAATACTAAATTGATACAAACGTAAAACAACAGAAAGTAGTGGATGAACAGCCAAAAAAGACAATTAATTACAATTAATTAAAAACAAAGCAATGGCATTCAGCAATCGATCAACCATAAGAAAATTAAAGAAAAAAAACATAACAGTTTTAAAATGTACCAAAAGCATTATAACAGACACATATCTTATTATATATAATATCCTCTTCAATTAATACCTGTTTGACAACTTCTTGTCTAACTACTGCTCTCCAAACCATACCCTGCTGTTTAAGTTATTTTCACCTTGTTTTATCTGTTCTCATTTCTTTTGTTGTTTTCTCTCGCTTTTTCCAAACCTCAAGCATCAAGCTGTGAGAAACTTTGTGTGAGTGTGTGTGTTTCTTGTTCCGAAACAGTATTACAGGCTCGTAACGAACCCCTAAAATTTAACTTAATTACGCCCTCGTGTGTGGTCCAGCCACATCACTGGCCCAAAGGCTCGCAGCATCAGATCTTAACCGGCCGCAGCACCCGTGCCGATCCGTACGGTTCTTCAGGGAGAAAAGCAATCGAGAACTCATTCCACGACGGTGCATGATTAAGATGATAATCGGATTGTTGTAAACTCTCGCTAACCAACAAAAAAACGAAAGAATCTATCCGTTGCCGGTGGGAGATGGCAATAAAATGACACACTTTACGATCACAAACCTCACGTCACACGCACGAAGCCGGTCGGAGCTGTCAGTGCTGTCCATCTTGGGAAGGGGGGGGGGGAGGGGCTCGTGTCTCGAGTCTCGAACACAAAATTCACCCATTTGTGTGCCACGGTAAGCTCACCGATCGGGCCTCCTAAACGATTGATCGTAAAACGCATGTTCGTTGAGAATTGAATATTCGTTTCGCCCACCCCAGGCCAGCGCGGGTCGCTGAGAGGTCAAAGCTTCGTAATAGGAAATTCAAGCCAGGTACAGAGCCTTATCTCGGACGGTAATCGAAGTTCGGGTCAATCCCGAAACAAAACAATCAGGGCAACAACTGCTTCCCATCTAAGTCTGCGCCGCGTCTCGCACGCAAATTGATTCCCATGTGGCGAAGCGCAACACACGCCACGATTCAGTCACGATTCACAGATGATCATCAAATTTTGCATTTAGAAGAAGAAGAAGAAGAAGAAGAGCAACAACAAAACACCACCTCGCTTGACCCACATTTCGCCCGATGAGGAGATTTTCAACATTCGAGATGACGACGATGGTCACCTCAGAAGAGGAAAAAACGCAAACCGGTCCGCCTTCTGCGTGGTTGCGCAGAGATTCGGCCCGTAGGCCGATTCGCATCTTTCACTTATTCGCCGTCGATAATGATGTTGTGTGACGGAAAGTGTGCAGTCATGCCACGATCGCCGTCCTTTCGTCCTGTCCGACCTGGGCCCCCTCTCGGTGGACTCCAACCCGCGTCAATAATCGCAATTTAAGCAATCGCCAGCCACCCGGTCGATTCTAATCGATTGCTCTAAAACCCTGCATTTGCCCTGGTTCCCTGCTTTTGGGGTTGATTTGCGAACGGAGAGCGAAGTGACGACGCTTACCGACGACCCGGTCGGCAGGAACAATCTTTTAATTGATTACGCGCAGGAATCCAATAAAACTGAAACTCGGTGGTACTCGGCAGCCACCGGTCGGGGTGGCTTTTCCGCTTCTTCCCACCTCCATTGCATGCCGGCTTGCGTCACGGAAGACACGGGAGCAAATATTTCCTTACGATACCTCGGACGGATGGACGGACGAGAGACGTTCTCCGAGTCCACGCGGTACGGCACACAACCATCATAAGCACGTTCCAACTCGCTGTCTCTTTCTCTATAGTTCTCTCTTTATCTCTCTCTCTCTCTCTCTCTTCCTAAATGCGCGATTTTTTTCTTATCAATTCCTCCATCGAGCTCCCGTCGCTCTCGATGACAAAAGTTTTAATTAAATATTTAATAAATTGATAATCCATTTTCATTATTTCGCGTTATCAGGGATGGGGGAACGCAACAAGCCGCGGGGGGAAGGAGGGGGGCGCGATAACGCCCAAGCCCACCCGTGTACTAATCGACGGAGACCGCCATTTCTTCCAGCGCGGCATTCTTTAATCTCGTGCAATTTTGCAGCCGACGATTGCGAGCGGTGCCATTATCATAAAAAGAAATTATACTCCCCCCTGCTCCCTTCTTTACCCCCTCCCCCCTTTCCTTTTCCAGTTCTATTCCCATAAAATGGCGCCACCGTTCGCTCAAACGTGCAGCAACCCACAGCCGTTTGATTTGATTCCCACATCCATCATGCGCTTCGGCGTACATCCATTCGAGCCTGTCATTTCGACCCTGATAGGTGCGTATGTGTGTTTAATGTGACATGTTTGGGAGGTTGATTAATTACGTGGAACCGTTTTGTCGACGGACGACGGACGGCACCGACGACGCAACAGCCATGATCAGCTATTAAACGAGATAAAAGTGTAAACTTAAATTGTAGTAAAATCAATTCAATCTGTGGCGCAATTGAAGGGAGCAGAGAGGAAGATGAGACAGCAGCAGCAAATCAACGCACAACGAAAAAAGGTGTGAAAAGTCATCGATGTGATGAATTGTTGCCATTTTATCCCCGGTACCGATTATTCGCTTGGGTTGTGATAAATTTGTAATATAATTGCAATTTAAATGGCGCCGGGCAGCAGAACAAAAAACAGGAGCAGCTTTAATGCAAGCTTTAATGAGCTTCAGTTTCACACAAAAATTTACTGTGACTTATACAACCTAAACAACAATCACATATCGAAATCGATGAGAACAGTATAACCTCTTTTTAAAAGCTAATAAATGTAAAAAAGATTCTAAATTGTTCAAAACATGAATTGAAAAGAAAAAAATACATGCAAACATGAAGAGAAAACGAAATAAAACACGAAACTGTACTGCGATGCTGAACAAAAGGCTAAAGAACGCCGAAATAAATAACAAAAATAACTAGCTAAATTCTTTGAAAGGCATTAGTATAACAAAAACATAAACAATGATGAACTAAAACAACATAAGTCCATAGTATAAGGCAAAACAATGTAAAATTCACGTTAGAAACGAAAGATTGACCAGTACACTAAATAAATTAAAAGAAATAATGATTGCTGTGGAATAATTCAGAAACCCTGGCAGCAACACAATAAATCCTTTCAAAAAATAATACACATTAAACCAATCGGTAATAAAAGTGTGAAATAAACTCATCTGTGTGATTCCCTATGCGAGTCAAAACATTAAAAGCCCTTCGAATAATCACTAGAAACAAAAAACAACGATTTAAAATCTATCAGATCGCAGGAAAAAAAGACAATTCCGATTGAGAATCGTAGTGTCGTAGTTCGCGCAAAAAAAAAAGTACGGTAAACATCCACTGAATAATAATTACGCCACGCCACGCGTACACACTGGCATCGACCGCTCGGGAAGTGGTCAGGCTGCATCATTCATTCTGTCACCCGTGCGCCAGGTCAAAGGTGCACCACATCCCGTCGGTACCCATTGCGCCTCGCACCCGCAAGGGCGAAAACAGCACAAAAAAAGGACACTCACACACGCCGGTACGAATAATTTTTATTTTAATGACAGTAATTACGGCACCCACCGGGTCCCTCCGTTTGCTTACGCTGCTGTGCGGTGTGAAACTGCGCGACACGCAGCCTCCAGACGGGAGACACAAACCAACCAACATACGGCCAGAGGTCGACACCAACCCGGACCGGCCGAGAGAGGTTCAGAGTTCCGGCGAACCGCGCCGGTGATGACGTGTTAAAATCATTATCATAAATGACCACAACAAAGCGGGGGTCTATCTGCGCGGAAGTGACACACATCCTCGCATCCGCGCGCAAAAATGACACGGACGGGAACACACACACAAACGCGCGCGCGAAAAAAAAAAACGCCATCCCGCTGGCGGTCCGCTGGTGACAATTAAAATGACGATAGCTTTGCGACCGCAAACTGCTGATAGCGATCGGTTTGACGAACGAATCAGCAGAAATAATTAAAGCAAGCGAAAACCCCGGGGGTTGGTGGGGGGGGGGGTGGAAGAGGGAGGAAGGTTGGGTGGGTGGAAAACCCCCCGCCTCAGTACGAACGGGCGCAGAAGTGAATCATAAGTGCAAATAAACGGGGACGGCCTCCGTCCAACTCGCCCAACCCGCCAGATTGTGCGTCATTTGCATGCTAAAATAATCGTTTCGATGTCGATCGGGAGCGCACGATCGGGATGGGGAAGAAGAACATCGCAACCGATTACGATTGGGCATGAAAATGGAACATAGAAACGCGAACATCGTATTTAATCCTAATCCCGCCCAGCGCGTTCACTCTCTGCAGCGTGATAATTAACTTATATAATCAATCAAACCTTCGTTTTCTTTGTTTTTTAAACATAAAATCCATCTTCAAACATGGGCCCCCCTTGTTGTGGGTGGTGTATTTTAAGAAAACGAAAACACAAACACTTCGCCTCGTTTCGTCGGGATGCACGCGAAACGGATTAGCCGGTGTGACATGTTGCTGTAAAATATTTGGATACGGTTTACGGAACTGACGGGCCGTGGCTGTGGCAGACGTGGATTAGCCAGCGCTGGAAGCAGAGACTGGGTAAATTTATTACCGGTAAGCCGATTCCCGTACGATTCCAGGCAGCCCAAAAAGTTGACAATTATTGGGGAACTTGCAGGCGGCCGGCTTAACTGCAGGAACAGGTGGAGGATTTCAAGTCCGGAGCGTGCGACATTGCGTTGGACAAAACTTTTGAGCAAAAGATTGCCGTCAGCTAGCTTTGAGAGGCGTTTGGGTCGAAGAAAACAATCTTATTTTGTTGTGTTTTGTGGATTTTTATGAGAACAGACAGTGTGGTGCTATAAAAGATGTTATAAGGTTTCAAAAACACAGCAAATTATGTCAATAGACTTATACGTAGCGCGAGGGAAGTACACCAATATCTAATGTAAGATCCCACCAACGGTTGGAAGCTCAAAGTATGCCATTGCTGAGTAATTAACAGAAGAATTAGAGTGAAACCTACCACAGATGGAATCTTCCCTAGCTAGAAAGTCTCTCTAGGATGAACATTTTTGATGGCCACCATATTTGTTGTCTCTAAAAGACGGAAGCTCAAAGATAGACCTCCCTAACCAGCACCTGCCTTATGTACAATGAAGACAGGAAGAAATCGTAGTTGAGTTCTTCAGTTTATGCTACAATCAACCAAAGAAAGGTGTCATTTTTCTATTTCTATTCTATTTCTCCATTTCAAACAAAAGTTTCAAAGTCTATTTCTAACCGCCAGTGACAGAAAGGAACGATTTTAAAATCTTCCTCCTTATGTACATGGTTTTTCAACTCCAATCGCAGTGTTCAAGCAGGACGTATAGCCGTGTACATATGATTCCATGTAATTCTCCTCTCCAACTTATTTGTCTTCTTCTTTGTCACAACAATCTCAAGTAGGTCAAGGCCTGCCATTTCTGGCTTTCTTTGACTTAGTTGTTGCCCGTGAACAGGATGAGTTTGAGATTCGAACCCACAGCCTATGGTGTGCAAGACCTTCCGCTTTTGGTGGACAGGATCATACGACCGCCTGGAATCAATGAATAACAATGAATAACAGCTTTCCATGAGAGGCTCACTAAGTGCGTGAACAACAACACTTAAGAGAAACAGCAGAAGAATGCCTCTAGAAAGCAAGATAGTAACACTGGGGAATTCCAAAATCCCTACTAAACGATGCCATTATAAACGCTTGCCTAATGCACGCCAACTATATTCGCATGTAAATCTCACCTGTGGCGCGACCCGCCTTGACTCGCAACCATAATAGTGCGCTCACGATCGCGATACAGCGACTATTGAATGGAAAGTCCAACGTTCCGAGGTCCATCCGTCATCCCCACGAAGAAGCGAACACCGAAACACGGTGTCGACCTACATCTAATTTGCATTACCGCCACCCCCGGCGGCCGGATTGTTTCCGCAAGCGAACGATTTTAGCTAATTTAGCATCGCTTCCATCATCTACTTATGTCTTCTTTAGCAACGGGAACACAAAACGGCGAGAACTGCGACTGCGAGCGTGCGGGCAGTGGATTAATCTGTGTCGCCTTGGCGCAAGGTTTGCGCCAGCGCGCTCTAACGGTATACATCTTTACGACATTCGATTAGCCGCTCAAAAGTGCCCATTTATTAAATATCAAAGCCCATGTCTGCGCGGATGCTTTTAGCGCGCTGACCGACTTAATAGAAATTGACACATCTATATCGGCCCTCACTCTCGGAGTGGCCGGGGCGAATGCCGTACGCACACGGGACACCAACCTTCGCAACAAGACACAGGAAAAAAAGCGATCCGGGAGTGCGGGAAGAGATATGTTTATTTTTAAGAGACTTCGCTTCGTCGAGCACCTCCTCAATGCCGATTCGGCGGTTTCGCTGAGCCCGGGAGCACGGGAGAGAGATTATTTGTTTGTGATTTATAGACATCTATCGCGCGGCGAGACGGTCGCGCCGTGATCGTTCGGTTCCACCAACGTCGGGGGAGTGAGTTTTCCCGAAATTGATTTATTTGGGAAGATCACAGTGACACCGAGCGCTCGCGTCCGGGTGTGTCACTTTCTGGGAAAAACAAGAGAAGAAAAAACTTCCAAAAATCATTCCAACGGCCACGGCCACTACTAATTCAAAGTGGGATTACACTGCCACACTGCCGGCCGCCGCAAATATTCAAATAAACAGTTTCATTTCCCCCCACGCACACACACACACACACACACACATACACACTACCGCAGTGATAGTGGGCACCAGCCAAGCTGAACCGGTTCGGCAGACACATCTGGAGGTCCCAGGCGGCGACCCCGTTTGAAGGCTTAACGAACGTTTATTTTTGTAATTCTATCGAATCCATCTCCATTCCGCGCTCGGTTCGGAGCAATATTTCGGAGCAATATTTCGAAGAAATGACGCGCCGCCTTCTTTCGCTTTGTACTTTGGTGTTCCGAATCCAAGCAGGCTTCAGTGTCCAACTCCACAGCCTACTGCCACAGCGAGTGACCTGATGTTAATTGCTTTTTTGGTATCGGGCGAAATCTGAGCACCTTTCGCACACCAGAGAGAGAGAGAGAGAGAGAGAGTAGTGCAACCACCCGAACCCACCGATGGATGCGCGTTGCGGGTTGTGGTGAAGAATATTCGATCGTGTTAAATTTCACGTCCCATGATTAATGGACGCCAACCTTGACTTCCTTCTACCACCGAAAACAGTGAAAACCCCGGGCCCCGTGGCCGCTTGATTGACCAACGCACTTCCCTGGAACCCGGCCCGGCCGGGCGAAGGAGTTACGAAACTAAAGAAAATAATTATGCTCCCAGCTGACCCCTTGCTCAGAGCCCTCTTTCTTGTTCAGCATCACGCAGCCGAAAACAATCCGGCCCTCGAAGAAGAAGAAGAAAACTAACGAGAAATTCCAACCCACTGGAAGACCCAGAAGAATCGGAAATTTGATTAGCCCGTCGTAACTAATCAATGTCAGAATCGATTTTGATTAATTACTGTCAAAGCCCACAGGTGAGTTGCCGTTGCGGGAAACTGAAAGGCTCCCAGAACTGTAAACCGCCGTCGCTTGTCGGCATCTTCAGCTTCTTGTTCCGCCTGCGCAGGAAGCAGAACGATCATTCACGCACAAGCCTCCCAACCCCAATCTCCAGCAGACACCAGCCCCTCGCCAGCTCCATATCTTAACCGGATCAAATTAAGTGTTCCTCCGAAAATCCGAACCATGGGGGCATGGAAATTTGAACCGGTTTATGGTCAATGTTCGGGCGGCGGCACATGATTGGCAGCTGCTATTCTGCGCCGCTTCAGAAACTGTGCTTCTTCCTACTGCTTGTTTTCTTGAAGATCCAGTAAGGGCCCTTTCCACAAAAAAACCCCCCACACACAGAACGACTCGTTTCGTAATAAAGCACGGGCAGTGATTTTTATCGCCAAATAACAACTGCACTGTGTGCTCGGGAACCGCTCGGGATGGTGTGACTGTGACAAACCGGTAGGCTGTTAAAACATCCACCAACAACAAACTAATGATTAATTTCCAACACTCCGGCCAAGGCGAACTAGCTTTCGAAATGATTCGAGGCCTCATCGGCGTTAGATTTGCCTGTAATCATATCCACGCTTTACTGTGGAAGTCCACCTTAAGAGACGTAAATGGACAGGACGTCATTAAAGAAGTAGTACCCGCGGTACTACACTTACGAACACATTTATATTTTTACGATCATCATTTTATGTCGCGATGAGGTGTGATCTCGCGGAGAAGTAAGCGCACGACGTGTTAGGTCGGAGTGCATCCCCGACTGAGGATGATCCTACCTCCAGGGTTTGACAACTAGCACTTGATTAGACAACGCATTTTGATCGTAGAAGTGGTTCCTCGACTTCAATAAAAAAGAAGTATTCTGCTCATCACGGTATTCATACGAAATGTTTGTTTCAGGATTTCATACAGATGAGTTACTAAGCAAGAACTTGGTTATGGAAAAACATACAGTTTGGACATATTTTGATTACATAATTGTTTCGCTTAAAGAACCGCATTGTTATTGTTAGAATAGTAGATATAGTGTAGATCTCCTGAGATGCAATATCTCTGCAAGATGAATGTTTTATACAATTTCGACAAGTTCGATGAATCGGTAATGATGAATTGTATGTCACTCTTTGCTAAGTTTGGTCCAAAACCTCTTTCATGAGGATAGTCTCTTATATTGGCGAAGTAGAAGATTAACTATGATGATCTCCTAACTGAGACTTGAAAAGAGCAAACTTAAGGTGGCTATTTGAAGAAATAGATACAGTGAAACCTCCCAAAGGTAACTTCCTAACATCTTAGAGAAACATCCTATCTTAGGGAGCTCTTACTCTGAGTCTATTGCAACTCAAACACTTTTGATTTGTTGGAAATGCTTCAATCTAATCCGCTTGCCAGCCTCTGCTTCAAAGAGCTATACGGTGCCGTTGGATCAAATGTCAAAACACGGCTACGTCACAGTTGGCCATGCTTTGTTATTCTTCTGTTCGCCATTCAAATCGTCTCCTCTTCTGTGAGATGCTTTCGGAACCGAAAAAATAAAACCAACCCGTACGGAGAGCGTTTCAACAGGCTGTTCCGCTGGACTATACCACCGAAACAAAGCTAATTATTCCTGTTTAGTACCATCCCACACGCACACACACACACACACACACAACCGCGATCGACCACACACCCCGGAACGTGTGTGACGAAATAAGACGGTAAAACAATGGTTTATCCGGCCTCCGTTGCGTTCTGTTTTTTCGGAGCAAAACGAACACATACCGTGAGATTAAATCACCTTTCGAATCCGGCCGCGGCAAGGGGGGGGGGGCGCCGATCGGAAGCAGGGAAATCATTGTCAAATGGAGCGAAATCGAGAATCGCGGTGGTGAAGGGCCGTTCCCGCTCATAGGCGCTCGCAAAAAAGGGGCTAATTAAGCTCGGCGGATTTCGCAACCGAGGTACACCTCAGCGTCCGAAACAGAAACAGATATTAATTAACTTAATTACGTTTTTATCAAGTACGGCGGCGGGTTGTAGGTAGAAGCAGCGGTTACAAGAAAGAAGAAGAAAAAGAGCAAAAAAAACAGCAACGTACCACATTCGCAGTTGCAACTGTTCCGTTCTCCATGCTGCGTCTTCTTTGATGCATTTTGTGAGGCCCTGGCTCAGTTCTCGGGAAGATATTTATATACATGGGAGCAGTTGAAGTGTAGGGATGAGGAAGTTAGCGAAGGGAAGAATAAGAAACCGTTCACCGTGGAAGATCGATTGGGTGTGTGTGTGTCTGTGGGGAGCTGTTTAGAAGCCGGGGAATATTTATATTCAAAATATGCAAAAAAAAACCTTCCAGGCCGATGCAGACTTAGGGAGGAACTAAGAACGTACGTACGCAACCCCCATCCCCACCAACAATCTCGCTGGAAGGGGTGGGTTAGGGAGATTTTTATCGACGAATTGAAAAATGGTACTCCTTTTCCGGTGACTGCCACGGTGGTAATGGGTGGAAACTCATTACAGCGTTGAGCCACCGCCGCGTGGTGGCGCTATTCGTTGTAAAAGTTCGAGTGTTCCTCGTTAACTACGCCTCCTCCTGCTGTCGGGTTCTCGTTCTGCAACCCCCACCCGGCCTTTCCTGGTTTTGTGCGTTCGCGTTTACTGTTGCGATTTTTCCCTATCGTAATTAAATTTCCCTGTCTTGAGCCACCTAATTATGTACGGTCTTTGTTGTCTGGTGGCACCGGAAACCAACCGTCCGGCATTCGGCTTCTCGTTCGATGATTAATTAAATGATTATACTACTCGTGTGCCTTCCCCCCGCACACAAAAGAGCACAAAACATGTATAAATGATCTGCAATTATCGTCATATAAATCTCTTTCTCTCTCTCGCTCTTCCCGAAACTTCTCTAAAACCGAATGCAACCGCACTGGGTGGAACTGGTGGAACTAATTTGAAAAACTTAGCAACACGCCGGCACATCACTTCTCGCGTGCAGCACACAATTCGCTCTGGTGAAGAGGCAAAAATCGATGTTTATTCATAAACCATCAATCACAACACCTGCAGTTGGAGAAAACGGAGCAACAACAAACAAACAAAAAAAGCACTCAGAGAGACAAGCACGGAAAATGTCGGCACTAATCGCAATCGTAAGTTTAACACGATCCCACCGTTTCCAGGCTGGCCCCTGTGCCTACTTTTCAAATCGCAACAAAATGTATCCCGAAACACACATTCGATGCGATCTTCCGTGCATAAAGCGCGGAAAGAAAGCAGGCGCACGAATTTTGATAACATTTCGAAACAAACGGACAATATTCATAGGGAAAAATGTGTGCCATCCATCCATCAAACACACGGGTTGTTGCGCTGCATAAAACATTTCAGCACCCGCAGGTCGGGTTTTGGGCTCCCCGTGAAACACTTTTCCGGCTGCATGCTTTCGGGCGTCGGATTAGCGATGATACAGCAGCGATCGTTATCGCTTCTGTTTTGCTTGTGTTTGTGTGTTTTCCATTGTCCCCCTGCTAGTTAATAGATGATGAAGTGTTATGATGAACTGCACAAAAAGGTTTAATAAATAATATAGTAGGAATAAAGAGTAGAAAACACATCGAAAAAAACAGCTTTCAAAACAAACAATACCATACTGAAGCAAGCACCATTCGCCCTAAATAGCTAGTATTCGAGTTCAATTAAAAAAACTATCACTATCCAATTATGTTTTTACTGTATCATGAAATGTCTATCAAATGTGTTTGCGTTTTTCTCATTAAATATTTTAACTAGCAATATTTTTATTTTGCCTTTTGTTTGTATTTTTGTTTCTTTTTTCTTCTTCTTTTTTCTTTTTTCTTTTTTCTTTTTCTGTGTTATCTTTGTCTTTTATTTTTCTATATTTATCTATTTATCTTCTACGCTTCTGTTTTTGTTTTTCTTTGCCTTTTTCTTAATTTTTGTTTCTCTTGATCTTTCATTGATGGAATGAAACCGTATGATTTTTTCCTATTAAACTTTGAAAAGAGGTCAATTGCATGCGGAAGAGCACAATTATTGGTAAAATTTCCCATGTTTTCCTGATTAAATCCGAAAGAATACCATACACAATCTCAATAATTAGGTTTTCAAACGGTCTAAAAAGTTGACAAGAATGATAAAGTTAAAAAACAAAGTATGAAAATGATCAATAACCGACACAATTATAAAATTACGATACTTCATGGTAGCATAGTTTGCTTGTTTGATTTACCAAACCTACCTGAGAAAATTAATAAAAAAAACTATTTTGATTTACTTTTCAACACACTTTCAATACAGTTTTATGTCTGATTCGCGATTTATGGATTATTTAATGAGAGAAGTATGACAAAACACATACATACAACACCATTCGTTCTCCTACAAATGGGAACGATACCGAATGCAATTAACAGAATCGTATTAGAATAAATTAAAACCAACCCTGGACGACGGTGTGCACGTGTGTGTTGCATGAAAACGCCCAAAGACCACCGTTTAATCCCAACCAACGTTTGCCAACAAACGATGTCAAACAATTAGTTAATAGGCACCCCGTTTTCACCTTTTAAATCCAGAAACCGAAGGATTACACAAACGGGGTAGAAAAAAACAGCCGAATCCGATTCCATACCCATTTAACTTTCTTCGGTCTTATCATATCCCCGGCACCGATTCTGTCCCATACGAGCGTCAAACGCATTAGCTACGATTAGAAACCATTTCTATCGGGTGTGTGTGTGTGTTTTTTTTCTGCTGCTTTGTTGTGCTGTGTTGTGTTGTTCGTCGCCGATTTTCCATTTCATTTCACGTGTGCCCCGGAGCGGGAGACACCGGGCTGCATTTGTCACGCATCATGGATTAATCATACATGCAATTAACTAATTATAGACAACAAATCTCGCCCGCAGCCCTTCATCCGACACGGAGGTCTGTAAGTGACGTGCGTAGATGAGAGAAGAAGGAGAAAAAATCACAAAAAGGGCAAAACTGCGGTCCGAAGCCCCGAACCCATGCGCGCCGGATTCGTCGGAACATCTGAGGCAATGTCACAGAAGCAACCGCGGTGAGTGGTTTTAAACAGTGACAGACAAAAAAGTTTGCTCGAACAAAAGAAAATTCCAATAAAAATGAAATTGAAGTGATAAATCTAAGTACGTTTATGAAATTTATATATTAAGTGAAGCAATAGAGCGTTTGAATAAGATAATCGAGAAGCGTTTTTTTCTGTCCCTCACTGTTCCATTGTGCTTATGGGGTGAAGAGCATCCAATTTTTCACCGGGCCCGGTGCAAGGTAAATCACCCCTGGCGTCACGACACCAAGGCAAAGCTCTTTAGCGCTAGGCGAGCGAGAGAGTGAACATCAAACGATCGCTCCCTCTGGGTGACGAGATCCCAAACCAGCTCGGGAACAGCTGCTTCCCATTTTTCACCCCTCCCTGCAGCACTATGCGCGCTTGCACACACACAGACCTTCGGCGCAGGGTGGAACTGGGCGGAAGAGACGTTTGAAACGAACAGAAAAACCCATCCCGATGCTGCAACACAACATTCTGCCCGGCAGTATGAGTCACTTCAGTGGGCCGTCCGAAATCAATGTGCGCCGGTAGTTCCGAGCGAACTCTAGCCCCGTAGTAACGTTGTAGCAACACATTTGCTTCCGATGCGTCGTCGTCGTCGTTGGGTGACCAACGGTCGAACCGGAACGAAATGTGTAACCCCGCGCGTACGACATATTGACGAACATGCACACCCAGGCACATCCGGGGCGGAACCGACGGACGGTGCAACACACGCCGACGGACCCAATCCCGAGTAAATTAAGAAAAGTTTCGGACAGGCTTTTTTTTCTTACCCGATTCGATAAATTTATTTCCACCCCACTTGAAAGGGGTTTCAGGGCGAGGAACCAAAACTGAAGCCGGAGTGCGAATGTTTGGAAAGTTTTTTTTCCATTTTTAACATATTTTTCGTACAATATTGTTGTGCGGGGAATGTTTTTTTTTGTTTCCTCTCTCGCCTTAAGGTTGTTTTCATCCTTCAATTATTGAATTATTTCGTCATCCGTTAGAACCTGCAAATGACGGAAGCTATTGACGAAGGTTACCCGTTCTGCCATTAACATTGCGATATCTTCGTGTATTGTTCCAATACAGCCCTTTATTACGGAGTTTTTATCTACATCACCACATAATTGATGCAGAGAAGGTCGTACAATTGTTCGAAAGCTAATATTTTCTAAACAGCATCAGTGATAAGCTGTCTAAAGTCTGGTGTTCATCTTGTGCCTAAATTTGCATGTTTCATCGACACACAAAAAACGACATTTCGAACTGAATCCACATCCTCGTTTTTCGCGAGATCAGTATTGCTGCTACCTAAATTCCCTGTGTATAAGATGTACCTATTTGTATAAATTTAGCCTCCAAACACAGGAAGATCAGTAGCTTCCAGTGATACCATTAAAGGAAGTCATCACGAGAAGACTCATAACACTGTTTATTTTAGTTGTTATGCTGGAGGAACCCAGCTGCCACCAATGCTCGTCTTCAAGAGTTCGAGACTATGCCAAAAGAGAGCCTTCCTAATTGAAGTACCGGCTCCATCTAGGAGAAAAGTTGGATGTGAATTTGGTCATCTCCGTAAGACTCTGTAACACTCTGGAGTGCTCCAGGTCTTTCTCAGTAAGTCGACTTGACTTGTGTTTGACCAGTTCCGGGTTTCATCTTACAGAGGAGACCAAGAAGCTGGTAGCAGACTCTAGAACCCCTTACATATACCAGAGGGTTTGACCAGCCAACTTCAACCTCTTGATGTCTATATTAATAAGACTTTAAAAGACCTTATGAGAGAACACTAGTCGAGATGGATGGAAGAAGTAGATGTAGTCAAACGGTCTCCAACAGGCAAGGTGACGAAAGTAACCGTTGGTGAGGTCTGCGATTGGGTTAGCAGGTCGTGGAGTGATATCAATAACGAGATCACCATCAAATCGTTCAAAAGTGTGAAATATCCAATACACCTGGATGGTACAGAGGATGATAAGGCGATGATCGTGATTCATATGGCATTAAAAAGCGATATTTCTGAAGAGACCCAAGAAGGACTTGATGACTCAAACAATCCAGTTCGAGGTGTCCTTCTTCTTGCACCGAACGGCCCATTAAACAATCAATTACAGCCGATCTTCTGTCACGGATCTGTCGGATAAACAAGTTGTTTCCATCATCCAAACGCGAAATTCGCTCGAAAACTTTTTTTTTCTTTGTGTCCTTCTCCATCCTTTCTCTTTCCTTTCCTTTTTTCGAAAAACCCCTAAAACCCGCATCCAAATCCTCGCAAACTCCCATCGAGACGTAGCACAAGAAGCGCGCACCTTCTAGCGTCAAACCCAACTCAACAGACACGCGCTCACTGCCGGAACGGAAAGGATCGAGGCTCGCCTCCATCCCGAAGGGCTCCCCACTGGAGCAGCGTTGGAAAAAATAACATGATACTAATTAATTATCCTCTATAAAACATAAATTTAATTAATCTACTAAACACCGTCCCTCTTCGCGCACCACGATCTCGCTCGCGTCCCTTTTGCCAGTGGAGGCTTTCTTTGTGTTTTTTGTTCCTTTTTTCTCATTCTTCCATCTATGCCGTCCGCCGTGGCGAGGTGCACACGATAAGCACACCGCGCGGTGTGCAAGTCCCGACGCCTCGGTCGGTCAATTCGTCGGTGCTACCGGTTTTAAGTGTCCGTCCCGACCGACCGGCTGTATCCGTTTTTCGCCGTGCCAAAGTAACGAGATGGTACGGCTGGGCTGGGCACTTCCTTCATCGTTAGCACCCCCAGCAGCCCGGTCTGCGAGCGTCCCCTTTATTCTTCTTCCTTTTCTGATGCGAAACCGGCTCCGCGGCGGGAAGAGAAACTAAATCCTCTCCCCACGCCGGCCCGAGGGTGACGATGGGGATATTCTTCGGGCGACTTCGAGCGCAAGAAGCGGCACAAGATGTGCTGCGGAAAATTTATGACGCACACAGAAACACACACACACACAAATACCGGCTTGTTCAAAGGATGCACGGGATGCAGACGCAAATTGAAAGCCTCCATTCACGGCAGCGAGGCAACGACAACAACAGAAACTATCTTAACTCGCGGCTTCTTCTCTGTACGGGTGTATTAATTACAGTTCCCCGGGGGCGTCCCATGATGGTGATGGTGACACGGCTATCGCGGCGAAACGGACCGATAAATAAACACCAACACTAACAACCGGCGAGCCGCCGTCGGTAATGATTTCCATGTTTTTAATGATTTGCGAATCGCATGGATAGTTTTGATCCAGAAAAAAACTACGATAAATTGCATCCATTCGAGCTGTTTTTCTCTCACATCGATAGCGTGCTTGGTAAAGGAATAGGCATCATTTTAATTCGTCTGATATATTGACTGGTAACGACTTTTAAAAGGATCTATTCAAAAGGAAATGATTCTGTTGAAATAACTAAATAAAAAAACACAAATTCAACCAGAAGAGCATCTTTTAAGCTTCTTTCCTTTTAAAGGGCTTTTAAGTTATTAACCCTGCAGACAAGCATTTCGTAATTAATAACTTAAAAGAGTCTCTGCTGGGAAAACTAACCGAAAACAATGTTTATTCCAAATCAATTCTTTCCCAACCCGAAAAAAAGAAGAACCGAAAAAAGGACCGAATAGAAAATAAAAGAAAAAAAAGCTTAACCGGATGTGGGAGTGAGGAAAAAAAATGAAAACAAAAAACTCACCCACTACCGGAAAACGGCTTAGTGTAAAAATTAATCATCCCATGTTAACTTCCCTCTCCCGATCGAACGCAAAATAACAAAAAAAAAACACAGCCGCACACTTGCCCCGACCGTACTTGTTTGATATCTTTTTAATTAGAATTAATTCACCCTAACTTCCCTCCCCGTACGGGGAGACCCACCCACCGCACCCAACCTCAAGGGCAAAGCCTACTGCTGCTCTGCCGTTCCCGCGTGCGGAATGATTAATGGATCAGCGCGCTGTTTGATTAGCTTATCTTGCTCGCGGGTGCCTAGTAGGCGGTGCGAAGATCGATGCGGCGTGTGGAGGGTTTGCCCTTCTCGAATGGGCGAGTGCTTTTTTTTTCTTCTGTTCGTTCGTTCTGTTCTCTCTCGCGACGTTCTCTGTTTGATTAATTTGAGTAGATTTTTTCACTCCTTACACTCGCCTCTAAACACTCCTCGCGGAGGAGTGTGTCGTTTTTTTCTATTCGGCTTACGGTCTTTAGGGTCGTTTCTACTTTCATCGTGAGCCAAAAAAAAACTCTGCCTTCCTTAATTCCTTTCCTATGAGCCGTACAACCATCTAGATTGACCGCATCACGCATCGCGTCCTCCGTAGGGCTTCATTAAAAGCGTCTTAAACTGGGAGGAGGGGGTGGGTCTCGTACCGATCCGGCATTAATTGTTAGGTCAAGGGTGAAATTTGAACGGTTTTCGTGTTTTTTTTGCTGTTGCGTGGAACGGATGGGAAGCAAAAAAGAAAAAAAGCGACGGTGCCAAATTTTCACGCCATGGTTGGGTGAAAAATCGCTAACCGGATAGAAAAAAAGGGCGCCCCGATTCAATTTGCATATTCGACACTTTTATCCTTATCGGAATGGAATATTTAAAAATGAATTATGATGTTCGATACCGTTAGGGCGAGGGTTTTTTTTTGTTTTTCTCTCATCATAGAAAGTTTAAAGAAAATTACAGAAAGATCAGAAAGAATCCCCTATTTTCAATGAAGTATTATAATGAGAAATTTTCGGAAGATTTACATCAAAGGCTCCCTCGCTAAATTCTTACGTCTCAGACCTCAGCTAAGACATTGAAGAATTAGATTAATTGTCCGATTTGGTATACTGCATGAAATTTTCTGAAAATAAAAATAATTTTAAAATAATAAAACAATATATTTCTTTGTTCCAAACCCTTTGAGAAGCAGATTTTAGCGTTGGTTATTGATATTATAAGAGTTTACAGAAAAATTATTCAAAATTTCCTTTTAATGTCTAGTGGCAATAATCTTAATCTGAAGCATTGGCCATCTTATTGGAATGTATAAATGGATGTTAACAAATTATGAGAAATTTTCTGAAAATTTCCTCCCTATTTCTTCCGCTCAAATTGCACATCTGGAGTTACACAAAATTGTTTTAATCGAAGAAAATTTAAAATAAATCACAACAAATATCTACCTCTCAAAACCTTTAAACTGCAGCCTTGTAGCAAGAACATCGAAGCCATCCAAGCAAGCGACGATGCCGTCGATACTACCAAAGAACAACAGTCGACTGCGAAAAACAAACACCCGGCCACTGCGACGACGACGACGACCAGGCTCTCGCTTCACATTACACACCGGAGCCCGTCCCGTACACGGACGCGAACGGAAATGGAAACCATTCCACGGCGAATCCCTTAATGGGTGGTTCGGTGTGGTGCGCCACCACCCGCACCACCCCACGCCCAGCACAAACGCGAACTACGTGTTGACTGAGGATATTTGTTCGTAATTTATTATAACTCTTATCAAAATTAATTAAACTAATTTATCGCTGGAAATTAATTTTTCTCCCGTACGAACTCCCGTACGAACGGGTGGGTTCGGGCTCGGCTTCGGGTGGCAGCTAGCCTCAGGAAAAACCCCCCTGCCGGTTGGATCATCCACACAACTGGAGCGCGCGCGGCAACGTCGCGATTTGGCGGATTTCGCTTGCTCGCTTACAAGGCGACAAGGTGCTGCAAATGGAGCATTCATTTCCGTATTTATTTACTGTAGCGACGGAAACATTAACGCCCTCCTCGGGGCTGAATAGGGGAGGGAGAAATTTAAAAAAAAACGCGAGAAAATTGCTAAGCAAAACATAAGCACAATTAATTATGGGCGAAATGCAACGAAAATGGCTTGATAGATAAATTGATAGTTTCTACAGATTTGACACGTGACACAGACTAATCGCTTCGATTCTTTTGATAGAACGAACCCCCCTCGATCGTTCATCACCGGGGGCGCAAATCATTTGAAATCAGCATTTTTAATAAACAAAACAAACCTCAAGCCAAATTCCACAGCCCCACGAAGGGAGGCAAGCGCAAACGAAACAAGTTTCCCATCGCGATTAGATATGGCGCATGGAGCGCTGCGCTGTACGGACGTATCCATAGAAACCGTGCCGCCGCACGCTACCAGATAGTTTATTCCCTTCTCACCCGGGTGGTGTTTTCGCTCGGTGGCGCCTCCCTCCCGTTCGCTATCTTCAACGCCAACGAACCAACAAAAAAAAGGTTACAGGGATTAAGATAAGCCTAAGTCGGTTCTGTCCCGGGTATTGATTGGAAATCATGATTGTGTAATTATGACGGGGAAGCCAACAGCTGGTGTAATAAAACTCAGGCCCCCCGGCTCACGGCCACTCCACGAGCGAGCGAGCGGCCTCCACTCACCGACGACGGGCGCTCGTAAAAATCTAGCCCGATCGTTTCGGTTGTAAAATAAATATGCAATCACAACAAATCCGCTTTATTCCAGCAGCCGAAGTGGAAGCGGCAAAGCAGCTTTTTTTTGCACACAGAGGGCGCCACCTGCACGACCGGCCTCGCAAATGTCAAACGCAACTACTAAAGACGGCACTAATTGCGTTCGCCGTTTGAAAGCGTGCTAAATAAATGGCAATAAATGGTTCGACCCGCACCCGGGCCAAACAAAACCCCGTTTCGGGTAAGCACAAATAATGATAAAACCCGATGGAAACCCCCTCGGCTCGATAGATTAAAGCCGAATGGCGGGATGGCACCGGGCACACTTGACGCGACATCATCAAAACCTCCCAATTGGATGTTTGTTAGCGTGCTGATTGCTTCGCGTTGTGTTTGTTCTAGTGTTTGTTTGTCGGAAGTCTCGGCAAAGACGTACACCGGCAGCACACGAAAAAAAGCCCCCATCCATCCCGCACACACAATGGGGCGCCAGTGTCGGCACGGAAGTTCAATCGGTACCGGTAGCCGGTCGCGTGAGGGCACGTCCCAGCACCACGACCAAATCGGGCCCCGGGGCCCGCGCCCGATGAGCAATAATTATCGTAATTATAGTGTTTAGCCGGACGGTTGCTTTGCGTACACAATTAACAGATGTTTGTCTATTTGCTGCCCCGGCTGGTTGGCCTGTTGGCTCCCCCTCTTCGTCAAGGGATGGACACAACACGGCACGATGCACCTGCTGCACTCGCCGTGGAAAATCACGTCACCGGTCAGCCGGTAATGTCGCCGGTCAATAATTCACCCCGCTGCGGCAGGAGCAGGAGCCCGCAGGAAAAACGCGTGGCGTGGTCGTGTGGACGACATTTGTGGCTTTTTCCAACGGTCGGGTCGTGTCGCGTTCGTTTAGGAGCGGGTGGAGCCGGACGAGGGCGATTTGAAGACCGCAAATATTGCGCGAGCGATCCACCCGAGGCGCGGGCTTGTGTGTGGTGGGCCAATCGGAGCACCGTAAGTGATCCATTCGAACAGATTCGACAGCTCAACGGATGATTGGATGTTTGGGAACCGATAGACAACGATTGTACGTTTTTTCACTTCTGAAAGTTTCAGCGATGTTTATCTATCAAATATATTAGTCAATGATCACCAAAGAGAGAAGAATCGCAATGTAGCAATAGCTTAGCTTAGTTCCAATAATTAACAAAAGAATAAAATAAACAATAAATAAAATAAACATAATAAACAAAAGAAAGATAATAGTGCGAGCTTGATACTATATGCCAAAAAGTAGCAATTAAAGACACCAACCTTGACATTAGTAGTGCCTCGCAAATGTCACAGAGGGCGCTATTGCCTTTTTTGCTTCGGAACCAGTGAACATTTGGTTGTTTCAAGACGATTTGAGGAGAAAAAAACTCAAACTACTCAACTCAACTCAAACATACAGGAACGAACCTTGTATTAAAAAAAAAACATTACCAACAGTATCCAACCCAAAGCTTCACCTCAAATGTTTTCACTAGATCACTAAATCAATCCAAAAGTTTTCACCGAAAGTGCTCTATGTGAGAATGTTCAGACACTAACAATGACAAGGTTTATAGGTTCATAGCTCTTATTACAATACTTTTCCAGAGCATAACCTGCAAGTTTCTGGAAGTTTGCATTTCCACAAACTAGCAGGAAATATGCTTTGGACACCCAGATATGAAATTGACCAAAATAAATAGATAGGGTCAAATACATTCTATAGCAATTTAGCACTCACGAGTATTCTCCAAACAAATATCCGAAAACAGAGTTCGACAACTAAGAGAAATGCAACCTGCTAGCGTTTAGTACATACACCCAACTCCAGCGAACGGTGAACAATGTTCCCGCCAACCGGAACTTCCACCACACACACACACACACACACACACACACAAACCTCGCAATCATGTGATACGCATGATTGATTGCCGTCAATTGTTCTACCAGGCGCACCGACAGACAAGCAAACCTTGCCAGAACCGGAGTGAGACGGGCAGACAAAAACATTTTCAAACAGGTACATCATTTATGGACAAATGCGCTTCCCTCCGCCTCTGTTGGGTATCAGCATTCCATCGTGCGGCGCATTCGTAGCAAGATCTCTGCCGTTTAGATACCGACGCAAAGTCAGTACAGATGCACTTGCACCGGTAACGAACTGCGCTTATTTTTAGGAAGTCATCAGCACCAAAACGAGCTGATTATACGCATCTGTGACGTCGGCAGTCACTGGTCCGGAACGATCTGCGCAGATAGACCTCAGATTGACCGTGAAAGTTCGCCTCGTCATCTGGTCCAAAGTGACAGGGGGAACATGTTGTGTTACTCGTATCAACGATCGGATGATCTGAGTCATCCCCGCTTAAGTGGGGCAGAGAAATCTAAACGAACCGCTACCAGTCTGCCCAAAACAGCTGATCCACGGCAAGGCAGGCAATAATTCTATCGGTCACCGTTTGTGTTGAAGGAAGTCCGTCCGACCAACGTGCCAACGGGTGACCCAGAGCACACGCCTTTATCGACCATTACCGTAAATATAGTTGCCCGTTCCCAGCAGACGGAAGAGTAGCTGGAGTTGGTTCTTCCAAACGCCGCCTATCCGTGACGAAAACCGGGGTCAGTGGGTGGACACATTTGGACGTGTTCAGACACCGTCCAAACCACCGAGACTTTGATTAACTAGCGATCCACCCAAGCCCAAGACGGCGGCACTGGCTTTAGAACACCCATCCCCATGCCCCCTTCTTCGATGATCTCGAGATAAAAATATGACTTCATCGTCGCAGGAACGGAACTGACCAGCTTCGACCGATTCGACCGCCGACCACTATATTTAGGATGAAAAATGGCGATTTCCTTCAGCAACACGAAAAAAACACACATCCACCCTCGTCGTGGAGAGGGTGTCGGCGCCGTCATCGTCTCCACATTCGACGGGACCGGCCGGTCAACGGGCCAACCGGGCGTGTTCTATAAATAAGGCCGTCGTCGTCGTCGTCGTCCGCACCGCGTGGATCTCGCTCGCGTTGTTATTATTTGCCGCTTATTATTGGGGCGGACAGCTGGCGGGCAGCGTGCGAGAGTGGGACATGCACATCGTGTTCCCCGCGACAAGATTTATTATTGTCCAGCCCGCCATTCGCGACCGCGCGATGTGCCGCGTGCCCGGGTTATCGATGCGTGATGATGGACCTGCAATCGAGACTGCGACGCACCGGTGACTGGAAGAAATGGGGACTTTTATGTGTTCTGGACGTGTGTTCTGGACCTTCGGGGTCCTTCCCGAAGGTGGCCAGAATGGTATCGTTCTCGCCGATGTCTCCCGCGACAGGGTGGTGTCCCCATTTCATAGCGCCGATGGAAGTCATAATCGTAAAAATAGACCATTTCGCCACTCCGGTGTCGGTGGCTTGCACTTCTGGTGCTGGTGCTGGTGAACACACGCCGCCCGTCAAGACAATCGGGCTTATGATCACCTCTCATGTCGACACCAAGCTGGAGAACATCTGGTGAGCAGGTTTTTGGACTGCGTTCGGCTGCGCCGATATTCATGTTGGACTAGCGAGAGTTTGGAGGTCGTTCGGGAGAATTGGACGAATTAATAACTGTTAATGAGAATGCTGAACGAAACTTTCGTAGCCTAATAACAGACAAACTGAGCTATAAAATTAAAAAAAAGTCGAAATTACTATAATTACTTTACTCCAATCGAATTCTATAGCGGAATTATACAGTTCTTATCGAATTTTATAGCGAATACTTCAGAACGCAGACAGCTAGAGCTCAATTAGTTCTCTGCCTTATTTGGCACCGTGCGCTTCAAAAGTCAGAGTTTGCAGACGCGTCAAGATCCTAGCATTATAGTGTAAATACTAACTGTCAAAATAAAGTGAATGGCGGCGCCACCTAGTGGATAAACATAAAAACGCTGCCGCGTTTGCGGCAGTGTCCGATAGATAGCGATAGTGTTGAGCACTTTTTTCTGAGAAATTTTTTTTTTTATAAAGCTGGACATGAATTTTGGACAAGAAATATAATCAAACCATGGAACTTACTTCAAAGAAGGAAAGGTTCCCTTTTTCACAAAGCTAACCCGAATCAAACGAAACTCACATACCACCGAGATCAAACAACATCCACCAAGCTACAGTCCATTAAAACTTCCCACCAACAAGTAAACCCTTTCAAAAAGGACCACTGCTAATCCGACACCAATCGCGGTGATTGTGTAAGCAAAAATGCAACTACTCGCACTCCCACACGCCCTCCACACCAGCAGAAACAACCCACTGCACCGAGCGCGCTGAAATATCAATTTCGCTAATTCAGTTTTCCGTTGTGCCCGAATCGCATCGAATACCACTTTCGGGACATACACGGGACACACTCACGGGGAACCGATTATTACGTGCACGTTTCGCCGTTGTGAGCACAGCGACGACACAACGATCGTGCACGGTGTACCAATGCATTGACAAGCGGCCAAACGAGAGAAAAAAAGCGTCCCGAACGAAGAAAGACACCAAGAACGATCGCCGCGTTGGACAAATCAAGTTCCCGGTCCCCGGCCGCAACCCGCTCCGAACGGGTGCGAGGACAAACCAACCGATTCGGCGATTAAAGTTTTCCCGGTGCACTTTTCCGATGGCTCTCGATGGTGGCGCTGGCGTCCTCAGGCGAGGACGAAACCCGAACTCAACCCCGGGTACGATAAACCACTTAAAGTGCAATTTCGCTTGCCCGACGGAAACACCATTCGCTCTCCGTGAGGGTAGCGAACCTGGTTTGGGGACGCGCGATAACTTTCGCTTGCACTGTCAGGATAATCAGATCATCCCGCAAACTGCCATCAATTGTTTCTCAATTTCCGTGCCACCACGTGTCGCGGACACCCTCGGTGTCGGCCCTGGCCTGTTGGGGGTAAGTGAGATTTTCCCGACCCGGCTCCTCATGGACGTGGACGTAGCGGTGTCTTTTGTACCTACAGATTGGCCCATGTGTTGCTCCTCCTTGGAGGGGGTTTTCAATCGGTGAGGTCGAGGTCGAGGCCGAGCGGACGTACGTAACGATGAGGCAATCATTCATCCGCTGATTTGATAATGGAAGAGTGTGCAACTGTAGAGTCCACCTGTTTTCTTGAGTGTTACTTTTCAAAGCTGCTCACGCAAACCCCGGAAGTTAACGGGTGATAGCTCAAGATTTTGAGGTCATAATACATGAACAAGTCGGTAGTACTAGGCAGTAAAACATTTACATGGTACACAATACCAGGCAAATAATAATATGAGGCAAGAAACATGGAAATTGCATCACTTGAACTAACTTTCAATTCGTTTATCAGTAGCAGGAAGGGAGATGCAACATAAGTATTGTTTTTATCACAAGTTTCAGTCTCGTCATTACTGTAACTCTATGAGAAACCAATATTAATCAACTGACAAGATCATTTTGAACAATATCCGGACATGTTTGAGCGTTTAGTTGACGAAACAGCATTATTAACTTTAAAACATGACCACATAATGGGATTGAATAATGGTTTAAATATTATTCGATTTGATAACAGAAATGTTTAGCCTTTCAAAGTACCAAAACTTGAAAGAACTATATAAATCAGTTTATCTTCTATGAGTTGTAACTTGAAATATTAAGAAATCCATTCTGAGAGAGCTTGCTGCTCGTTATGTTTACAAAAATTAAAAAAGTTCTAACCTTTCTTAATCAACAAATCATAGACCAACAAGAAAGAAGAGTCTTTTAGACAAAACTCGATGCCAGCAATCAAATTTTTGTATATTTTAGGAAGAAATGATAGGATTGGACACCTTTCATCATCTTGAATAGTTGTTAGAATATTACACAGATCATCCCAATATTACCGACCACAGCATACAAGTTTGTAATTTCGATCTCCTTGCTCCTACAAATGATAATCCCCAAAAATCGAACCACTAACAACTGTCACAAATAAAACCAACACGAAAAACTTCCAAACGATCTTCGTCGGACGCGCCGGAGCGAGGAGAAGGAGGTAATCCTAAGAAAAGAACTCAAAGCAGACAGTTCCCCACGCCACCGCCGATCCAACTCCTCCTGTCGCGTGTATTTTTGGGGTCAAATTACCCACATCCCCGGGCCTCGGGCCTCGAGCCTCTCCGTTTTGCGTGACGACAGCCACCCCGAAATGCACTGCCAGAATACGGTGGTAAGAACGACATCGAAATTCAAAGCAAATCATGAAAAAAAACCTCAAACACACACAGCCACAGCCAGTGAGACACACGGTTCGCGATCAGATCCGTGCCGAAAAAGGCGGCCGCGGCTTAAAGGCACGCACACCCCGCCGTACGCGGTGGTGGTGTCTCCGGTCTGCGGCCGGCGTCTTACAACGGGAACGCGATAAACCAACCCAACCGGAGTGGTGGTGGTGGTGGTGGTGGTGGTGGTGGCGCAACACAGGAATGCGTCGGTGTTTACCGAACTAGCGACCCCCGGGCGCCGCGCCCTCCCTTTAGCCCTCGTGACACTCGATATACGCGCCGCCACGACCGTCTTCCTCGGGGTGGAGCGCGCGTTGCGTGTGTGCACTTTTCTTCTGCTTTTTTTTCGCTTGGCCGGTGTGTGGCGTGTCAGCGCGTCCCGCGGAAGCTAGCCGCCGTAAGCCGTTGTGTTTCTGTGTGCCTGTGTATGTGTGTGTGTGTTTGTGTAATTATGGCTGGCGCTGGGAACGGGAAGGTCACAAAGCATAAGCCAGCACATGTCCACCGAGAGGGTCAACCGCCCGAAGTGGGTCTTTGAGGAGCGCGAATGATCGAAACGGGATTGCCTTGGTGTCTAACTAAAACAAGACGATCAACAATACGATTGATCGCTCTGCCTCGCTTTTTTGCCTTTTTAATAAATATATCTATCTTGTCAAATAGACTACAACCAAGCCTTCAGTAAAGTAGATTATTGTGCTAAACAAAGAAAAACTCCTTGAGTTATTTTTAATAACATCTAATTTCTGAAGGTTCAATACTGTGGAGGTCGATGCGTACACTGACATATGGTCATGAGATTGTTGTTACCCATAGCAACGCCGCAGCAAACTGGCAAATGAGCTTTTACTCACAGCAATGCCTCCTAGGATCGATTCGATTGTATTGTCTTAAATACTTGTATCATAAAAAAATGATCCCTATGATTATTGGATTGTACATAAAATTTCATTGCAAATAAACTTCCTTAAAACAGTAGAGAAGCGTTTACAATTTCTTCAATCAGTTTTACAAGTAAAAAACACTAAAAAGCCGAGTTTCTAGTTCTAACAATACGTTAGGAATACTTCATTCATTCCTTTGACAAATACAATGGAAGTGCATTAAATAAGTTTGATCACTTTTCATAGTAATTAGACATGTTCTGCAAAAGTCTTTTATAGCAGTTAGAAATGTCCAAGTTGTTCCAATGCACTCAACAAAAAAAACAATCAATGAGTAGAGCTTTTCTTCTGTAAAACATCCTATGACGTATGTACGCTCTGTTCATCTCGATTAATGTCATACTGCTGCTTACCTTAATTCACGTCACTTTTCGCCAACTGGGTGAAAACCATTCACAATCCTCCCGACACCACTAATTTGTCACCACCCACGCTCACCAGCGGTACCTGTGGAAAGCAAACAGAGAAGGCAACGCTGTAAGGTACCATCATTTTCATCCCATCCGATCGCCGAAACTGAGTACAAATTTCCCTAACACTATAAAACTAAACTGCAATAATACACTCACCGGCGGCGGACAAATAGAACAAACATAGAAACCGGTAAGGAACGGATAAATGGGGATGAAAAAAGGGAAATAAAAACGTACAATAAAAGAAAGACTATAAAAAACAACAATACCAGAATCCCAAAGGCAGAAACGATTCGATAAGCGGAGCGGGTAAAAACAAGAGCAAGAAGCAGAGAGAGAGAAAAAAAAACCTTAGAAGAATTCGAAACCGAACGTAACGACGGCGAAAAAGTGGAAAAGAAAACGAACGAAGAAAACAACACACACAAAAAGGCATCGAAAGATGATCATGATCGGAACCGCGCGTTTCCTCCCGGGGGTGGGTGAGAAGGTGGACGGAAAAAGGGACGACCGAAGGAACGAACGGCTGCCGCCCCGGGCAGACCGCCGAAAATATAAAGTACAGCAAAACCAACAGCACCAGGGGGGAAGACAAAAACAACAACAACAACAACAACAGCAAGCATGCACGCGGCCCGACGACACGAACAGAGATACCAAAACAAAAGGAAAGGAAACGCAAGATGAAGATGGACAAGCGGGAGGCGGCAGGCGGGAGATGTGGCGAACGTAACGTTGCGAATAAGAAGCAGCAGAAGGTAGAAGAAGGAGGCAGAACGCGAGAAGAACGCGGAATAAAAGAGGGAAACGAAAGAAAAAAAAACGGGAAGAAACGTAGCAACAGCGCGACGCGCCGGCAGCCAGAACTTCTTGCCGTGCCGAGTTTCTTTAGTTGTGTGTGAATGTTTTTTTTATTTTCTCTTTAGTTTTTGGATAGTCTCGTTCTTCTCCTTCTCTTTCTTTCTAACGCGGGTTTCGTTCTTTTTTTTTTTGTTCTCTAAACGGATGCAGGACGCGTACGGCGAGCGAGAGAGAGAGAGAGCAGCCGGCGCGCGGTGCAGATTCTTTTGTGTGGTTTTTCTTCTTCCTGCTTCTTCTTGCTTCTTTTTTTGGCTGGCCTGCACGGGCAGGCAGCACACCAAAAGGAACGGCTGAAGCCGACCGACCGAGCGACCCGTCCGTCCGTCCGTCCATAAACAAGTTGTGTGTCAAATGCCACCACTGCAGCGCGCAAGGACAAAGAGGTTGGAGGGCACGGGCAGGAGGGATCGGAGGTACGGGTCAGTCCAAAGCAAGGGAAACGATGATGGATGAGGTGAAGAATAAATGGGACAAAGGCGGGCGTCCGGCGAGCGGAGTCTGTGCGTCCATGTGTGTGGGGAGGAGAGAGGACGACCGTGTGCGTGCGTGCGTGGCTGTGTGTAGGCGAAGATGTCAAACCGAAATTGAAGCTTTAGACAGCAGCCGTCAGACGGCGCGGAGCGAGCCGAGCGAGAAGGAGCAAGAGAAGCAAGAGGAGAAATAAAAATGCTCCTTAAATGAGCTCCACAACCACCACCACAGCAAGCAGCCTACGAACGGCCTACTACCAACCAAACGTCACACACGCGTGCAAGGAACGGAACGCACTACGAACACATCTAAGTAAACATTGTTTACCTGTCATTCGCACTGCTGGACTCGCGCGTGTGTGAATTCACTGTTTGCTTAGTAATTTACTCTGGTTTTTTTTTAACGATTGAAGCCTTCACTTCTCACACACTTTCTGCACTTTGATCTGGTTTTGATTTAATAATGCACTCACTTCAACTGTGACACAAATTATTCAACGCAAACTACACCGACGAGGAAGCGACGACGACCGACACTTGACGCAGCGCTGGAAGATGCTCTCACACATACACTGATTAATTGATGCTGATAAGTGACACTTAGTGCGACGGACCGTCACAAATGGATGCTTACGGTGTGCGATTGGATTCTTTCTATTCGTTAATCAATTGAAATCTATTTTGCTACGATCTATACCTCTCTCAAGGCTGGGTCAGTTCGAATTGTAGATAGAAGTTTGAAGCAGAAGAAGTCTGTTTCACACAATCAGCTGGTGGTACAAAGGTGAATCACTCTCGATCGGCATTCCGGGAATTTTGTAAACTTCCAAAAACTGCACACACATTAGAGACTGGCGCTGTGGTGATCTGTCGGCACCGGAACGCAAACCGATCGGGCAAAGCGGCGTGACTACTAAAAACTACCGCGGCGACTACCGGTTGTATTGGGTCCGGGTCCGATTGCGAAAACCCGCTCCTGATGACGTCGCCGGCTCGCTTCGATATCGGTTTCGTCCGTTCGTTCGTTCGGGTAGGTCCCGTTTTTTCCCCAGGCTTCCGGCCGTGGCCGTGTGTGTTGGTGTTGCGTTGGGTTAGGTGACCGAAGGCGAAATTTATTGCTGCATTCCCTGCACGCTGCTGCTGCTGTTGCTGTTTGTGTGTGTTTGTGTTGGTGGGTTATTTATTGCGGGCTCATCTCTCGGCGGCACAAAGCTGCCTTCTCCCCAAAACAACGGAACCGGAATTTCGGGTCCGAGAGCAGCCCCAACGAAAGATGGGGAAACAGCATGTGTGCTGTCTGTCCCCAACAACTCACGGCTCACCGTGGCTCGCTCGTGTCTCACTCGCGTAGTGAGACGAGCTTCTCACGCGCTTGGCGTGAGAATGAGCGTCCGGTATGAGAGAAGAGAGTGAGTTCCGGTGCGAAACAAACGTGAGAGAGTGAGCTCCTGCTCGCAGGTGAGAAGGAGAGAGTGCGAGTGAGCATTCTCATCTCACCGTGATGCACCGCAGTGAGACGGCTGCTCACTACCAGCAGCCACATCTGGTTCGCGCCGCGGGTTGTGTGCGCGCTGGCTCGCTCGCTCGCTCGTTGTGCCGGCGTTTTCTTCTCACCCATTTCAACGGTGCGTGAGTTGCAGGCGGTGCAGTTTGGGAAATCGGGAAAAATCACACACACACACCCGAAGCGAGGCGCGAACCGACGACGGGATGGGTCGTGACGCATCTGCCGAAGGGAAAATTCGTCGTGGGGAGATCCGACGTCGGACGGAAAACTCGGAAACTTTCCCCAATCCGGGCGCGAAACAAACACCGTGCAGCGATCTGGCCTTCGGAACACGACAGCAGTCTTCTGCCGAGAGGCAGTCCGAGATGGGATCCGTGTTTCCTGTTCTCCTTAAATTAAAAAAAAAACATATTAAAACTTAAAATACTAAAATATAGCATGTAAAATAAAAACATTTAACAATATTAAATTTCAATGCTATTTTTGTTTCCAAATGTTGTTTATTTGGCTTGTTGCTTATAATATATTCAAAATGGATGAAATCTCATGATAACTTGTGCAAAAACTTTGTGACACACCGTGAGAAGAAGGATAAAAACTATAGGATAAGTATAATTGAATACTGTAGTATGAATTGTCGAAAGATCAATTTTTCTACTCTTATCTCTTAGCAAGTATAACATATTTGAAATTGGCTTCAGATTTTATCGAATTTGACGAGTTTTTAAAATCTTTTTAATGCTCCCCATCATTCAAGCTTCATAATAATATTGTTCAAATCTGTCTAGTTTTTTCAAGTGTGCCAATCAAACGGCTTCTGCTTTAAAACACATAACACATTTGACAACAACTGTTTGTGACACACGAATAGTTACACACAAAATGATTATTGAAAGTAAAAAAAACAGTTCCCCGATTGTTTGTTTTATTCATTTCACTCGTGATTCGCTGACAACGAGTTTTACAACGATCAAATGATGGCATTTGCACACGGAACAAGATCAATTGTAACGTGCAAGTGAAATGACACACATTTTGGGCCTGTCCAAAAAACAACGTTTCGTCGGAGGGACCATTACGACCGAAAACAAACGCCCTACCCATAACCTGACAGGCTGTTGACGGAGGAATGGCAATGGCCGACCCGAACCCCCCGATGAATTCCACCACCTACTTACGATGCACTAGCCAGCCAACAAACAAAACCTCGACACCTGAACCGGGCGGCGGCCCCAACGGGAACCGTGTTCCGCAATGACATTCCGTCGTACGAGGGGGGTTGTTGATGAAGAGCGAGTTCCGGTGCGCCTCGATTTACTCGTTCACTGGGCTGAATGTGTGCGTGTTTTTTAGTATAGTTACACCCATCTGTCCGTTAGTATGCGCGGCCGGTCCGTCTCAGGTCGCGTAAAAGCGCAGCCAAAGACGCACACGCAAAAAAAAACGCCAACGGCTCCCAAAATCAACTTAACCGTTCCCTATCATATGCGACGTGCATGCGAATTTTCCCTGGGCCGAATGGCGCAAAACTTTCGCGCCTTCGTTCGGACAGGGTACGCGTGTAAAGTTTCGTCCCTCGTTTCCGTCGTGTGTAACAACAGATTGGGAGACTTGGCTAAGAGAAGAGAAAGAGGAAAAAAAGCAACCCAAAAAAGAACGAAAAAATGTGTAAAAAATGAAGGCGAAATAAATAAAACGCTGCGCTCCATTTGACACCGCGATTTGTTTTACCCCCACCCACATACTTTCCAAACTGTCAGGCCGCGAATGTTCTTATGTCGGCTGGTGGCGTTTCGCGTTGTGACGTTTGCGTGTAGTTAAAAACGGTAAAAATTGCATCAACCTCAATGGAGCACACGGTTGTTTGTTGAATGGTAGAAAACACAGCAGAAACAGCTGTACAGGGTGCCATTATGTAAGTGTGTCTCAAATGGTTGTTTTATATGTACGCGATATGTAGCTAATCGTTCGTTTTTGAGATGCTTAACTTGTTTTTTTCAGTTCAGTAGAATTTTTTAAGCAACTTTAAAAAATTGAAAATTTGGTATGATTTATTACCTCTTTCCATATGGTTTTGTAAATGATTGGTTAGTTAAATAAAAGGAAAATATGTGACTCAAAATTTTAATAAGATTCACATTTAAACATAACAAACTTTTTTTTTGTTACTAATAACAAACCTGGATTGAAATGCAAGGAATGATCTGAATGAGAAAAACATATATAAAAGAACACTTTGGATACAAGCAAACCACAAACATAGAAAAAGTTATTCAACCGTGACAAGCGAGAGAGCAGGCATTTTACTGCAGAAAACCTACCTTGACGACTTAAACATGTAGTTAAACAAAATTTACCATAATAAACTATATAAAAGTCTATATAAAACTTCAAAATCAATTGCAAATCCGAGCCAAATGGAACGGAATTGAATATTTTGACAAATAGATTTAAAAATCTAAAGAAAAATATAAACATCTAGCCTTTCCAAACATTCCGCAAAAACTTCAAAAAGCGGCAAGAACGTTTTGGATTGTTGATCCGTTTGCATGGAGCAGTGGATGGATGAAAAACAAGTGGAAGCATAATAAACCTAACTAGAAATGAGTGAAAAAATGAGAAACCCAAAGTCACGTCAAGAGATGGTCACGTCAAGAGATGGTTGGATGTTCCCGTCAAGAGATGGCGCCACTTGTTGAAGAACACTGTACTAAATTCCCTCTATGGCTACTGTGATTTGAATAAAATAGTTTTATTTACATTTTCATTAATTATAATGCAAAACAAAGTCACTTTTTAAAGATTGAAAACGACAAATAAAACCCCGGAAGACATAATTATAAAGTTTCATTTTTTTATTTTTTTTTATATATTTGAAACCGACAAAAGAAGCTCCAAATTCATAAGTGAATAAATTCTACCCTAATTCAAGAAAGCAAAACTAAGCCTGCCAAAACCGTATAAAGCACCAACAATTGAGCCGTTTGTTTAAGACCACGAAGACTTGACTTCATTCTATCACACGTACAATAATATTAACCCATCGCTAGGCGACATATAATTGTTAACCTTCATTCTAACCGCATTAGTTTCGATCGGTCACCGGCGAACGGAACGGGCACGAACGGGGGCACCGAAACGAAACGTAACGTACGAAATGCCACCGCGAAGGAAGAAGAAGAAAGCGCGCGGAATTCCTCCAGACCCACAAAAAGACACGCCAGAACGGAGAAGGAAGCAGCCTCGTAGTAGTCGACCAGAACCGGGCGGCGGCGGCGGCGGTTCGGTTTCGCGGACGGTAATTGTATTCATTATATGGTAATTTAATTCAAATTTTCTGCCCAAAAAAAAACCGCGCGACCAGCGTTGTGCTGGCAGGCTGGATGGATGAGGGAAATGTGGAGACAATTTATGCATTCGGCTATTTATACCCGGCCCCGTGTGTGTGTGTGCCTGACCGGCGTCCGAAATCGTTCGGTGTGGTAGCCGATTTTTATGTTTTGTTGCGATTTTTGCCCGGGACCTGTCGTCCCCGAGGAGGATTGACTCCGGCCCGCGTCCCCGGGGCGTGTGGAGTGAAGCGCGTGAACAGGCGAAACAGGATGACCGCCTGGGAGGCTTGTGCATGGATACGATCGATCCCGATCGGTTTCCGGGCAAAATACTAGCCATCCGGTGCCGAGAACTCATCGAAGCTTCTAGTTTAAAACACAATTATTAGACACTTATAATGATACATATTTCCGACGAGAGCAAGGTAATGCTGTTAGCAGCTCATTGTTGGACTTCCAAATTAATTCACTCTCCGCAGCCTCGCCGCGCAACATAATGCCGCGCACCACCCCCTTTTGCGGCGGTGGCTTCATCGCTCGGAGCGTGCAAAAACGGCTTAAGCCATTCGGGCGTTAGGCATTGTGCGATTTACTCCGGCTGAATGGCCAACCGACCGAACCGACCACACAGCTCCGGACAAGCGGACAATAGCTTACGATTGAATTTTTTAGCGTTTTACTGTGCATTTTTTGTTGTGTTTTATTTTATTTTGGTCTTCCACCCTGGCTCGGACTCTGTTGCATATTTGTATCGAACGCGGGCGCAACGCTCGACCGGCTTCGGCTGGAAATGGATTTGAATATGACAAAAAAAGCAAGAGTCGGCCCCGCTTTTCGGTTGGCCAAAATTTTCCGGCCCATAAGAAACAAAACAACACCACACACACACACACGCACACACACACACACACACACACACGAGCACTTTTCAGCAAAACGAGAAAAACTATCGCCACAAGCGGACACGGCACACGGTGGCCCTGTTTCGGTGCACCACGGGCCGTGATGGCCACGGATGGGTGAGCGCGAAAAGAACCGCCCCGCCGGATGCAACGGAGGTGGAGGTGGAGGGCGGATGGGGAGACACACAAATAATAAGACAAAACGCGGTGACCCTCCCGGCCTAGGACCCACGGAAGCACGGATTTTCGGCGGTGCGTCGACGAAACACAATGAATGGGGGGGAAACTACTGGCCCTACTGGCCTCCCCCCACCCGATGGTCCTTCCCGGTGAGCCGGTGGCATGGGTGTAAAGCGCCGTCATTGCGATGGCCGCGTACCCACCGAATCGGAATGGCTAATGGACCGGAGACTGGCGGGTTGTTTTTTTTGGTTCGTCGTCCGGATTGCTTTATTGCGCCGCCGGGACTACTGCTACGGTACTGCTTTATCATAGGGCTAGCTGCTTTTTTTTTTTGGTAGAGTGTGTGTATGTGTGTGCGGCGATAATGTGCGACACGATGCAAGAAATGATGCACGGAAGCGTAAGACGACATTTTCCCCATTTTTATGGGCTGGGAATGTGGGAAATTTGAATAAAAAACTGTGTCTAGTTTTGGACATGGCCATTTCGAACGGGGGTTTGGAGAGTTGTGCTTAAGCGGTAAAGCAATGGCCGATTTGGAACATTTTTACTGTAAAGAAGATATCCAACTCATAAATTTTTCTATTTTAGCTCAATTTTTATATCAACCTATTGATCACTATGAAAACTACTAGACTAAGAAGATAGAATAGAACAGAAGATAGATGAGATATTTTTTAAGTTAAAAGTATAGTTTAAGGAGCTTATAGTTGAGATTGTTAAGATTATTTTCTTTTCATTAGTGATCAAATTTTGATCGAAAAACGAGTGTTTTTCACCATTAACAAAGGAGAAAACAAAGGTACAAATTTGACCAAAAATGTATAACTCGTTGATTCGATTTCCGATTCATTTCTAAATTTGTTTCATGGACAATAGATATTTTTCAAAACTGAAAAACAAAACAAAAATACAGTATAAATTCAAAAATAATCATACTACAAGTTGTTCACTGAACAAAATGTCATAGACAAACATTTCTCATGAAAAAATTCACTAATTGGGCACTGGGGTTCGACCGAAATATCTCTTCTCTAACTGGATTCTACATGGAAATAGTTTCCAGAAAGAGAGTTTTTACTAAAATACATGGCTTTGTACTTTTGATATAAGATTGTTATACTCCGAACCGTTTTAAAAGTAGAAGAATCTCTTATACAGTTCTAAATTAGCTCAAAAAGAAGTTTTAACTTGAACAATAGCTTCACGAAGTTATGACCTTAACATTAAACAAATCTGAGAATTAAAACAATGAAAGCAAATACGGATTGCTTCAACCTTCATACGGATATCGCCTCCATAAGGAGATAGTCATAAGTTGTGAACGGTGAGAAGAATCTTTCCAACTAAACTTTCGGTCAAATTAAAATCAATTTAGCTCAACTTGTCAACAACATGCTGTTTTTTGGTAAAACAAACAATATGAATATATGCAAAAAAGAAATCTCCCATTGATTATAGCAGCAACACATCCCCGGATGATACTACAAACATTCACCGAAGGCCCACCAAAAACCAACCTTTTTCAAAGATCTTTTTTCTCAATCATTATTCACACTTTGACTTGCCCCATCAAACAGCAACGCTCACGCTGGCCCCAAACCTTCCTCCCAGGCTACCACACACGATTGGTCACATTCACGATCGATTGATTACGGAGCCGATTGATGACTCGGCTTGCCTCACTTTCCGGCCCGGGCCCGGGCACGACAGAATCGTGGGAAAAACACACCGCCGGTGCGACCAAAATCCGGCTCGACTCCCGTCGGGAGTGACAAAAAAATGGAAAATCAATCGCACGTGTGTGTGTGTGTGCGGAAAGTTAATCCAATTTTTCCACCCCAAATCAATTCGATCGCTTTCGGGACCGCCGTTCGATAGCGACACCGATCGGAACAGAAAAAAACACAACCACCGGCATCATCGGGTGAAGGAGTTTTCGTACGTTAATACCGCTACTTAAATCCCGTTGTGATACATTCTAAATCAGGAGTGATTTTTGACACCTCTCTCCCTTTCTCTCGCTTCCCCTGTATCAATCTCCCGGCCTGTTCGACACACGTCCTTACAAAACGGCTCCGAGGATCAATTCCGTTCGGCTGCATCCTGAGCCAATTCTGTCACCGTAGGTGTTTTCGTCGGCACAGACAGGACACGATTAACACGTGGGGCGGAGTGGGCGTAGAGCTGTGGCGTATTTTACCCCCCAACCATCCCCGGGGTAGTTTTGCCGTCTGGCCGATGAATTATGTTTTCGCTCTGGGTGCGGTGATGATGGGGATAATGACAGGACAACATGTGTGCGGAGAGCGTGTGTGTACGTATGCTCCCGGTACGTATCATGGGTTGCTTTTCTTTTCAAACGGCACGAACGAACGAGCTCCTCTGCCGTGTGCGAATGATCGGTTGAGTGAGCATAATTCTACGATTCTACGTCTGGCAGAACCATTGAGGGGGAAAAAATCTCTGTTTTTCCCACTTTGAGCGGTTTTTTGTTGTTGTTGGCGTGCGTTTTGAACACTTCGCCGCACTACTTGTTGAGAGTGTTCTAAAGTTCGTGTTGATTTCGCTTCTTTGGAATTGAAAATTTGAAGCACCTGTTTAAGACCAGCTTCAAATATATTTCGAATGAAGTATGCATGATAGATTTGAGATTTTTCAGCGTTTTTGGACGGTTGGTCATGGATGACAGTATTTCCTCTTTCAGTGCATATTCCAGTTTGTACGATCGATATAATTAGTATGTACGAGTATACATACAAACATACACCTGGAATAGATACTTAAAACAATATGTTCGGCCATTGTAGGAACAACATTAGGAGGCAACATAAGGGTAACGCGCAGATAAGGTCTTTTTGTAGGTTCCTTGTCGGAACCTCATCAGACCCTTACCGAGACCTAATCAGAACCTTATCGGATCCTTGTTGGAGCCATATTGGAGCCTCATTAGAGCCATATCGGCACTTTATTGGAATCTTGACGGAGCCTCATCGGAACCTTTTCGGAACCTTGTCAGAACCTGAAACGGAACCTTCTGAACCTTATCTGAACCTTATCGGAGCCTAATGGCAACAATATCAGGAGTTTATCAGGACTTTACCAGAACCTTATCGCAACCTAATCGGAATTTTATCGGAGCCTGTTTGGAGCCTTATTGAAGCTTCAACGGAACCATAACGGAAACTTAAAGGAACCTTAACGAAATGTTATCGGAATCTTAACATAGCCTTATCGAAGCCTAATCGGAGTCTTATCGGCCTTATAGATCGGAAACTATACACATAAAAGATTAAAAAAAACTTGTTACAACATAAAACAGATAAAGCATTTATTGAAACGAAAAGTTATCGATATGAAAGATTGAAATATAAACAAAGTTAGGGGACATAAAAACTGAAACTGCACCTACACCACAACATTTTAGCCACATTCCCCACACTCACACTGTTCGTAACGCCAACAAACGCTTTAAAGCTCCACTAACGCATCATTTGATCGTGCATTCGATGTTATTCGATTCTTTTTGAATATAACAACCGGACGCGCAAAGCTATCGCATTCGGTGCGAACGGCAGAATTTTGGCCGCTGAAAAGCGTTCGGTTATGCAGACACAAAACAAAAAAAACAATCCCTCTAGCTTGCGGTTTGTGGTGTTTTAAATCCAGCTGATCCTTTTCGGCCATTAGCGACCCACCCATTAGCTTTACCGGGGCCGGAGCCGCCTCTAGGAATGGGAATGGCTAGTGTGGACAAAAGTTCAGAACTACCGAAACAAACCAACCCGAGGGCTCGGCGAACCCGGACAACAAAAGCCGGGCCTGGCACGCAGCGCCAGCGTGGTATCAATTCCCGGCAGTTCCGGCCCAGCAGGTTGTCAGCGAAAATATGCACGCCCGATGCATATCGATTTCGTGCGCACCGCACTGCATCCGCGAGCAGCAACCTGGGTGCACCGGGTGGCATTTAAACGGACGGAGCGGCCCGGTGCACGCATGCATATGGGGGGGAAAAAAAACCCGGCAGGCGACGTTCCCGGGCGGCCTTACGGTTGGGCGACCGACCGCCCGCTGCGTCCCACGGGTGCATCCCGGCGTAATTGTGTAATGGCACATAAATTAACCTTGCACCTCTCGCGACGGTGGCCGGCCCCGGCGGGTACGGCGTTCCCGCGGCGTGGCAGATTAATAAAACTCCCAATGTTCCACTCGCGGATGGCCGGGCCGGGCCGGGCCGATGATGGTTCGATTCGCCCTTTCGAAAGCCAACCGGGCGCAGAACCGTTCTGGCATTCCCGCTGCGGTTAATAAATATTCCGTCCGCTGCCGCTGCCGTTCGCCTTTTTTCTGCGTTCCTCACATCACATTTAACCTCTTTTCGTGCGTGCGAGGAGCGTGCGTGCTTGTGCGAAAAATTGTACGTCCGGGGACGCCTGAGACCCGCCGAGTTCCTGTAGGTCGATGGCAGCTACTGCACTTTCGAACACCACAGGGGGGTGTTTCGGTGCCGGCAGGGGGATGCATGCTAGCTTTTATTGGCGCATTCAATAAACAATCAAAAGTGAGGGCCTGGCGGAGGAAACTAATAGATTTAATGTGATCCGTGTGGTGTGCTTCTGTTCAACCACGTTCATCCCTCGGGATCAGTGATTTGCAGAGCATATATGGAGCTGGAAATTTCTATTAAGTTTAAAACAATTATTAAAGTTCTAAATTAGTGCACTGTGAAGTATACAAGTGTTAAATCTAGGCAAATCAAGCCTTCATAAAGCGTTTATCGTTAAAATTGCATACTTTTGGGCTGATAAGCATAATTTACGCCTAACGGTATACAATGTGTATCACACCAATGCTTTTTAGCGAGTATAGCTGAGTAATTAGTATAAGTTAATGTAAAGTTGTTAATGTAAGTGAAAGTTTTCTTTTAATAAATGAATAGTTTAAGCCACATTGAACTATACTTAATACAAAGGGGAGTAACATCTCCCAATTTACAGATGAGTAATGAGAAGGTTCCCACCAGTTGTCCTTTAGCTTTGCCCAAAACATCGCTCAACTTGAATCATATACAGGAGCGACAGCAAGCAGCTGATCCTGGCTGATCGATTGTTCCTAATCCCAGTACTCACATTCGTATCCATGAAATGGACCCTGTCTGAATCTGAGGAAGCCCACTCCACAACGTTCGAGTGAAAGCTGTTCAGAAAGTCTTTGGCACTCCTTTGAGAGCGCAAATAATGAGTTATAAGATGGCCTAAGACATGTCAGTAGAATGACACCGAACGACCTAGTCGCAAGGAAGACAGCCAGCACTTACAACAAAAAACTAAGCTGTAAATCTGTATGAGTGCATACTTCAAGGCGCAGTCTATTAACAGTCTGTTTAACGTTGGTTAAGGATAAGTATATCTCTCAAGTTCTATTGAAGACCACTTTAGCAAGGTAGATTAACAGCTAGTCGCCGATTCTTTAGCATTGACTTTCGTTCACCTCAAATTTCCCCATACTTAGCTTCCTCTTGCTTTTTTATACAACGTATGCAGTGCCTTAGCCTCACCCGCTAAACAAGCCGCAAAGGTGACGAAAACGGATAAATAAATTTCTGACCTACTCTTGTTCTCACCCAACGCGTTTGCACCGACCGACACCGACACGCCGCACCGGAAATGCGGAAGTGTGTATCGTTTCCGCTTTGGAAGGTTGAGTTTCTCACGCCGCTCGTACCATCATCATCATCATCATCATTCTTGTCTTTTCATGAACTTTCCGTTTCAACCGGGTGCTGCAGCCGGTGCGCCTGGTAGGCTTCTTCCGGCCGCCGACACCGTCTTGAGGTTAATGTTTCTTCCCGACGAAGTTCTCCCGCTCTTCTTCTGCCCAATGGACACGCGTGCGCCCGTGGTCACGTTTTCCGACGCGACTTATGCGATCCGCGGGTGCATTTGTTTTAGTTTTTTAAATTCACCACCGACTGGCTCCTCTCCCTCGCTTCCCAGGCGGACGTTCGTGCCGGCGGCGTTCGTTCATGTGTTGTTTTTTTTTAGTGAGACCGCAGCCGGTTGCGGTCTTGGCTTTATGCTGGTGCGTCGTTTATTGCCGGTAGTCGGTACGGTGGATGTGCACGGAGGGCAGAACAGGTCACAGCACAAGAATGAGGCGGAATTTGAAGAACGAAAAGCAAAACAAAAAAGCGGCGAAACGAACGCAAGACAACAATGAAACAAAAAGCCGACCACGTTCCTGACGCGGTCCCGACGACGGTCACAGGAGGCACGCCGACCGGCCCGGCCCGCTGCATCTTGCGTCGTCGCGCATTGCAAATTTATTCAAATTTTATTTCATACCGAATTTATTACCTTCCGACCCCTCGGCTCGGTTGGCGTTCGGGAAGGTAGTTGAGCTCTTTTGGGGCGGTGTGTAAGTATCGAATGACTAGCACGACTTAACCGACGCTCGGTATGTGCTCGACCGCTTGCTACCCTAGCCATTCTGAGCCAATAACTGCGTTTAATCGAGAGAATTTTGTCTCCATTCGTACTATTACATTAACCAAAAGCATCCTGTAGCTTAACAGCTAAAGCTCTTCTATTTAATAGTAGATTTAGCAACTAACTCTGCTCCTTATCGGTTTGATCAAATTTTCCATCATTAGCGTCATCGTTTTCTATCATTAGCGTCTCACCCCTGTCGCGTGGTTCGTGCGATGAGCCATTTTGCCTCGTTTCGTGATCATGAATTGCAAAACCTGTATGCACTTCATGAATAATTTGACTGGCCCTTTTAGTTTTCTTTGCCACGGCACGACCGAACCTGTGACCTTATCGGTTTGTTTCTTACGTAAGGTAAATTTGGTCATAATCACGAAGCTTGCTATTTTGTTTCTAATCTACAATCGATGCAATCTATGTATACAAGATAATTAAAACGGTCTTTAGTATTTATTGAAACGACATTTGAGAGCGGGAACGTAACTATTCGTACACGATTCTCGCTTTAGATTAAAGCGATAGTTTCCCTAGATAAATTCGCAGAAATATGACTTTCATTGCCAGCTATCTCAGACATAAGAAGATTGTTGTAATATACTTTGTTATGATATCGAAATGAACAATATTATACTTTCGTTAAGATGAAGACTTAAATCGTCACTGACAGTTGTTTATAGTATACAACTGAAGCATTCAAATGTAGTTTAGTTATATGCGAATCCGCTAGAGGGCGCTTCAGATATGAATTCGATCAAGGGAAGGTGCTGGACTCTCTTCTTCTTGAAAATTAAAACAAAAAACAAAAATGTATAAGTATAAGGGCAAAGGTTATGTTAATCATAACCTCATTCTTCAATAAATTATCACATAAGCAATAAAACAAACAACTACTGAGCGAGGAGGCTGGATAGACCCATGTTAGGGTTTATAACCTTATTTCGGCTGTCTCGCTTGGGTCCTGCACTAGGAAGATTTGTCTGAATTCACCAGACCCGATGCGGCATCTAGTCTGCCAAAGACCTTGAAAAGTGAAAAAAAAACTCAAATAAACCCTGTTAGTAGCCCTGTTAGTAGTTAAAATGGCCATCGCACGATAACGGCCACCGGCTGTCCCGCTTTCCCCCTCGAAGTGCTCATTAAAAAAGCCACCCACTTTTGTGTCCTAGCATCGGGTCCTTTTCAAGGCCGCGTTCACAGTCTCGCGTGAAATGTGCTTCAAACCACTACCACCCACCGCAACACCGTTGTTGCTGTGCTTTCGCACCAGCAACGAATGTGCCTCATTACAACGACGGAAAGTGCAAGACAATCCTCAAGCGATCACTCGATGCGTATGCTTATTATGCTTTTTCTGCTAACTTTATTACCTACCCTTGCGCAACAAAAGCGCTTTCGTGCGAGAGAAGAAAGTCTAACCGTCGATGGTTGCAGGCGACATGATTACGTCCGTTGCGCGTGTATGTATGAGAGTAACAAGCTATTTGTCCTATACCGCCTTTTTTCTTTCACTTTCCGCACACTCATTTGCAACAACTACGAACTACCAGTTGCGAGTGCTGTGGAAGGAAAAAAGAAACCGGAAAAAAACAACAGCAAAGAACACGACACCACGGTTCTCATATGCGGCCGGTGGTGCAGCCAAGTGGTCGGTTTCCCGTTCCGTTTCGGACGGGGCCAGCTTCCGCAACGCGTCGGCGTCGTCATGCGTTCGGAAAAGTATTTTCCAACCCATCACGTTACCATAGCGCATTTAATTAACGTAAGGGCACGGCACTAGCGCGTGCCTCGTGTTCTTGCGCAAAGAATTCTTCATCTCAAAAATTCAACCGACACACCAGGCAAAGCGAAGCGTAGCTTACTTGCAAGTGTGTCTCATAGCCATTTTTTTGTTGTTGTTGCTTGCCTGCTCCCATTCTACTCAGCAGCCGGAAAACGAGGGGGCGTCGGGTGGTACAAAAATCGGTCCGCCCCCCAGAAGGTGAACTTTTCCTTCACATCATTTCCGCTACTCACTCGAGATGACGCAATTGAGAAATCCTGCATCCTGCGGTTTCCGACCGCCTCCTCACTTTTCTGTCTCGCTGAGGTGGCACCGGGGCCTTTCGCCCGCGTATTTGCATGGTTGCCTTCTCGAGCGCCAACCACTTTCTGCTGAAATTTCTGCTAAACATTTACGTCACTCGAGCGGCAGTGGCGGCGGCGGCGGCGCCCGGTAAAAGTTACTTTTCGAGCTAATTAATTTATTATTAATTAAAGCAGAATACCTAATTAAAAATAAATTACAGTTTTCCGATTTCGGCACGCAGCGAGCGAACGGAACATTCTTGTCTGAGCGGGCAGGATGTAGTAGATTTTTTGGGTTTTTTTTTGCTGTTTGTTTGACGCTGTAATATGTTGTCCCTTCTCAGAGCAATCTCACACGGGAGCGTGCTGGAAAAGACGCACGTCTCCGCGTCTCGGTGCTAACGACCGGGAATGCGCGTTCGATCGCGTCTTGACATGGAACCAACGATAGTACTCGTTTCCGCCGGTTTGACACGTATGCTTATGTATGCGGAAAAACTTATACACGGTTTCGGTTGTTCTACAACTTTGCATGTTATCCTTTCCGGAGAATTTGAGACCTTTGCAGCTAGAAGCAGGACGGAAAAGGGTGGATTCTGAACGTGCAACTCTAATTATCTTCTTCATCGAAAAGACAAGCAAAGCGAAGAACTATGCCAGTTCACATAGTTTGAACTAAAACATCCTAAAATCAATTTTAAGATAAAATACTATTGTTAGTTAACGTTTGGGAAGCTTTTAATGTAATTCTAACTAGGCCCAGGCTTGTGTTTAGATTCGATTCTTCAATTAATAAATACACATAGAAACACCGCGCTACTAGACGATTCACTCTCATAGCTTACCGATCCAAAGCGCCATCTATCGTCAAGCGGCAAAAGTTTCTATTTCGAATTCGAATTATGTGACACATCTTCAGCATCTTCAACGCTGCGCATTCATTATAATTACGCTAACAAGCAACCAAACAAGCTTTTTGTGTGCCACATGTCACTTTCTCACCGCAGCAACTTCTCAATCTTGGCGAGAAGTTTCACTTAGTGGCAGTATTGAATCATGGCCGCAAAAAATATTCCATCTTTAATAATGAGCCTTCGTTTCTCGCTTGCGGGAGAGCATGTTTGAAACCACGCACTCTCGCGTCCCCCTTTTTGCGGTGCTGTAAATTGAAATTCTATGTTTTTTAATGTACACACTCCTCGCTTCCCTGTGCAGGCTTCCCGTGCCTGCACTCGATCCTTTCTTATCACCGCAACGGGCGAAAGAAACTCGCCAGCGCTTCGCTCTCTCATACGCTTTCACAAAACCTAATTAGGCGCAAACTCATTTTTCAACAACGGCGTAACGCAAACGAACCGTTTTACCGTGGCGTAAAAATCCTTTTCCGCTTCCCTTTCCGTGACGGTCCCCCCCCCCTCCCCTGCCCTTCCAAGGTTTTCGGGGAGCACACATTTTCCGAGAGGTGGCCGTGCACAGCCGTTGTTGCACAGTGCACGCATCACGACGATGGGGGAGGGAAAAGTTATGCCCTCAATCACTCACGTATCGATACGTACAAACACGCGAACACACGCGCGAGTGCAGGATGTGTTTCTCCGGGCCCCGTGCTCGGCTTCGGCGGAAGGACGCACCGAAAAGGATACACCAGGCGCGGTTGTTCCGCGGGGAACGAGCATTTTCGACAAAACCCTCGCTCGACGCTCGACCGGGGCACGGGAAACTCATCCCACTGAGAAGCGAAACGCATTGCTTCATCTTCGTACGTCATCTCCACGGCCCTACCCACCAATATGCCACAAGCACACACACACACTCACGCTACACGTATGCGCAGCACTCGTGCCGAAACGCGATCGCGAGAAACCTTGGCAGGAGGAAATTCTAAACCGTTCGCTCGCCGGCCGAGTGGCGGCGGGCTTTCAGCGGAACGGTTTGCGAGTTAATTAACTTGTTGTTCAATGGAATGTAAATTAGAAGTGGGAAAGTTCGTCCGTACGTCCGTGCCGTGTTGCGTTTTCCCGACGTTCACAGCCGACGCTCCATGGGTCGTGCGCGCCCGCTTCCGCAAGGCGATTGTGGCGTTTCGGGAGATTGGAGGAGGGCAGGCAAACCAGAACCCAGATCCAGCGGCCCCATCACCTGGCGCTCGCAAGTCTTACCTGGCACAGGATTAGCTTCATTAATCAAACACACTTGGGGCAGCCCGTGTGTGTGTGTGTGTGTGCAGGTGCCCCGAAAAGCGGACCACGAGCCTCAGTCGAACGATCGAACGAAGTTGGGAATGCGTCACGCGCGCGGGATGAGAGTTTTTAAAATGTTGCCTCATTTGGAGCATTCTTGAAGGGGGTTTTCCGCCGGAAACTACGGATGGGAGTCTCCATAACAGACGGTATAATAAGATGAAAGGTAGAAATGGTAAAAATAGTACATTTCTTATTGAAGTTAACGTAAATGACAGTATAGAAAATACTAAACAGCCGACGAAAATATACTACGTCAGATCTGCGACACGAACCGTCGAATAACGACGCCCTCTATCGGCAAACGGTGGTACTAATCACTGTCACTCTCTAGCTCCGTATTGAGATATCGATTCGATTTTCTTTTCTTCTTCTTTGAAAAAAACTCTTAAATAAGAGCACTTTAGATATCAATCCGTGGAAACAGTTTCCATCCCGTTCCATTTTGAGTGAGAAAAAAGTGCAAAGTAGTTATTTCCACACAGAAAACCCCGCGTGATCGAATCGAACAAAACTGACAACGATTCCAACCAGCAGGACAGTGCGAAAACCGCAAAACCTTTTGTCACATTTGCGCGCATGTGTTTCCGCTGTTATTTCATTTTTTGTTTTGTTTTGGGCCCCACATCACCTCACTGCATCACTTTTAATTGTGCCGGACACGAACGCTGAAAGCGCACATTTGATTGCAAATTAAAAACCAGTTAAGTATGACCACCACACCACACCCCACCGTCATTTGGACTCGCACACACGGACACCAAAATGCACATTCAAAACGACAACTGACCACAAAAATGTCACACTTTTAACGGCGCCGGTTCGTTTCATTAACAAGTGTACGCGCGATGTATGTACGAGCGATATGGGCTTTTTTGTGTTGTTTTGGTTTTGTTAGTTAATTTTCGTTTCCACGCGAATAATGCCGGTGAACTGACGCCGTGGTTGCGGTCAGTGTGGGCCGCGTCAGAGTGAAAACGCACAGTGGTTTGGAGTGACCACCCTCTGACGGTGTGCAAGTCCGTTTGATGTGGTTTGATGGTTTTTTGGGTGTTGGTGTCTTTTTTCAAACAGTTTCAGCTGCGAACAAAGTCACGTGTTCTATCGATGTCAATTTGAACTATGAACGAGTTCCATTCTCGGAGCGACCAATCTTTCAATAAACGTACTTAGTGGCCCTCTGCTTTGGAGGAGATTTTGACAACCAGTAGAGCAGCACAATTCTCATAGAGGGCGCTACCGGTAAACGATCATTTGGTAGTTGATATGGAGAGCTGCTTGCTTCGATTTCATTAAACAGAGTAAGTTATAACTGGGAGATTGCTTTGCAAAGTTACTGCTTCTATCAGCAAGAGAGTTATGTTATTAGAATCTGACATTCAAATGCGGATATGTGTGACTATGAGCATCATTATTAGTTTACATATTGATGCTATAACTACATTCTCTCGTATTTCACTCCATTATTCAGCTGTTTGTACATTGCGTGTTTCTGTGTTAAATACTTCAGTATAACGAAAGAAGAAAGCAAAACTCTTCACCACGAGCTGGTTCGGTACTCCATCCCATCCAACCGGTCGCATTAGTGTTTTCAATGGCATTGAAAACTCATCCCTTCACTGAGCCAAAAGCCACCATCACACACAACAGCGCAGCACAGTCAAAACCCATGACTCCTCGCGCGTCAGAAATCCGAGGCAGCATCGAGTGGCTCGGACCCGAAAAACGAACGGATTGAGCGCTCCTGAAGGGATGTCCATTAAACGATTACTGCAAGACTTCAGACTACATCAATCCCATCTCAACGGTCCGTCCATCTCAGCAGGACAAAACCCAACAGTGACGTGCACGACCTGGGCAGGAACGTTAGGAAAAAAAGGCAATAGGGTTAATTGCTTTCAGTTTAGGCCCGGCCCGCTCCCTGTCGCCTGTCAAGGAGCAAGTGCCCTTGTGTGCCTACCCCCCCATCAGAACCGATTGGATGGATCCGTTTGATCTTTGCACTGGCGCTGTGGCGTTGCGTTTTGCGTCAAAAGAAAAACTTACGCCATCATCCCACAGCGACCGGCCCCGGATTGAGAAGCTGTTGAGCCGTTTTGTTCGTTGTAATGCACCAGAAAGAAGACAAAAAAAACTTCAACGTACTAAACTAAACTGCGCCGGTGATGGTACCGGGGAGAGCGAGAAAAATGGGAAATCAAATTACATTCTGGTTCCAAAAAGTGCAAGCTTCGATCGTTCGGCACACGGCACGACTGAGTGCCCGAGTACTTGTCATCCCGGACGGCCGGCCGGATCTCTTTACCACTCTTTCGTATTGACAAACATTTCAAGTTAACTGATGCATTCACATCACACCTTGTTGGACATTTGCAACCCGGCGTGACGAGCAGGATAAATCACCGTTTTTTTTCTCCTCCGGCAACTCTCCGTCGCCTGCTATCACGTTTATTTTCAGAACAGATCAACGATCTGTTTAGTTGTCACCGGATCGAGGGAGAAATAGAGCAAAAAGTAGTCTATCCAACAAGAAACAAAGGACAGGAAAGAAATCCGATGTAGAAAACTCACGTAAAGGTAGACAGGCACCGCCAGCAGAAGGAGAAGAGAAAAAAAAACACCACCCCGGAACCGGTCACTTGGGCATGAAATCCCTACGAAAAGCCATATTTACCAAAGGATCTTTTGTGGCGGTTCGTATTCGGTCGTCGTCGCGCCCGAAAGTCCCAAAGTCCGCACCGAACGTGGTCATTTTCGCTGCCCGGTGCTGCTGCTCGCCCGCTCGCCCACTCGAAAATCAAATCAAGGGAACTAACTTTTAAGCAAATAAAGCAAAGCATCTGCCTTTGCAATCCCCGGCTGGATGGGTGGAGGAGGTGGCCGAATGAACATGTTCATATTTCTCGCACCGGTTGCCGGTTCCCGGACAATATTGCACCGTTTCCCTCTCGCATGCGTATGTCCCTCGCTCAGAGCACCGGGCAACCGGGCATTTGATCCTGGCGAACGGGGAAAAATCAAACAGCCGGACGGACAGACACGCACCGCCGGATTCGATGGTCATTCGAGACCCGGGTCCGGGCGCAAAAATGCTCGGAATGCACGCTCCACCACCAACGCCAGGATGCGACAACCGGTGCCAGGGAATTTAAGCCACCAACCCGAAACGCACAAACACACGCGCGCGTGTGTGTCTGTGTCCGGTGAAAATTTCGAACCGGATGCGAAAATTCGAAAATTGAATACCGAACTCGCCCGCGCTCACGCACCATGCATGTCCCTGCCCCCCTGTGGAGGACGATGGAAAAGAGAGTGTATCCTTTTTTTGCGGGTTGTTTTGTTTTCCTCGTCAACATGTGGTTTTCCTTTTGGTTTGTCTCACAGTCTTCATTTTAATGGAGGCATTTTCGCAGATTGCGTGAGATGGATTAGGTAGAAAGTCGTCAAGCTATAAGCTTGTTGTGTTGCAACAAGATTATGGCAAATTAAAAAGCCGATCATAGTGGACATATAATGCAACAATATTTTATAAAAAAGAAACTGCTGAATCATAGTTAACGCAAAGCGCATTCTGTTTAATGAGAATATACTTCAAACATAATAAAAATAAACCGTACAGTGCATGCAGAACGATAATCCCAAATGATTACTAGCCATAATATATGTGATGGTAGCGCCCTCTCGCGTTATTTTACAGAACTAGGCGGTCTGAATCACGTCTCACTACGGCTACTCATTTGACAATAAACTATTGATGTTTTTCATGAATTATTGAAACATATCTCACAAGCTTCCAGCTGCGTACAGCCCTATGGGTTTATCCGTATTTTCTGACCTGTTCCAAAGCTGACAAAGCGTTACCAAGAAGGATTTTAATCATCTTCATGCCACTAGGCAAACAAAGGTTTGAAATCAAACGAGGTTTTTAAAACCCTACGAACTCAACTTCAGCAGTTGTTTTTCTTGATTTCATTTCAAACATCTAAACCATTCTGCAGGTGGCTCCCCATGTGAACGAATCTCAATTAAGCTCCTATTTCCAAAGTTCCAACCTTTTTTCCCTACTGTCACCAGATTCTTTCATTCCGTAGTTTAGCTACATCCGCGTCCAACAGTCCCCGGGTTCGTGCGTCTTGTTTTTGTTGCCCTCGAGAGCGTTGCAAACAAATTTCATCCACACTATCGCCCATCAATCGGCTCGCACAACAACGACGGACGGAAACCAGTCCAGTCCAGCACAGGATCCACGCCGCCGTTCGGCGTAAAAGAAACGCCAGGAAAAACGCCATATTTACCGAACGAAAATCAATCCACTATTTTGCCGGCGACCGGTGTGGTTTAGCTCTCAAACAACAACAGCATCGGCGGCAGTGGCTGTGAAATTCAATCCCGCTGGAACTGCTAGCAAGTAAGAGCGTGGACGATCGCACTACGTGTGCTTCTTTTTGGAGCGGGTGGTTTGTGCTAGGTAGAACAGATCCACCCGTGGAAAGTTTGGCACGGCAGCTAGACGCATGGCGCGAGATCTTGATTGCAAACGATTAAACAATAACAGACCCCCACTAGCGTCTGCGCAAACATTGCAATCCGTAAATTTGATTTTAAGCTTCTTGCTTCGAAATGAAAACACTTTTTTCGCCGGAATCGATCTTACGTGCGCTCTTGGCCGTGATGTGTGAATCATTGCTAGCCACCTAGTACCTCTTGATGAGGAAATATTTACGTTTCATTAGCTGTTTCGCGAAGTGATTTATTCGCCATCGTAACAATAATTGATGTTCGCGTATTTCAAACTAAATGCCATTCATACTGCTTTGAGTTCGCAAAGCAGACTTAAAAAGAGGAGCAAAGAGAGTTTTCCAAAAGCACAGGTAAAGTTATAAATTTGATTTCCCACCAACCCGCTTTACTGCTGTATGAAAGAAAATTTCCCTTTTCTTGCAACCACAACGCGAACGTTCCTCTGTATGCGCTGGCAAAAGCGAGCAAATATCGTGAATCGTGTGCTTAAATTGGTTCGTTCGGCGTTTGATTCATTTTCCCGGGGATTATTTCGACTCTCACCGTGCTCGCCCGGGAGTGTGTGTGCCACACGGTTATTGCAGCCAATGAAGGACATATTTTAATTTCACTCAATTTAGCTACATTCGCTTCTGACTGCCACACCGGACGGGGTGGGAAAACTGTCAAAGAATCGTTCGCAACTTTCTTCGCGGCTTTTGTCGCCTTCCTAGAGCGCCCCCGGTAACAAAAGGGGCACGGTGCGCACGTTTGCATTCGACGAACGTACCTTTCGCCACGAAGAAAACCCGTCCCCGTCCCACACCTTTGCACACAAGCGAACAACAGCGAAAGGTGCAACTTTTCCGCCGTTTCCCACGGGCAGCAGCGAGCACGCTGCTGCTATAGCGCGATTGCTGCCAATTATTTAATTAATTTATTTAAGCAAATGATGTAAATTAATTTTAATAATGGAGAATTGCAGTAATTTGTACGCTGGCTGGCTGCGTTTCGAACGGGAGAGCGAAGTTCCTAGTGTCATTGTACGCGAACGAGCGAGCGACGACGCCTCGCGGACGGGGAACCACAAAATGGGAGCCACACTAAGGAGCCCACAGAATCGAAAGTGGCGCCCCGATGGGTTTGCGCCGCCGAAACGAGCTGGCTGCTGCAGGAAGCACCATCCTTCAGTCAATGATGGGTGAAATTGAGAGAAATGGTTCCCTTCGGTGTCGGTTCGGTAATGGGGTAGTGCAGACGTTCCCGTCCTTCTTCGCCGACGGTGGTGCGATGCTGCGGTGGTGAGATTCTTGAAGACGCAAAGGATTCGCCGTCTCTGTGTATCTAGGTGAGGTCAAGCAGACCGCAAAGAAGGGTGGTATCGTAATTTGCCGAAGTAAGAACCTCGGCAGTCGCGTGGATGCTCCGAGATGAATAGGTCGTTTACTTTGAAGCGATTCGAGCGCAACAAACTTACTTCGGGAGACGAAATTGAATCTAGCATCTTTTGATGGATGTAAGCGAAATGAAGTGAGCTTTAATTAACCCTTTTTTAATCACATCACTCTTATAAGAACGTTACGTTGTACAATTATGCACGACTTCAAGATACCTCAAATGTCGGATAAAATAAATATAAAGAAGATTGCGCCTGTTAAACGACGTTTATATTTCAAAAAGATACAAAAAGAAGCTCGATGTGGAAGATACTGCCTTTATACTGAAGAACAAATTGATGAGTAAAAATAACTGGTATCAATTTCGTACATATGTACGCTACGTTGCAGCAGCATCCATCATATAGGGGCAACATGTTAACTTCTCCTGCTTTTATGCTATAATTTTCTAGTATGTACGTAATAAAACTTGGTAATGACTGCCACCTGTCATTACTGTCCACTGTCCACTGGTGGCCACTGTCTGCCACCTATCTGACAGCTTGCGGCCATACTTACTTTAAAAAAAACTTGATATCCTCTCCTTGGTAGTTGGTTTTTCTTGGATATTTCAAAAATTTACAAAACGAAGTTGGATAACTCGTATGAAAAAGATACTGCATTCATATTGAAATACAAATTGATGAATAAAAACTATTGCTATCATTTGCGCTACAGCAGCGCCCTCTGTAAGAGCACTAGAGTACTACCGTATATCAGAACGGATGTCAAACTGACGAACGCACCACTTGTCGCAGCCATTCTTTATAGGACAAAGTGTTAGTTTCCCCTGTTTTTGTGCCATAACTACCCACTTAGTATGTGATAATGAAAATTATTTCGAAATTTAAAGTATTGGAAATCACTATCTACCGCTTTCTGTCACCTCTCTGCCAGGTTGCGATTATACGCACTCAAAAAACATGGTCTGCTCAAGCTCTGCCGAGCATTTTCAGCTTCATTACAAAACAACTAACTTACAAACTACTTCAAACTTTTATAAATTATTCAAGTGCTTGTGCATAGCACATAGGAGTTGGAATAGAATTGAAAACTAAAATTCGAATAAACGTCTAAAGGAAGAACTTTTTGAAAAGATAGTGCGTCGGTGAACGAAACCACCGTACCATTCCGTGTGCTGCTTAGGCCGCTTCAAATCTCTCCCAAAAACCCACAGCTGGTCCATTTCCTATTTCGTACATATTTTATTCATTGGCCATCCATCCATCACGGCAGACGCGACGCGACGGACACACCGAGATCTCGCGAGTGTCTCCTTCCGCGCCACACGTGCATCCGGGCACGTGCATTAGAACACATTGCACAGCCCGATGCACCACTGCACACCACACCGGGTGCAGTCGACCGAACCGGGAGATGGTTTTCCGTGTTTTTCTTTTTTGCTTCTCCCGCTCATCCACCTACAATCCGCGGCTAATCGTCTCGATATCACACCACACGCAGTGTTGCCAACGCGGCACACGCTCCTGACACGATCGCGGTGTGCATATTAGAACACGTTTCCATCATTATTCATCGCGAAGCTGGGACATTGCATAACATTCGGGGCTGCGGCGCGCTGCAATGCAATGTTGCTCGGGTTGCAGCAAGTTGCAAGTTTGACGATATGCAACACCGACGAGATGGAATCCGTGTGCGGTTCTTGCCGGTTTTTATGTTGCCGGTTCCCTTCGACCATTCGAATGGATTTCCGTTTCGCGACAGGGACGACAGGAACAGAACGGCCACGACGATGATGATGAGAACGACGAAAACGAACGGACGGGTGTCCGAGGATGGGACCGACGGGCTGATTAGGATCGCTTGTCGCACGAGCTGGGTGGGACGATTTAGCAGGCCCCTGGACCGGGCCCTGCATGACGCACGAACGACGCGGGCGAAATTCTATTCTGTAAGTGATGGGAAGAGATTACTTTATTCGACGTAAATAATTAATCTTTCCGCGTGAGGAAAATGTTGCACCAGCTGCTGCTGTTTGTGCTGCTGCTGCTGCTGCTGCTGCTGCTAAAAGCACGGAGGTGGGTGTGAAACATCCGTTCAAATATTTACGCGTGGGCCAAATCATCGCAACGTCTGGATGCAGTTCCACACACATACACACGTGCGTACAAATTCCGCGCATTTCGTTACGAACGTTTCATCATCTGACGCGTGGTTTATCCCAGGCACAGGTACACGCGGCGTTCCGTGATGGATGTGTACGGCACGCACGTACGTTCCACTTAAACGCAGACGCCGACTCCTATCAATTACGATCAATTCAAACCCGGAAGGTTTCGGAGGAGCCCATACGTGAGTCCCGGCGCCGTCGGTTACTACCACCAGCGGATACCAGCGGTGGCACAAACGGGTGGACGAAATTGAATTAGTGGCCACGCAAAAACGCATGTCTCGATCGGGGAAGCCCGGGACAGTAATGCTGTGGAAGCCACCGTACGGCCGGCACGGTTCGAGCGCCACTCACTATCGAAAGCGCTTCCTGTGCGGAATTAGTGCTGATGATATGCGAGCGTGTGGGATGCACTTTGGAAACGGGGTGCGTGATGGCTGCTTTCTGGAATTTATAATTATGTCACCCGAACGGATTTGAAAGCAGAGCAGGGCGGAGTAAGGGTTTCGTAAACGATTCCGGGATCGTTGCATCGATGCAGCTTATTACGCGCGTGAATTATAACCTTAAATTTGTTTGTCATTCAGATGTAATTTTGGAAGACTAGAGGGGCAAATAAATACACATTTGTGTATATCTTGTTGGTTCAAAGTTCTCACTGTAAAATAAGTATAAAACTGATAAAAAAGCAGTAATAAAGTGCACTGTTATACGCATTGCATACTTCAAGGCACCTCGAAGTTGATCTGTCTCTGCCTTTGTCTCTGTTACACGCGTGAATATACGCGTGAATTATTCAGATGTCATTTTCTAAGGTTAGAGTGGATTTTAAAAAGTTTTCCGTTCAAATTTATAGTAAAATTTTCATAAAATTGGCAGAAAAAAGTAATAACGTAACTTGTGGTACGCATTGCATACTTTACGGCACCTCGAAGCCGGTACGTAAACATATTACGGTATTATTAAGTCAAAGAAAGACCTAAATGACCTCACCAGACCTACATGAAGATGTTGTATTAAGGAAGAAGAATAAGAAGAAGAATAAAATTCACATCGATTAGTATACCCAACATCTTGAAACACATTTTTAAACCTTTGATCAATGTTGAAACTGTATGCCAAATGAAGAAAACATACCGTCTGTCAATGTGCGACGCTAGCGCTACCTTGCGGATAAACGCGATACTAAAATCCAGACACAGATTGGATCAAGTTACTTTCGCGGAAGATGTTCCACTATAAGATTGAGAGACTGTGTGTAAGTTACAAATACTTTTTTAATTGTAAAAAACATAATATTATTTACATTAAGTTAATTATGTTAAGTGTTAAGATCCAATGCTGTCTTAAGCACCATAATATCATCAAATTTCGTTTCACCTTTATATGGTAGAAAAAACACCATGATCTGATAGAAAACCAGCAATAATGTGGCATTTTACACTTCGTTAAGCTTTCGGCATTGTCCAAACCAAACAAGAGTCGGGAGCCTGGTCAAAGTAAGCACGCGGACGTCAACAAAAAGGCACCGCCTCTTCACCACAAGCAGCCAAAAGTGGCCTATCGTCGTTTGGACCAGAATAACCCCTTTGGCGGCGATCCTCCAACATCTCAAGTCTCACTCGCCATCTTTTCCCCCCTGAGAGGGGAAAAAACGAACAATCGGAAACGATTCTTAAGTGTATTGCCAAATAATTACCCTGATGACTTCGGCTGACCCACCCGGCGCCACTGGCCGGGATATTCTCAAGAAGCTGCTCAAGGAGCGCCATCCAGAGAAGCACGAACGAGCTTTCCCATCAATGAAATGACCAATTTTTGCCATTGTTGTGTGTATTTTCGCGTGATACGATTACCCTCGCTGTCGAACAACAATCTTGAGCGTAATTTTTTGAACGATGGCATCCGGGGCTGTAAAAACAGCCCACTTCCCGAAACCCCGAAACCCTGCAGATAGTTGCCGAATCCGCATGCTCGTCGTCGTTATTCTCGAATCGGGGAATCTACCTGGCCGCCGGTTGCTGGCGAAATGTAAAATCCACGCAGGCTGAAGTAGCGACAGACAATGGCGTATCCCTTTCGGCCGGGTGGTTCTTCTGTTGGGTTTTCCGGAGCACAACAACAATCGGACCACCACCATCGGCATGCACGAAAGAAAAAAAAAAGAAATAACCACTTCCGTGCTCCTTCAGCCACGGCCAGCCAGCCATCCAGCCAGCAGGATGAACGGTAGGGCGCACGGTAATTTGAATTATCCCTCTTGACTTTTGTTGTTGTGCCCCGGGTAGCTTTCACGGCCGACCGAACATCGAGAGGCTGGAAATGGCGTGCCCCGAAACTCGGACTTGGTTGCTACGATCGGGAAATGGATCACTTCACGCTTCCTTCGTGAAAAGTCCGTTTACGCAAGCCTTTTTCTTCGAGTGGGCCGTCGGTCTCTTGCAGGGGTGGACGAAACCGAAGCGAGGATGTAGCCTTCTAAAGCCTCTTCATTCGTGTTCGAACTCCGTTCGGAAGCATTAACGAAATTAAACTCCCGCACCGGAGCCAGTCAGTGCGCGCATTCGCTCACAGGTTAAAGGTTCGCTGCTGGAGAGCAAATTTGACGTTGTTTGACGATTTGAAGATTTGACGAGCCTCGCAGCCTCGTTAATGGTATTTCTATTCCCAGCAGCGTCGAGCCCAGTCCGTTGACCGTTGTTTGTTATCATCTTACACCCACGACGCTTGTTGCCTTCCGGCTTCCGCCCGCTTTTCCCACAACAAGCCGGCTTCACACAAGCGAAATCCTTCATAATTCGGGCCCGAAGCTTCCCCCGGTAGAAAGCGAAGCGCTTCTTGAAAACTCCTGAGAGTCACGTTACGAAAATAATCGGTTTAAGGTTGACCGGGTTTTCGCCTTGGCCCTTTTCTTCGTACGGAAACCCGGTGCTCCGAAATGACCAATGTCCTTGCGAAAATACGCACCAATCGCTAGGAACAACTAGTGTCCCCATTAGTATTACAGCGCACAACACACAACAAGTTCAGTCCAGTTCGGGTATGTTATGTTGCCCCACAAAAGCCCCCACCCCTCTAACTCCTCGCTCACCCGACCGACGGGGGAAAAACATTGGAAAAATAATAAACGAACACCATAACGACCCTTTAGAGCTAGAGACGAAGGCACAAAAAATCCCCTGGAAGCTTATTATAGATTTGTTCGAGAGCTCACTCGGGTTATTTCGTTCTTCCAATCGTCCTTAGAGTTCCGCCTCCCAGAGGAGCAACCCCGAGCTCCGATTGCGAGCACAACATGCGAATGGGAATGTGTCCTTTTTGGCCCCTCTCGCACACATTATTGCTCAGCCAATTTTCCACTTCACACACACAAACACATCGGCGAGATAGGAAATTGTGATGCGAACGGAAAAAGGGATAATTGAAAAATTGATCCTTTATTTTTATGTTTATCTGTGTAAGGAGACATAATAAGCATACAACTGTTTTTGTAGCGCCGAGTTGCTGCTGATGGTTTTGTTTATCGGTTTGACGATTGTTTCTGACATGACACGGTGGGTTTTTTGGGCGAACGGAGAATGCCGCCGATTGCTCGCCTAATCGATGGGTGCGCCTAAGTGTTATGGTGCGATCGTGTGAGGGATACTGTTTTCGTTTCGGGAGTTTTGCGTACATGAAAACAGAAATACCATTCAATAGGTGGATGGGTAAAGTATCTTCAAGTTGGTCGGTATGCACGGGTTAAGGACCATGCGTCTCCATTTAATAAGAAGAGACGTAAGTATGAAAAGGGAGCCATCTCGATAGGAGAGAAAGATGAACAATAAGTTAGCATGACAATCGGCTCACTACGCGAGCACGTGCGAGTTTAATTAGACCAGTTCCAGACAATGGTGGCCGTATACGTACATTAGCAGCATCTTTCATTTCTCTAGGAAAGAAGGAGCGCACTAGAAGGTGAAGAATTCAAATGATTCCTCATACAAGCGGTTTGAGCAGGTTCTTGAAACTTCTTGAAATATGTGACTGTTTTACAATCATGATGAGTCCTAAATTGCTCGCTTAAAACTTCTAACTATTTTACCTTTTTCAAACAAAATCTGTTCCAAATTCGACATCCATATCTCAAGATCTTTGCTCCAAAATCTACTCCAAAAAAGAGTCGCTACAATAGTAACCCTAGATGGTAATATAATCAACTTCCGAGAAGAAAACTCTTCCTATGATGGTGTTGATAATGTTTGTTAAAAGCCTTGTAGTTTGCAGGGTAGTTGCTCATCAACTCTTCAAAATCGCTAATCGCTTCCAACTAGCAATTATTTGCCTAGATCTCTACTGCATGGCCAAAGTCTATTTCTTCCAAACCTGTACCCGGCACGGATACGATGCTGAAAGCTCTCGGGCAGCGCTGGCGAACGGCACCAGCAGCAAGTTCAACAGGCACCCGGCCCAATCCGAACCGACAATCGTCATCGACCACCGGACAAGGCAAGATGCTGCCCTCGACGCCGCACCCAACAGAAACCCGGGTCCCGGCAAAATGTAATTAAACAATGTTATAAGGAACACTTATTAATTAGTGTGTTTATTGGATTAGTTCCTGACAATCGCATCTTCACCCACTGCCTCTTTCCCACTCGGAAGGGGGCTTTGCAGCACGTCTTCGAAGCTGCAGTCGGCAACTGCCTACGATGTTGCTGTTCCGCAGCCGTACCAAATCAAGCCCGGTGCTGCCCGGGACGAGCACCGGGGAATTGTGTGCATAATTTATGGAACAACTATCCGCAAGCCTGGATCGCCAGAGTCGAGAGTCGATCCGCATCCTTCCAACGGCCGGAGCGCGCGCCCCCCCGTGATTGATTGGCGGTTGACTGAGAGGACATGGAAAAGCTTTTGCTGTTGCTGCTGCTGCTGCTGCTGCTGCTGCCGCTGTGCATGTATGCATGGGGCACGAATCAATCCTTTCACCGGAGCCTTCGATTAGGCCCGAGCGTTTTGGGATGGAGCCGGGAGCGGCTGTTACGTAATGGTAAAGTTTTACGACGAATGAAATTAGTTCGGCCAGCCGGGCCAGCGCTGATTGACGGTTAACTATGATGGATTTGATTCCGGATATTGGCCCGGGCCTAGCTTTCTACCCGTGTTTCCATGCTCCCGATGATGATGACGATGATGGGATGGTGTGAAATTTGGTTCCCGGTGCAGCAGGAGAGAAAAAAAACACCACAACGGGGTAAACAGGGAAACACTTTCCCGATGCCGGCGGGAGCGATTCGTCAGGCGTGATTTTAGGACATCGATTCGTTTATTAATGGCACGTTCTAATTTTGCGACGCGTGTTTCCTCGTAACCCTCGGCTGGAGAACGAAATGGAAAAATGAAATGATAAATAAACTTGTTAAGCTCAAAACGCACAAATGGTACAATATATCGGGATGTTTTTACAGAGAAAATGAAGTTCGACAAATTATTTTAAAAAAACCGCGAAAAAAATAGTAAAAACTATCAAAATTATTTAAAAATTAATCAAACGCCTAGCATATCGGTAAAAAATCAAAGAAAAATTTATGAAAAAACATAAAATAAAACATAACAATGATGAAACACTATATAACATAAAATGCATATAGCCGTGTAGAGAACGAAATATAAAAATCAAGAAAAAATAGTTTTAAATGAACAAATTGTACGAATTGTAAAATTCGGAAAGTTTATGCTAGAGAGAATTAATTTTCGAAAAATTAAATACAACGAAAAAATAAGTAACAAATGTTTAAATTGTTTAAAATAATCAAATGTATAACACATTTTAAAAAACTTGAACAAACATAAAATAAAGTATAAAAATGATGAAAAAAAACATATGAAACCCTATATAACATTAAATATTTATCAAGCATTGCTGAACTACCTCATGAGAGACTCGTTGCTTACTTTAGCACATGTAGATAATAGAACCTAACGAGATGAACAAACAAAAAAAAAAAACATCTATATTGACCCCCGCTGTATGCTGAAAGCTAATAAACCGTAATAGATATAACATTTATTAGCCAATGAAAGAATAATACCGGAGAGAATAAAAAAAAAACTAACACAAAACGCATGTGTAGACTGCTTGCACTGAAAAACTCTCACGCGTGTGATTATAATTGAAGCAATAAAAATATTCCACGAAAAAAAAACATAAATATGGCACTACGCCTACGGTTGATGTCGCACATTTACATTCTCCCCTTTCCCAATGCGGCGGGGGTCTAGTTTTCTACACTCGAAGTGTGCAAATACAAACGGCACGCAGCGAAAACTATCGTAACGTGCCCGATCCTTGTTTTTATGGTTTTGTTTCTCAACAACCGATCTGATCGATGCCGTCTGCAGTAATTGCCTGTGCGAACAACCCCCATTCAGTACATCAAACATAACGCACGTTAGCGCTTCGAAATCACCATAAAATGAATAGTTAAATTATGGAAAAAGAATAACACAACAGCGCACTCGCGCTCCATCCAGCATCTGCACAAACAACAATACTGACAAAAATAACAAGTCACGGAACTCGCGGAACAGCAAAAGAACCGGACAGGAGGGAGAAATGGCGAAGCCGGAATAAAAATCCGGGTAAATTTAATTACCTTTTCCATCAATCAGTGCCCGCTTGCTCGGTGCTTTGATGTATTTTTGTGCGGCGTGGGGTGAACCACGACCGCCCGACATTCGCTGTTTGCTCGTGCATAAAAATCCCAAACCTCAACCCCCACGTACATGTCCCTCACACACACACACTGGGAACTGGGTGATGATGCGTTATTGATGAAATTAATACCTGACACAACGCGTCCACAAAACGGCCCCGACCTTTATGGCAACATTAAACAAACAGATATATGTACCGGCGTGTCCTGGGAGGGGTTCTGGAAAGGGGAGAATTGATTATAATTTACAATGGAAAAAAGAGTATAAAACACACATCAAATGTGAGTCACACTTTTTTTCCCGTTCCAACCAAACAGAGGAAGCCTCCCGCACGCATCTAAACGGTTAAACACAGGCTGCACGCCTCATCATCACCATCGATGGACGACATCGTTTAAAGCCTTATTAAGCTCGATTATGAGCGATTGCGTTAATTAATGCAGGGCGTTTTTTTTTTGCTGCCTTTTCAACTGTGCCAATACGATCGTGGAATCGGTGGGTTGCTTTAATTAATTATGATTGTTTTTTTTTTTTTTGTATTGGTTATATGCTATATTTATTACCCTAAATTCATTGAAGTTGCTATTTTGATAAGACTATTTTGATGTATATTTTCACAGTTTTTCTTGTGTGTGTTGCAAAGTAATGATGCGTGCTTCACTGCACACTTTCCAGTGCATATTTTACGTTAAATCAGCCTAAAAGTATGCAATTTGCACAACAAACGCTTTTAAGATGTATTATGAAAGCTTTATTTGTCCGTAATAAAGATAAATGGCTTTAAAGATTAATACGTTTCATATGTTATTTGAATTATTGCAAATAATTTCTTTTGTGTTTCTATAAAATAATTAAAAATTAATCATATCAAATGATTCTATACGCTTTGTGTAGATTGTTCTATATAATGGTTATGGAAACTCAGAATCTCAACAATAACAGACATATCGTCATAGTGTAATGTCTAGTCATTAGACACTTTTAAATCATTCTACAAACTGTGTTAAACGTATCGAATTACGACCACTTGGACCACCCCTTTAGACGCTCCCAAGTGTAATAGGTAATTATTACTGGTTTTTGGCACAAATCCTGCCCACGCTGAGGTTCCTTGTCCACGGCTAATCACACTCCCACCAACAATGTACTTTAATTTCTCCGGAACGGAGCGCTAAAGTCACAGGTAGCACACTGCGACTGCTTAAAACTTGTTCACCTTACGCGCGTACTAGTAAGTCGGGTCAGACGACGAGCGGGAGCCGTCCTCGATCAGCTGAGATTCTCATTAAAATGCTTATCGCTGTTAATTACAAAAGTTTCCTGCCCGTTCCGAGGCACCGCGGCCGGCCACCGCCGAAGCTAGAAACAGCATAAGCTGCTTATTTTTCATAAATCCAACCCCCGGCCACCCGGCATGGTGAGCGCTCAAAATTAATGTGCGACGAATCCGTCCCGCACAGAACAGCAATCAGCTGCCAGTGGTAGTCTGCCGCGGAATGTTTTCTCCCGCACGGTCCACCCAACAACCTGCCTGCCTGTATCTAGGATGCGGCAAACAACAACAACAAAAAACACAATATTCAACATTCTGTAACAGCGGTGACGAATTTGCAGTTTGCAAAAAAAACATACCCACACACAGGAGAAACCGTACTAAATAATCCGCGAGAAGCGAGAAGCGCCTGGTAGAAGTAATTCGTCCCGAAGCACACAGCACACCAAGCGCCACGTTTTCCGGGGTGGGGCCACGCGCAAGCACATTTAGCGTCACGATATAAATTCCGCAGCACCGAAATATCAAGCTCCTTCTCCGGCCCTGCCCGTGCACTGCCACCGCCACATCAACCCGGCTCTCCTAACTAATTTAATTTAATTTAATTATAATAGAACAATTAAAATCATAAATCACTGTCATCATCTTTGTTTTAAAACACAGCCAGCATGCAAAACATGCTCCCGTTCCGTTGCGGCGCGCGGCGGTCCTGTCACATCAAGTTTCCCTCACCCCGGCGCAGAACGGGTGAAGCCCAAGCCCGAGCCGTGTAATGGGAGACCGGTCGCCCGGTTCGGAGAACAATGGTCGATGACCGGGGCTTCCGGTGACACAGAGGAGCTTACGGGCGAGCGATATAAAAATGCACTCACCAATACCATCTTGGCGAACGGTAGGGACGGGTCCTTGGACTCGGTCACCGGGCCTATCAAGTGAGGGCCCCCAGACGCGTCCCACGGCAGGACTCATGTTCGCGTGAATTTCGCGCTGATGGGTAGAAAGATGAGTCCTTCACCACCACCAACGATCTCTTGCCGCGGTCTGCGGAACGCGGGAAACCACAGCACACCGGAGATGCTTTTGCCCAACCGAACGGCGCGCGGGCGACAACGACGACCGGGGTTCCAATTTCTGCACGCTGCCATTGTGAGATGCGTCTTGGCTAATGAACGTCCAACGCTCGCACCGGAACCGCACCGACCGAACCGAACCGAAATTGGAAGTCCGGGCATACTGTGGCAGCTTCTGCCTGTTCGTTGCGGTCACGGCGTTCTGTGGATCCCGGGCTCCGTGCCTCAGTGCATCATGTTTCTCGGTAAATGAAGCTGGGCCGGTTGCTTAAAGAGAGGGAAGTTTGCTAGTGTTAGTCTTTTTTTTCTACCGTACTTTGCTAAAATAATCTCAACACAGCCTTGCAGGCGAGAGCGAATAATGCAGTAATAGCGTGATTTGTCGTACGGATTGCATAGTCGCACGGCGGAATAAACACATTAGCGCCTGAAAGTATGCACCACATCTTTTGAGGGACAGTTTTGTAAAGCGTTAATAACTTCAAAAAAAGCCCGATAAAAGGTAGTTCAGCACTTGAACGTTTTTACATCACAGACAAAGTGCAGCAAGTGCGCTCCATAAAAGCATTAAAAATGCCTGGCAAAGATTTGACGGTGGATGTAATTACCACCCGTTTTTTTTCATAAAATCAAGAACATTTATAGTTGTAATTTTCGTTCAAAGGAGAGAACGAAACATCAATAAAACGACTGGCCGAAACATTCAATTCCACCACACAATAAAACGCCCCAATAAGCGCGCACAATGAATCAACCTTGCGCGGTGCGACTTTGAAAGCTGATTAAATAAATTAATGAGAAGCCGATGAAAGCCCCGGTACAGCCCCGGCGTACGGACGTGTCGAGCGCAGTAGTGCCAAGGCAGCCGACACAGCGCAATGTTCCATCGCGGCTGGTGACGACAGCGGACGCGGCGGAAGGGTCTCATAAAAATTATTAAAAAAAACAGCACCAGACTCACACTTCCACACGCCCAATCATTTATGCCCTGTTCCAAAACGCTTCCGCTAGCGTTCCCGGGTGGCTGGGCGGGTGCTCCCATTTAACGGCACAATCGGCACACGGAACATTCCTTTGCGTTGATATCACCCTCACCGAGGAACGATTGGCATAAAAATGGCACTGAAATGACGTGGGCATATTATATTGCGAATAATTGCCCCCTATTGGAAAATGTATTTATGCGCTGGAGCAACCGGTTCCGTCCGTCCGTAGCCACCGACACAGGAAGCCTCGCGCGGCCGAATACCGGTTTCCCAGCATTCGCCACATATCGGGTCCGGGGGAGGGGGACGGGGCGGCAATGTGCGCATTCATTTTTAATTAATTTTAATTTCAATAATTTATCGTAATTAAATTAAATTTCACATGTTTATGAGAATTTAATATTTCGCCCGCCGCTGCCGCTGGTGTTGGCATATCCGGTTCACGGATGGATCGTTTCCGCTCGCCCACCGTCGGTATGCGGCGCCAATTTGGCCCGTTTTGCCCCTTTTGCATGCGTTTTGGCTTGGGGTGTGTGTGCCCAGCGGTTTAAAACCGAAAATAACTCCCCCCGGATCTGACGTTTTCGTCGGACGCGCGGGCAATTATTGCGCGACCGGACCGGAAGGATTTCGCTCGGTATCCCTAGGGATACCGAGTAGAGCGATGAGTATTGTGTGTGAGGGTATAATGATTTCATTTATCTCACGGAAACGTGCACCCGGTTGTGAGTCTTCTTTACGGAATCATTATTAAAGGCGCCTCTGTACAGGTAAAAGCCGAATTCCGAATGCAGGTAGGAGCGTTTGGGCAGTTTACACTAGCAGGAGCGTTGGGGCTCATTTTGACCTTCTGAAGGACGGTGCTGAAATTGACAATTTTTTTCAAGTAATTAGTAGTTTTCAGTATTTTATGGCCGGATTTTTATAAAATGTTGCTATTATGTCGAAAAATTGATTTGATATTGAGTTTGTTTTACTCTCAATCAGTTTGTGATAGCCTATTATGTTTGGATTATAGTTGGCTATCAACTGTCATACAACTGTTATACTGTAGGCAGGACTTGCATACTTTTGATATAAAACACGGGTGCGAGAAACGTTCGGATTGAACGTTCGGAAGAGAATAGTTTCATTGAATGAAAACTACGAGTATTACAATTGACGCCCAGGACAGGATCTCCAAAGACGAATGAGCGCAGCGCGTTTCACGTTCTGGCTCCGAGATAGCTCGTTTTGAATAAAAACCCTTTAACTAATAGCAACCATCGTCGATTGGGGGCCAAATTGCACCTCATCGTTATCATATCTTTGAGGAGCAATCGTTAAACGTTAGTGTCAAAATTATAATCTCCCAAAAAATCAATTAAAAGAAAACACGAGGCCTGTTGATGCCGTTGCTATAAACCTTAAGGCCATGTTCGAATAATGAGACGCATTCTCAATTATTTAAACCGGGATACGCCATTAAATTGGCTCGGAGGCACCGTTAATGCAACGAACTTCAAGCAACCGGTAGTGGTGCAAAAAGTGCATCTTTGTATGCACCTTCCGCCTCGTAAAACTGGCCAAGATATGGGTTCACTGTGTTTTGCCGCGGATTTCGGACACTGGGGCGTGGGCACCACTTGCTCCACAGCTATTCATTCTAGCGTCAAATTGAGTGAAGTTGTCCGAACGGTGCCGGGAAGCCGGTCTCACGCCACTTGTCAGCGGATCAATTTTCCACCTCGCTTGGCAAGACCCTCTCACTCTCTCTCTATCTCGCTCGCTCGAGTGGTCGTACAATTAAAATTTTATTACGCCAAAAGGCTTGCGCTCGCGCCGGCCCGGGAAAATCTTTGCGATCGAACCGTGGCAATCGCGCACGTAAGCCATCCGTGTACAAAGTTTTCCATTCTTTCGCGGCTCCGGTCGCGGCCAGGTGGAACAGTTCGTCGGAGGCACCAACAAAACGGCCGATAGCACCGTCTCGATGAAGGTTGGGTTAATAATTTATTAACTCGCGAACTCAGCCCACACCCGGGAAGGGGAAGAATTTTTCGGTATAACATTTTTCGGTTTTGCAACCACTTGCACGTTACCACAGCGCCGGAACCGAGCCGGAAGATTGCAAGTAGAGTCAGGCAAAAAAAACGTGAATTGCGAGGTGAATTTTTCAACCTCCACCCTGCGCCGCACAAACACTCCAGCGGAGCGTTCATCAATAATTAATTTTCGGCTCATTAAAAAACATTTAACTCTTCTTGTTTTCAAACCGGAGGTAGGCAAACTTTGCGCGACTTTTGAGCGGCAGCCGCCGCCGTGCAGAAGTTTTCGCAGACCTTAACCTCGCCGGCGCGCAAACTTCGTCACGCGGTACGGTACAGGTGATCGCTGATAAATGCTTCCAACACACGCGCGTGCCAATGTCGAACACGTCAGACGGCCGCTGTTTTGATGGGGGCAGAGCAGGTCAGATTGGCGCAAGGCGATGGGCGAAATTATAAATTTTCCTGTCCACAAGTTAAATTTTAACGGTCCGGAACGTACCGGGGTTCCATGCTGCCGCGCGCGTAGTGGGAGAAACGATTTGGTAAGCGGAAAAACTGCGTTCTTTTAATTTATTCTAAACCAAAAAAAAGCGCGCGCGCGAAACATTTCAAATCCATAGATCTTCATTAGGCCCCCTCTAGAGACCCCTCATATCGGTGTCTACAAAGCGTGAAAACATTGCAATAGCTGACGGGTTCCGTTAGCTGTAGCATGTTTTATGAAACATCTCACACTTCACACATGGGAGGTTGATTGATGATTAAATGTGATGTACTTTTCACAAATCTTAATTAGCCCCTTCCGCACACGGAATGCTGGGGAACAGTACTATTCATATGAATGTTCTTTGAAGATTCACAAATCTCTCAACTTGGGACTTAGGACTCAAATGTGTTCATCCTTCTTCAGATTCAAAGTGATTTAAATATATAATACTAGAGTTTAATACGTTTCAGTTTGTAATAAATTATGAAGAAATGACAAACCACGAGGAGTTTGATCCGAAAACGTCTAAATTCAATGTTTACTTCCACTTGATCCGCAACAAGAGCTGCTTGTTCAGGATTCCTAAATTTTCATCCAGATGGCGCTTACACGCGCTCTAGTACTTATAGGTATAGTATGTTGAAAATCCCCAGGAAAACATTTTTCAAACAATTTTTCATCGAAAATCCAGAATCTCGAAAGAATCTCTTAACATCAAGCTCTACTCAGTGATATTGTTTCCAGAGGCTAATTTGAATGTCCATACAGACCGCTTCGATTCAGATGACAACCGTTTCATGCGTCATCTTACCCGTTTTCATCTCGAAATGCATCCTTCATCGATGCTCCAGTGCCGCCTCCAGTAATGCACTCGAGCCATCCATCACTATCATCACTTCTGGAGTGTTGGAAGATTGCTCAGAGGTACCAACGAACGAACGTTGGTTCGAGCGAACCGTGAACGCTTCGTAAGCAACGCAAAAAGAAGCCGTCTCTCTATCACCGGTATGGTCGAAATAGAGGCTGGCAAAAAACAAAAAACCAAACCGAACTAACAACGCTTTATCTCCGGCGTACTCGATGAAGTTTCGAAGTTTATCATATCCCCAGCGTCCGTCTCACATTCGCTCGCCGTCGGAGCGCACACCGTGTACAAACCGATGCGCCCGGTGGAACACGTTGCCCCGGGGGCTAGTTCTACTACTGCTACCCCCTTCCCAGTGTTTCGTTCTCTCCGTAAAGGGATCTGTCCGCGTCCAACAACACTTTTAACAGGACAATGTCCACAGTTTGTAGCTACTCAGGAAATTTCTTGGACGTGGCCCGTACCATACGACGAACGCACCGGCATATCTGGAGGCTATTAAAACGGACATATTTTTTGTCCTCTCACGCGCACTTCTCGGATCCGTTCCACCGGGACCTTCCACCCAAAAAGCGGGACCGGCGACCAGAACGCTCCGGGGCGGCTTCCAAGGATACGACGTCGACCGGTGAACTGACCGTTGCTGTGGCGTCCAGCCCAACACATACTCCAGAAGAGGGGGACTTCGGCACGAAGCACGGCTTATTATGATGTGTTTTCGAACGCCCACACCGATAAGCATGCACGGAGTTCGGTTTTCGGTCGTGTGTTGTTAGAGGGCCGTTTTTTGTGGGGAAATGAATTCACGTTCCTTGGACGAGGCACCTCTTTACCTGGGATTTCGATCACACCGGTGCCGGTAGATTTTCTCCGTTTTCAGAAGATTTCCCGTCCGATGGGATGCGATTGTTTCGAGTAAATTAAAAGAAAACAATACTGCTTACCGGGTTGCTGCCAGGTTTGCCCGTCCGTGCTTGAACTTCTGAAACAAGCTGGGTTTTTTGTCGAAC
>KB672857.1:3284345-3388289 GCA_000349145.1 Anopheles dirus | reverse complement strand
CCCTTTTTTTAACAAATTCTTCGTAATTTATCACAATCCGCTTCGACGCGGACGCTGCGCCTGAGTGTCTGAGTGTTCCAGACCAACATTCGAATAATTAATGGCTTTTAATAAACTAATTAGATGCGTGCATAGGTTTGCCGTTCACCTTGCCCTTGTTTTTGTTTGCCAGAATTCATAACCGGCACCCGGCGCCGGACCGGAAGCCGGAATAATTCAATTCGCTACCGTTGCGACCCGTTGGGCCGGGACACTTGCGCACTCTCCCACATGCATACGGTACGGTCAAGGTATGCAACCCGGGAAACGATGGAGGACCCTTTTGTCCAAACGTTTTTTTTTCTTCTTCCCTCTCCCCCTTTGAAAGATAACCTTCCTACCGAAAGCAACCCTTTCCGCATATTTTTTTCCCCACCGTCCGGGAAAGTGTGTTATTGTTATTTTTGGTTTCGCAAAATATTTTATAATATCCCCCAATTCCCGGCCAAAAACCCCATATCTCAAACCGGCGTCCGGCGTCCTTTTCTGCGGCAACCAAAAATATCTGACCGCTTCCGTCCGGGGTTGCGTACGGTGTAAGGTGTAATTTTTTGGGCAGACGACGGACGTCGTCACATGAGCATCCTTTCCAGGGACCGGATGATCCATTGCGGAGTGGCGTTCCTGTCCCGGACTCGCCCGTACGATGAGGCATGATGGGGCATTCTTGGCATTCGCCAGTGGCCGAGCATCTTTGATCTGTCCGTCAGCACGGGAAGCCCGGGTGTTTAGAGTGTTCACCTCCACCGATAGGCCCAATGTGAACGGAAATTCCAACAGTCCGGTCCGGCCATTCCGGGGCCGGATGGGGGAGGCAAATAGAAACAGTTCGGTTCCCTTAATACGCCGAAGGATCCATCCGGCACACACACAAAAAAAGCGAACCAACCGGTCAGCAGTATCGAAGGATGTAGCCAATTTCCTGAAGGACTTCTTTCTCGATTTTTATCTACCGGCTGGTTTGCTTGTGCCGGCCTTCGACCTAAGAAAATATTAGTTTTCGATTAGAAAATTCAAATGAGCCGTCTTCGGACGGCCTGTGAGAACGCCAGCCGATGTCCGTATAGGGGGCGCCCGATGTACCTACATGGTTTGAGGGCGGAAAAGAATCCAGCGATACGTGGCGCACAACAAAGCAGGCCTTGGAAGGAAAAATACGCATACGGCGCCGGTAGCACCCGGTTGGAGCCCGGGAATTGGAAAACAGGTTCGCATCAAAAGGTAATTAGCACCTGAACGCAATCAAACTATCATTTACCGGTGGAAGACCCTTTGCCAGGGTGATGCAACACGCATGAGAAAGCAGCCCCTGTGCACCAATCGAAACTGAACACAATCACGAGCACCGAACGTGTGTGTGTGTGTGTGCATGTGGGGTTGGGAGGTGAATCATAAATTATTCAAAAGTAGCACCGCTTGCACCGTTTGGTCCCCGAGCTGCGAGGGTTCATCCTGGTGCGTCGAAATACGAAATTTGTGGCCAAAATCCTTTCCACTAACATCGGCGACGACGTCGGCGACGATGATGACGATGATGATGATTAGCTAAGTTTTGCCGGTGCGCCAGCTTTTCGGGGCAACAAGTTTCCATCCAGAAACGGTGCAGGAACTTGTCCATCACAGCCGGTGTCGGGACGTGTGTTCGAAGAAAATGGGACGATGGTTCACCCAGGCGGAGCGGGGGGATGTGCGAACCGCCACACAGGTGTCACTAATGGTGGGTTGATTGATTTCGAAAGGGGGACCCGATACTGCCTCGCCGGAGTGGCGGAGCGAACGTGGCAGTATGTTGCCGCCTGCGTATGCTTGTACCCGAGATTTGCCGCAGCAACTTCGGTAGGAACTAAGAAACGCTCCCCATTGTTTGTGTGTGAGGCTGTGATCGGATGCCTTCAGATCGCCTGCAAGTGATTGATGGTGTAATGAATACTTGTGCTCGGTGAACAAGGGTTTGCCGAAAACTTTCAATCACGGTACGGTGTGTTTTAATAAAACATTACATCCTATCGATTGGGGCACGTGCTGGCGGATCGTTCCTTTGGAGCGCGACTCGTTTAGGGTGTGCTAAATTAACTAGAGACCGCTTCGGTGTATCTCCACACGGTATAGATGATGTTCTGCAGTTGAAAGAATGTAACCTGATGGAAGGAACAGCGTTTAAAGCTTTAAAATTAGTAAATTCACTGCACTACACTGCACACGCGATGCGAACTGCACGAGAGTAAACAAACAAACTGTCAAAACGCGTCGCGCCTACTTCGATAGATTGCTGGCAGGGGGCGCTGCGATCGTAAGCAATTTATTGGCAGTAGCATAAACCGTTCCCAAATCACGATCCATTGTCGGGTAAATGATTTACCAAAATCGTTCCTTCCAGAAGATGCCGCCTCACTTACGCGTGTCATCACTCAGCCGAACGTTTAGCTACCGGGCGCCTAACGAGCCATGAAGAATGTTGACTACTTTCCCCCGTACGGGCATCCATATTGGCTCGAGCCAGTGCCTTGCACGGCCCGGGGTGGAGAGAAAAACTCCAGCAATTTTGCAACCTACATCCGGGTGTGTGTATCCGGACCACCGTAGGGCCGACGGGACACAATCCTTTGAAGACGAAAGCGTCCACATCGGCAACCCCTCGGGCCGGGCGTCAGTCTGGAGTAAATTAAGCATAAAACGTCTAATGCTATTAAAGATTTTATCACATCACCTTCCGCCACCGGTCCCAGCAAACCCTCGCCCCTTGTGGGTAAGGGACTCGTGTTAAATGTTCCGTCAGATATGTGTCCCCCCCGGGTCGTCCTCCAGCAGCAGCTGGTGCTCCAAACGGGAAGACAACTTGAAGAATGTACTGTGCACTCTCGCTCGTTCCGAACCTAGACTAGCCGTTTTGGAGTTGGGATAAGCCAACATTAGCCAACAGCTTAGGTGCCCAGGCATCGCTGGGAATGGATCGTGTAACACCATCGCTCGTCAGGAAGAAATGAGCATACACACACACACACATGTTTCTTCTCAATTGTTTAGATATTTGTGGTTGAAAAATGCTTCCCAGCAGGAAGGGTGACGGGACGTTTCGGAAATTGAAAAAGACTCCGTTTTGACACCAGCAAGAAATGTGCTACTAATAATTCTTTACGATGCTGGAATCTATTACCGGAGTGTGTTCATTGTTCGAGCCCCGTCTGTACTGTGAGGGGCAGGAACCGTATGGAGAAATCTGGCCCATCCAAATTAGAACCATGCTCGGAGCTCGTCCAACGGGAGCTACAAAATGGGAATTTTATGCATACTTATTAGCCATAAATTCGGTTTCGGCCGGCTTTCGAAAATTCCCCCCCGTTCAAGCTGGGAATTGACTCATTTATTAGCCACCCGGTTGAAGGGAAAGAGGAGGAACCAATTTTCATTCCTCATACGCCTACCACCCGAAAGCAGGAGGCAACACTTTCCTTCGACACTCAAAAAGCCACCGAAACCGAGCTGTGGCGTCTGGGAACGAGAGCACGAATTCGACAAGAATTCCGATTCTAAGCTCGGAAAAGCATAAATTTTCATCGAATTGAAGAGTGAAAGCCGGGGAAAAAATTCGCGCCCATCCCCACGACAAAGGGGGTGCCGAAGGCGGTTCCGGCCATACGCTGGGAACATATTTTAAATGGGTTGCATTTTATTACACAGTATTTATTCGCTAGACACTTTTGTTCGGCCGTCGCCACGAAAAAAAAAACGCCAGCGTGGAATGTGTGGGGCGTTCCAAACACCACGGCTTCGCTGTCTTGCGTGTGTGCGGAGGGTCTCCGTTCTTTCGGGCAGCCACGGAAAACAACAGGGTAAAAAAGCCTGCGAGAGTACCATAATTTATACCAATTTGTGGTGGCTACACCATCGAATATTGCAGCAGGTGTCGGACTCAGTGGGGAATGGGTGTGCATATTTTAAAATCGGGCTTCGATTGCAAAGCCCCGAATATGCTTTCGCCTCACTTTGCTGGTATAACCAAGATAGAGCAAGACAGGGCAGTAAGTGTTTTTTGCGTTTAGAGAGAGAGAGAGAGAGAGAGAGAGGGCGCTACAGTTCATACAGCTCATGCATCTATCTATACTCAACGTGTAAATTACGATCTATTTATTATGTTGATTATATGTGAGCCAATATATCAATATTAAATTTTTGAAAGTAATACCTCATCAGACATGATACGCCGTTAGATGTAAAAAAGATTAGATTTTTTTTGGTTTCTTAGCCAATTTCTATAGTTTATTTATGTGTGTATTGTGTATGTATGAGTTCATGTATGTATGTATTCATTTAGTAGAAAAAGTATTCAATAAATGGATTGTATTGTATAGAGCCCAAAAATGTAAGCATAGTTGATAGCAGTGAAACAAGTACTCGTCAAACATCAAGAATTCAATACAAATACACTGCAAGCGCAGTAATGACCTTTCCTCTTTTTATATTAGAGTTATAAGCTTTTCAAACTTCTCACCACTTGACATGATCACTGTGTTTAACTTGTAACACAGCTAGTATGAGCTCCTAGTACACCATCACCCAGAGGCCTAAGGTTACTGGAGCAACAGCCGCCGGCAACAGTCCCCTATTGCATTTTCCAAAATGAAAATCGATAACGGAAATTGTTCAAGTCATTCCCATCATCGTAACTGTGCTCAACATTCAACTCCATTCCAGAACGTTTACGAGCTGAGTGTGTGTGTATATGTTTTTATTATTTCTTCTGTGTGCTGTGTTGTTCTGAATATTGAGGCAACTTAATTAGTTGCAGCTCTGACGCTACTGGCGCACCCTAGAACCAGCTTAAGCGGTATCGATAGGGCGCAACAGTCGCTTAACGGTTGTGCCACGAAACCTTCCACGCTCACGGCTCATCACCATTATCAGCCCGATGTGCGTCATGATTGTGGTGTAATTTGCAGACTTTACCTTCCCCCCCCCGGCGGTTTGCGTTAATCGCAGCATCATCATCATCATCATCATCATCGTCATGAGGATGGTCGGGATGCGGAGAGTTTGTTGAATTAATTTTGAACCTTATTGCTTCCCGTCGCCGGCCTATTGACCCTGCGGAAGAGGATGTTTCCAGGAGCAATCGCCTAATCGTCTCCGGTTCCGGTCGGTTTCCGGGTTTGAAATGTGCTGACGCAATGTGATTGAATTTTCCAAAATGGGCCACCGGTACGGCACACATACACTGGCACACTGGCCCTCCCGGCGTCATCGGCAGACCGGGCGGGGGCTATCCAAAACTGATAGCGTGAAGATGCTCCGTCCCGTCCACGTGGCGCATCTGCCGTGGACAGTCCCAGGGAGCGGAGGGACCGGCGCCGTCTTGCTGGCAGGGCAAACAATTAGCGACGTGCCGTTCGGTCAACATGTGGGCTAAACGGCCCCTTCCCGATGGGCCGACGGCTTTCGGAAAAGGGCGATGGAACCGGTTTTTAAAGCGTTTTTCGTTACCCGGCCCGTTCCGGATGGCCCTGAAGGTGTGTTACCGGGCGCGGAGCGTTACTCGTTAGAGGGAAGATTAATTATGCTCCTATCAATGCCAAACGATGATTGCTCGTTTTGAGGAGTGGTTTACAATGAGTTAGCATACGCGGCTGGCCCGGGCGGGCCGAATCCGCAGAGCGATCATTAACAGACTCACCGACCCGATGTTTATAACGATTGCGCTGGGCCCGGGGAGGGACACCGGAGCTCCAGGGATGCGGTTACGCTTATCGAACGCCAGTTTCAGTTGCGGGTTGGCGTAATTACGTACATCATAATCATGGCGAGATGAGTGAATGAATTTAATGAGATGTTTGTTTAACCGGCAAACCCGACAATCAATCTGCTCCGAACCGTATAAACTCCGTGACGCTTTGGGACAGGCTACAGATGGTTAGTGGATGCGATGGCCTATATTTTATATTTTTATATATTTTAATACATTATCCCATATCAACGTTGTTTAGACTGCCTTATACATTTTTAAATCTGTCCTTTTCACTGATTCGATCATATCTGATTCTACCAGCATACCATACCGTTTTGACATGTTGACACCCGAACCAAACGTTGTAAACAAGCATACGTCTTCATCGATTACCGATGACAGCGCGTTTAGTATTCCGAAAACGTATAAAGCGCCATCTATGAGATTTTTGTAGAATCATCTAATCAACGCTTCTAGCATAGAAGAAAGTTACGTTAATTAGACACATCAATATATGTTCCTATCTTCACATCATAGTTTTAAACGAAACACACACACACACGTCAATCAAAATACATCACTTTTTCGCTCGATTGACATGCAATCCGTCGTAATGGGAATTGTGCCTCGCGTTACATTAATTATATTACGCAAACGCCAATATTCATGGAAATCTCGACCGCCCTCCTACATTACGAATGCATGTACCGCGCACCCCCACCACCATCGCGGAGCGCGCACATTGTTTTAAAGCATCCGTGCAACGGTCGGGGTACCTTATTTAAATTCAATTAAAATCCAACACAATCGGAAACTATGCGAAAAACGTCGCCCCTGCCCGTATACCTTCATACAACAACAGTCACACCGTGCCGTCGTCGTCGTCGTCGTCGTGCGGAGAGGGACGAAAAATTCGCCCATATTTGTCGAACGGGTTAAATATTCATATTTCAATTACCGATCGATCCGCAAACCATCCAATCCATCGCATTTCGAGCAGCGGCGGCAGCGGCAGCGCGATCGTCTGCAAAAATCCCGTCCCATTCGTACCCGTACATTGCTAAATCATGTTAACTCCAATATTAACGTTTATCGGAATACTGTGTCGTTTTTTTTTTGGTTTTAAACCGCACCGACCAACTCATAACCTCCCTGCAGAGCCAGCCCGAAAGAGAAGCAATAGAACCTAGTGACCGAGCGGTTCGGGTCGGCTAAAATAATAGCATATAAAATCCATGCTTTCCAATTCAATTTCGTGTAATACGTGGGCGGTGGGAGTTGGCCGAACGATTCGCCATCCGGGTGCGTGCCCGCTTTTCCCAGGGTTCCGCGTTTTGGTTCCATTCAAGCGCGCGAGGCTAACAAAAGAGTTATTGTGTATGAATTTTTTAAGGATATATTGTACACATCGGTAATAAAAATTATCCGCACCGGGTACGAGGGCTACCGAATGCCGGTTTGCATTGTTTGCGTTTCGTGTTGCACTCCACTGTCGTGGTGCAGCGTTTTATCGGGCTGTCTCGTGCTAAAGAACATTGTTTACGGGCTTTTCAATGATAACGAAATTCGGGTTGTGCCTCCGAAAAGATTAGAGCGTTAGAGAAGCGCTGTGGAATTCATTCCAACTCGATCAGATTTACGATCACCACCCCGCAAGGGTCGCATCTCTGCTATTGTTTTATACAATAAAATATTGTAAATATTCTCTACCTGCGTTTCGAGATGCGTGTTTTTTATCAGTTTCCGGGGAAAAAAATGCATACCCAAATTCAAAACGCGAACCCGCAGGAGAAGAAAATAAAACAGCCAAAATCGATAAACTACACCCCACCCGATGGAGTTTTGCATTGTTTGTGCGCCCATCCAAAACCGGCGCGCCCGGAACCAGAAGGTTCGGGGCGAAACCTCAGTTCCAATTAAGCAATTAAAACGACTCGATTCGTCACGCTCGACTCGCTCTCGAGCGTCAGTGCTGTTGGGAACCGTTTTTTGGGGAACTCATGGGGGTGTATGTGTGTCTGTGTGTGCCTATTGTCCTTCCCCACCCCCTCCCCCTCCTTCCCACACCGTCACCACCGTGGGGGTGAGTTAGGGATTGTCGAATTTAAATATCAGCCAAACGGACCCATTTTTCTGTCTCCTCCATTCGAAGCACCCGTTGCTACGCAACGCAACCCCACATTCGGAGGGGGTGGGGGGAGGGGACAAAAAATGATGGCGGAACAGGGGTTGAACATTGAGCCACCCGAAAACTTATTTATTATGCCCGCATGTATAAATTAATTTCACATTTATTAATTAGCGCAATGAAACTAAATTATTCATGGATGCACATTTGTGTGCATGTGCGTGTATGTGTGTGTGTGTGTGTAGAAAATGGCGACTAGCAACCAATTTCCCGTGCAATATTGACTCACTTTTGCCACCCGCTCTTCTGCACTCCCGTTACTCTTCCACCGCCACATTAGAACCAACCCCGAAAGGCCCATGGCCGGGGCCGTTTTCCGCCTCGATTTGGGGGGTGGACTAGCTAAAACACACCCACGGTGTGGCCGCGGTGGGCACCGCCATAAAAGCGGAATTTATTTTCCAACTAATGATCGGAATTAGAAAAATACACATATCGCACAATCGGGATGCAGTTTTTGCAGGCGGTCGGGGGCGGTCCCGCAGCCCACCCCATGCCGGTGCCGGGTGCGTTCCAACGGCCAACTAATGATGAAGTTTTGACAATCCGGGAACGGCCGCACACCGGAAACGCAATACCACCATGTGTCCGTATGGTGCGGGCGTCGTTTTTTTGTTTTTGATCAAACTGAATGTGTGTGTAAAGTGAGAATTTTCACTTCGCCGGCGCTCATAGTAGCTAGGCGACAGCATATGGGGCAGAAAATTGGATCCTTTTTGCTAAAAACCATGCCAACGCTCTTATGTGCGTTACAGCAGGAACATTCATATGTTAAATCGCAACTCAAGCTTTTTTCCATTTAGTTATTTTGAAGCCTACTTTAATAAATTCGATCGTTTCTGAAGCATGGCGTTTAATAGCGCAGATTGCATACTTTCAGGCGCACCGTTTTCCTAATCATCATAAAGGCACAACAAAATGCTTTATAAGCGCAGTACTATCGTGTCTTGTGGCCTATGTAGTTTCAGTTTGATCCCTTTCCCATATTAAGGATGTATCCTTACTCGTAAAGATGATAGCTTGCTCTTCTTTGCGACGAACTCCAGAAACCCTTATTTTATGGCCCAAATTTATTTGAATTATATTACACCAATTTATGACCAAAAACTACTCCTTAAATAGTTTACTAGAAAAGAGAGGAAAATGACTCACTAGATGACAAAAAAGGACGCTTCAACGGCACGGTACTAGAGGTGTAATAAATTTCGATGGCATGTCCAGCTCTTCCCGAAAGAACTGCGACTAAAAAACTATCTAATGGAGCAGAACAGTTGCGCACACACACACTCACCACATCAATGCAGACCAATAGAACCCAACAAATTTGACATGATGTGCTCGCCATGCGCTACACTCCGTGCTCCTAGGTGAGATGAGGTCAACCATCAGCCTCCGCAACCAATCGCTCGTGAAAATGGCTTTTCAGCTACATCTCCCCGTCCCCGTTCGGAAGGATCGGGTGCATGTGCCCTGCCCTCGCCCTAAACAATCCCAAGCCGCAATGTCACGTCGCGTAATGGAGCCACCTGACGGGTTGGATTTCCACGCCGCCACACAAAGCCCACGCTCGCCACACGTTTGATTGCCGCCGATTTCCAATTGTCCACGTCCTCTCACGTTTAGGACCGCGCCAACAGCGTTTGATGCAAATTTTGGAGAAAACGACCCATTTAACCTCCATTACGGTTTCGCTAGCCCGTGCGTGTGTGTTTTTTTCCTGACTAACCAGGCAGCGCACAGTAACGCAAATACGTTTCGCGCCACCGAATTCGGGAGCGAACGCACGTGTAAGTGTGTGCCAGGCCCCGGTTCAATTACCAGCATACCGCAAATGCCATTACAATTCAACCGCACAGGCCGCGGATGGTGCTGCCGAACCGCACCCCCACCCGACCGCGCAACGGGCGGTCGCATAATTGTTTTCCAATTGCACCAAAATTGCACCCGTGATCTGTGACCCTCGAGCCTCGGGCGTGGGGGCTTGAAGTCGGTGCCATTAAACATCATTGATTGCGCATCGATTACGCCGGGTTTGACGATGACTGATCTCATCCTCCCTGTTCTAGCGAAACTAACATGCAGGACACATTTTTTTCGGGAATAGAACGTTTTTATTCTTTACAAAAACAGGTTGATAACAAACGGTGTTTTACAATGGACCCACCATTGAGGCGCCACTGTCAACATAATCTTTACTACCACCGAGCGTCCAAAAAGCGACATTCCGCGAGACGATGGTTTGGTGGTGACATTTTTGCTTGATTCTATTAGGGTTTGTCCTTTTTTGGGATAAGATTGCACAGTTCTGTTTACTACTTAGATTGAAAATTGGCTTTTTGATTTAATAAAATAAAATAAAAAATTTTATTTTATAAAATAAAATAAAATGATAAAATTTTAAACATTAGTCAAGCCTCGGAGACTTGATTTTAGGTATTTTTTCCCAACAGATGGCTCTGCGCAGGGTAGAAGCCGCAATATGGTTAGATGAGCAAAAGTACATTTGAAGAATACGTGTTGCTAACGATTCTCTGAATTCATGGACAACAATTGGTACCTCACCAAACATACCGAATCTTCACTTGATACTGGTACTCCCTGATTGCCTAAAAATAAGTCTATTTTTCAGTACGAAATAGAAATTTCTATGACCATTTTTAGTATTTCATGCTGCATAACTAATGAAAAAATCTAGCATTGGATCAATTTGATTTAAAAACGATAAATAATCATTAAAATACAATATTCTACAAATAAAATACCATTTAAAGCCTTCTTTGGAGGAGTTTATTCTGTCAAAAAATAGTTACACACTTCAGTGGCGCCATCTGTTGACAAAAACGGTAATCAATTCATTCAATTCAATAGTATCCATATTGTTTTGCTTATTCAATACATTCTATTATTCAAATTTATTAAACTAATTATTATTTGTTACTACTTTACCACAAATTCTTCAAAAAATATCTATTTTCCAAAGATAAACTCCAACCAACACTTTCTCCTATCTCATTCTTCGTAGCATTCTTCACCAACCGAAGCTCGCACCATCTCGAAACCACTCTCCCAGCGCCCAAACCGGAGCCGCACCGTGTGGCCGAGGAGAATTTAATAACTGGCAAACAAAATTTAATTTAACCCCTTTTTTCCCCGACGCTCGCCCATCGCTTATCATCCGCTCTGGCCCGGCGATGCCAACGGGCGCGGAAGGTCGAAACACAGGCCGAAAAAGGAGGCGCCCGGTCGGCGACGGCGACCTGATTGTGACAATAAGAACGCGGGACCAATCTTACGGGGCAACGGTGTGTGTGTGTGTGTGTGTGTGTGTGTGTGTGTGTGTGTGTAAGTGTAAGCAATGGAGGGTGGCTTTTCGGTTCGGTTTCTCCCACCCTCCGGTGTGCGGATGAGTGACAGGGAATACTTTTTTTTCGTTTACTTAGGCAATCGCTTCGTCAACGGGATCAACGGAATCGGGACGGGGGTATATCGGTGGCAAAAACAACAACAACATCGAGTCGGATAAGGATGAGGCGGCAGCGTAATGTCTGGGTTATGTCAGCATCGTTCGTCAGATTTCGTAACCTTCTTCTGGTAGAGGCGATGTTCTGGCGTCGTTGCGTTTTTTTGCGCGTGCTCTGGGGATGAGAAGAGAAAACCATAATAAGGACATTCCCTTGCCCTGGGACGGCAGACGACGGCAGACAGGACAGGCGGCCGTGCCTCCACCCACTTGCTGTTCGATAATTTGTCCAACAATCGACAGTTGCCGCCGGATCTTCGGCTCGTTCTGTTCTGTCCTCCCTCCATCCGACGAACCTTTTGTTCTACCCACTTGTTAATTGTATCGTTCGCTGTTTGTTCGCCCGTCCGCCGTTTTGGGCGGTTTTCCAGAGAGGAAAACACGCTTCCACAACAGAAGAAGTGGATGAAAAATACGCGCGCGCACACACACACAAACACCGAACCGAGAGAGAAAAAAACAACAATCAACTTCCTCCGGTAGATTGTTCGACATCTCGAAAACAATGGACATGATTCACGGTTAAGTCGACCTTGATGATATCGGGAGGGGCCTTTGTCAACGCAATCAACCTCCTGCACCAGCAGGCTCTGTGGAAGGGATGGCAATTTTGAAATTAATAACCGGCGAAGATATTCCGGTGTTTTGAGAGGCGACTTTCGGGGCTGCTTTTACTAATTTTGTTCCCGCACAGTTCCTTCGGGCAGCCCTTTCCTTTTCAAGCCGCCTGGGAAAGACACAGTTTGTTGTTCTGCGGCTTTTCACAACGGGTGTATTGATTTTGAAATGGCCGGTTTTTTGTGGCTGTATGGTTTGTTAGATTTTCCATCAAGCCTACATGATAAACACCATCAAATAGATTGAGGAAATTCACAAAGCCAACTTGCTTTTATTTGTGTCCTGGCATGTCTATTCATCTACTTGAAAGCGTTTTTGTGTAGTTTATAGCATTTATAGCATCCTATTTCATGCTATAATTTCAAGAGATCTCAAATGTTCGCCCATCAAATGAAACTCGTCGGGCTAATTACTCACAGCGCCATCTGTGTTCAAACAGCACAACTTTTGTCCTATCCCCACTACGTTGTACAGCTGTTTAACCGAAATTTCTATTTATATTGCACGACTATCCCTGAGATGCTTGTTTGCGGCTCTCGAAAAACACGTTATCCCGCTTGTCTTGCTCGACCGTGGATGTAACGATGATCCTCGTCTCATTTTCTAACTCTCTTTCTCTCTCTATATCTCGGTTACTGATATTTTTTGTACTACCTCTACCCATCAGAGTCGTTCAAGCACCGCTGGCAGCACAAGAACAGATCCTAATTAAGGAGCATCTGCGTGGGAGGCCCGAGAGTCGGCAGCAAATTAAAAAATACTTCACCAATGAACAAGTTTTCCAACAATCCTTCCCTCCGTGCCGTTCCACGCGGAACACACTCACGGGTGGAGTACGTTTTTTTGCTGCTGTTGCTGTTGTTTTGTTTTTCGGCCGACTCGCCCCGGTAGCAACAATGCTGAAGTGTAATCCTTCTGTCGCATCGGCGTTGATGCGTCCTCGTCCTCGTGTCCCCTTCGGGGGTGGGCTCGGGTGGGGCGACTCAAATACTGCTGAGTGGCGGAGGTGTCTGTGTGTACGTGTGTCGGTGTATGTGTGTGTGTGTGTGGTCGACATGCCACACGAGAACACGAGCCGTTCACTTCATCTAACAAGCCCCTCTGGTAGAAAGCTTCAAGCCGGCCAGCCCCGTAATGAGAGTAGGCCGCTTGACGAATTCGTTTTAATTAAATTTCTGCTCGTCTAAACTTGTGCCAGGAACTCCTCGCCAAACCCGAGCGTGAGGCGCGCTCCACTCAAGGCGCATGTAGTCACAAATACACAAAAGTTAGTCCTCGACCGGACGGGCGGGAAAAAAGAACCAGAAACCAGGCATTAGATACGGTGGAGACGCAACCCTACACAACAAGGACACCCCCCAGTGTACCAATAACGCCACTTTGCCAGCAAAACCCGGCCCGTCTTCCGATGACAAAATTAGCGCAATCTAGGCAGCCCCCAAGTAAAAACCATCATCGCATCATCGTCCGCAGAAGTGAATCGCGCGAACGAAAAAACGCTGCACTTGGTGCGGTAATCACTAGCGCAAACATCAACACGCCTTCCCCGAGAGACTTTGACAGTTTTGCCATAAAGTTTGACGCAAACCACACGCGCGCGCGCGCACGCACACATCAAAGCAGGCAGCGCCCGGCGAATGACAGTTGCTATTTATCTTACGCCAGTGAGCAGTGAGAGAAATGATTCGCCAACTTGCCACCAGGCGGCCATTTGAGGTCGATGCGACACGATGGCACGATGGCCGTCAATATTTGCACGCGTTTCGTTTTGCGCAACTGGCGCGACCGACGTAAGTGAATATTTAATTTAACCAGCACGCGTGTGCTCACCGACGTCGGCGTCTTTCATTAATCGCCCGCTTTACGAAAGGAAAAGGGCTCGCTGGGGAAATCTAGATTCGCTGCTAGGTCGGTTGAAATTCAATTAGACGGCTGCAACGTGTTCCGTGCCGTGCCGAAAGGAGTCACACCTGCCTTCCTAATTGCCTTCGTTTGCCGGATTCTGTCGTGTGGTAGTTGAATTCGATTTTATCACCCTAACCTCGACGTGGACCGAGCGCTGGCGCAAAGGAGGGAGCTGTTAATAATCAGCACAACTATTCGATTTGCCCCTGGTCCGGGTGTGCGTGTTACTACCGGGTCGGCTTACTGTGGAGCCGCGCACGCCTAACGAATGCATACAATGCACCGGCACCGCCGAATGCACGAGCAACGGTGGCCGGACAATTGCGGTTGATTACCCTATTTGGATCATTAGGACGACGGCGATGGCGCGGCGATGGTTGGGTGCGATATTGCAACTTGTCATCGTGGTGGTCGCCGGATCGCTGGACTGGGGCATGGATTTCCGCTGGGCGCTTACCGTGATTTATGCGGTGGTTTCAACCTGCAACAGATGATGATGGGCTCGGAACGCAACGTTGTTTCGCGCAATTATTGCACTCGACGAATGGAATCACTATTACAGTGCGCTGCTTCCAGGTTCTGATGTTTGTTATTTCAATTTAAATGGTATGATGCCTTAACTTGAGTATACCATTGAAACCTTCGGCCGTCAAAAGGTTTAGCTGTTTGAAATTTGATTGCCCTTTAAAGCTTTCTTGGCTATTTTTAATCTAATTTAGACATATGTCTAGCCTAGATAAACTAGTTACATGAATTATGATTCTGAGAGGTTATATTTCAAAAGTTACATATCAAAACGCATTAAAACTTCATTCGTTATAAGATGTTTCAACACTATCATCCGAATGTTTAGTAATTTTATTAGTTTACTCTATTTTTTGATAGAATTTCGAAAGCTTTGCTTGAAGTAAATTTCTTAAAACATACGTAAAAAACATCAATAATAAGTAACAAACACAAGATCTTTAGACCTTTGTGAAGCGCGTACGACCTTTGTGAAACAAGACAAGTGTCAAAATTACGTCGAATTCTTCCAGAAGATGTAAAGTCGTTTTGAAACAATAAGATATTTCTATAAGAAAAAAATAATATTCGATCAATATTCTTTTTTCATTCTTAAGCCAAACGATAGCTCATTCAAAGTGACGCTGCTTTCTCCTCACTCGACCAGACCATTGCATTGCCGATGGAGTGACTTTCTCAGTTCATTTACAACCCCCTACCCGAACACCCTACAGGCGCGGTGTAAACCCGCTCAATGACATTCACCCTTTCCGCGCCTTCCAAGGCGTAACGAATTTATGTTAAAGACACGCGTTAACGAAACGGAAAGAAAAAAACGAGCAACAACAACCTACCGGCACGACCTCAACCGGTCCCGAACTACTGACACATTTCCTCTCATTAACCGACCCGGGCGAAAGTCTTTGCCCGCGTCCGGGCGCATGTTTCGTCGCGTGGAGTCGCCCAAAAGCCGCCAACATCGGCGGCGGTTAATCACCTGGACTCATAAATCGTGTCAGCGCCACCGCCACCGGCTTTGGCAAGGGGCACCCCTTCGGTGGTAGACCGGTTTCCTGGCCTCATTAGCACCGAAATGGCACGTTCGCACCGAGCGACGGAGCTCTCAGCGGTGCTAAAAAATAATGCATAAATACATTCAAGAAAGCATAACCCCCTGGTGGCGGGGGGGTGCGCCTTTATGCCAGGGCGATTTATGCCATAATTTTGGCCCACGGCAGACGGCAGGCGTTGGAGAATTTATACTCTCCTCGGCTTTTGTTATGATAATTTTTGCCGCCGTACCGCCGGACGTCGATGCTCCGGCGGACCGGCTTTGCAGCGGATCGACATGCCTACGTGAAATGATCGAGTGGCCATTCCAGTGGAAAATGTACCATGGCACTCTTTGTATGCACTGTTTTATTTTCCATTTTTTATGGCACTCTTTTATAGCAGAACTTTGGATCGTTTTTAACTGTCCACTAACCCATTATGGCTACCTTTAAGTTAATTATGGATCATGAAAACGCGTACAGAATTAGGGTAGGTAATGGACTGAGTAATTGATCAATTCTCGCCTAATGTTTTATGGCTTATTTCAGCTACTAAAATTCTCGTATAAAACGAAAATTAATTTATTTTTACTGATATATTGTCACGATTTTTACTTTTTTACTCCATTAGGAAAACATTTAAAAATTGAAAACTATCTCTATCATATTACTACAGAACATGATTTAGAATTATGGATAAAGTAAGTAAGCAGCTTTTGACATATAAAAATTAATAAAAATAATGTTTAAAAAGCTTCTCATAAAACATCACAATAAGTTTTAATGAGTTAAATGATAAAGTGTAAAAATAACATAAAATTCAATACAAATTCATTTTAATATGTTTTTCAATAAAATATAATTCATCCATTTTTAACAACGTTTTCTAAGAACTAATGGAACGTCATCTGCTGATAATATCATGTCCATTGAGTTTGTTTCCAACGAAATCTTCCTCCTACATGAATCTAAAACCCCAATGCTGCATTGATGCAATGGACAATAGAGTCGGAAAAAGAGAAAATTAAATTAATTCTAATGAAATGATATGAATAAAAACGAATTGCGAGAACTTCATGATAAATATAGTCAAGAAAGCCGCTATTTCTGGTCCATGCTTTCGGGATAAACAAATGTTTCTGTAAAAATTCAATTTATCAATCATCAGCTCAATGGCTGTGACGATCATGTTACCTACGGCACGCATCAATAAACATGTCTGTATTGATGTATCCTTTCCAAATGCTTTACAAAATCAAAACAACCACCAATGAAAGCTCGTTCCCCGGCACGGCGCGATCCGCTCCAAAAAGCCAAACGTGCTACAAAAGCTTCCCACCCCGGAGATTACGGAAGCAATAAATCATGTTGATGAATTAGTTCGCGCTTCTGCAACGCGGCTTCATTAGGCACGCTTCATCGGGCCCAACAGGCGCCCATTCTGGAGCCCGTGCTTCCGTTGCGAGTCCCGCGACAACACTACGCCGACCGCCGACCAAAACACCAAGCCCGCGTCGGCGAAAGCGCCCACGGAAACACGAAGCAAACCTCACAGGCGCCTACTTTCGAAGCCCGCTGTACATAATGTCGCCTCCCCTGGCGAACCGGGCTGTCCGCATTCTCCGGTTCTCCCGTGCTTCGCCGGTGGGGGACTTGCGCAGAGCTTTTTCTGTGGCACTTTTTTACCTCGCCCAGAGCGGCCAGAGCGAGACGACCGGTACAATCGCGAGGCGAATCCCCACCACCGCCACAGGCATGTGCGCATGTGGAGAGGAGGAACAAAAAAGTGTTGCTGAAACGCCAAACTCAACTAGCAACAAGTTTCCACGTGCTCCGGGGAAAGGGAAGACGCTGCTGATAAGGACACTCCACTGCTGTGGGGTCGAGCCTTCATTGCGTTTTGTTTTTCGGCAATCCAATGGCTCGCTTTGTGTATTTTCGGCCAAAAAAGAGGATCATTCCAACCCTCGATCGGTCCACGGCAGGCGCGTTCTTCGCTATGTAAAACGAGCCTGCCCCTTTTGCCCGTCCCGAGTGGGTGGAGCGTTGTCTCGATAGGGGGTTCTTTTTTTCTCTTCTCCCTATAATGGCTCTCGTTCTCTCACTCCATCTCGCAGCGATCGCACGTGCCAGCCGGCGTTATGTACTCCATCACCCTGATAACCCGGCACCGGTTCGTGATGCTGCGTTTCGATAGTGATGAGCGGATAATTTCCCCTTCTCGCTTTGCTACGCGAAGGCACGCAACAAGTGATGGGCGGTTCAACTGGCGGAGAAAAGCTCACCAGCTCACAGCTGACTGTGGGACCAAAATTTTGCATATATGCTGGCTGCTGTTGGTAGCATCTTGGACGCACTGGATACATACATACCACCGACCGAGTGAGCAATCGCAATCGGTTTCACATTCGTAATGTCTGGACTTGAGGTTCCAGCACTAATAAGGAGTAACAAAGAACAGAAAAAATACAAGAAAATACGAAAGTTCGAAGCGATCCACGAAGCGACACGAGAAAAATGTAAATGTTACCGCCCTTTTGGCCTTTTTTTTAGTTATATCTTATCAAAAATGGTCGAGGCCAGTACGCGAAACCGTACGATCGTTGTGAGTCTATGTGGTGAAACCAGCAGAAAAATGTGCAAGCAAAAGACTTAAATTCCAGGAGGGGAAACGCCTCTGGTTTTGAACAGATTTCTATGGAAACAGTACTTACAGTGCTCTGGAAGTGCCTACGAACTGTATTAACAGAAGCCTTCTGCATTACTTTATAAGCAAATCAGAGAAATATTATTCACAAGATTGCAAGGTGTATGAACGCTAGCTCCTTCATTTTAGATGAATTTTAAGATATTTGCTAAGTCGACGGTCGACACATTGCTTACTTATTCGTTGATGTGTTTTTGGTGCAGCCATTTAGGCGCCAACAATGTACACGGTACTTATCAGAATTTGTGCGAAGTTTTATAGTTCTAACTCATTGAATTCTCAAATATAAACATATTCCTTCTTTATAAACTTCTCGACATTTTCTGCATTTTCTTAGTTGGAACAACTTTATTTTGTTTAAATTTATTATCTAAATTTAATTTCTGTGATTGAACCAGATTTATTGATAATTTAAGAACATTTTATTTGTGCCTTTATTGTATGCTATGCATGTGCTATGTGTGCATGTGTTGCAGAATTATTAAAATATATTTAGGGCGTTTTAGGTGATAAAAATGAATATATTTCACATGATTTTAGCTCAATCTACAAAAACTATATGCTAATGAACCAATCTACTCACGGTACATTTTATTTAATAACAGACACTTGAAAATCGCATCGTTTTTTTTAAGACCTGCTGCTGCAAAATTTTAATGATATTTTTTATAATAATATTTAAAAAAAAAACATTAAAACCTGGTAAAAATAATTCATAGTAACGATATTTATTCAAATTTGTATAGTATTTCAATGTAAGAAGCTCGAAACATAATGTTAATTCAATAACTTTAAAATGATCTGGTATTTGTATTCCAAAATGAATGCATTTACTCACAAAATCATACAAAAAGTCTCTCTCAGTTAACTGCGATGCTTATACTGAACATACGAATAAGGGTTCTGATAGATCTGAATATCTATCTATCTAATTAACTTGATTTACGAGCAATCTTTGCATGTATTTGTTCGTTTAATCCGTCGAGCAAATAGCACACCGATCTTGAGAATCCCACCGACTATATCTTATCGTATTGTTTGGACAGTGAAGTGATATCCATTACTTCACCGTGTTCAGCCAGTGCGTTTATCGCTCGATCATCACCTTCCCAGCGGGGAAGACTTTTACCGACCGGAAATATCTGCATAAGATCGTTACGCTTTGCGGAGCACCACTTATCTAGGGTATCATCAACGCCGTCCCACACTCTACTATCCTCCATTTAGTCGCTATCGATGGAAATTATGCATTCATCAGTGCAAGTGCGCACAGAAGGCCCGGGTCCTTTACGACATTTCGTTATTACCTTTTTCACACATCAACTCGCGGCTGGTGCGTCTTTCCTATCGCGGATTTTAACGACCCTTCAGCCGGGGCGACCCATTAGCCGGCGGGGGAGACCGGTGCGATTAAACGAAGCCCCATGATGGACATGTTTCGATGAACACGTGCGCCAACCGCGACGGAGCCGGACGTTGGTGAACCAAACCGTGCTTCGCATGGACATACGATGGGAATTAAAAACACACTCCACTCGAGGCAGCGAGAAACCACCTGCACTTATGAGTTAACAAAACAAACCAGCCGGACCGATTATGGAAGGATTTATGTTCGTAATGCCCTGCGCACAATTGTGGTACTTCAGGGAGGCGCACAGCAAGGATCGCATCCTGCCCTGCCGCTGCAGGGATCCAGGGCCACCACGGCCATACACCCCATTCGGTGGAGTGGACTTTTAAGCCCCCCCAGCACAGCACATGATGTCGTGTCCACCTTTCACACACTGACGAGCAAGGGGAACCATTTTTTTTTTTCGTTTCCATGGAGGTGACTAAAAAAAGCGCTAGGATTGAAGCGGGATTTCTGGTCCGTGTGCCCGGCGAAACAATAATATGTGCGCTGCACAATGGGGGTTTTGCCGATTTACAGTGACCGGCTCGGAACACTACTTGAGACGGATTATTTTCTGCTTCCAGTTCGTTGGTTAGCTACGAAACTCAACCGAGTGTGTTTTTTTTCTGCAACTATTTCCCGTTTAATTTCACTCTATTTGCACCATTTTGCGCACATTTTTACATATGTTTTTTTATGCAACAAAACGAAAAGACCTCAGCCGTTGTTTATGCGGGGGGAAAGTATTTACGCAATCCTCGCACATGTCCAGGTCTCCCTTCCAGCTCTTTCCAGGTGAGGTTTCTTCGAGCGAACGGGTGCTGCTGTTCGCCGGTTTGCCCTCAGCGGCAGGAAGCATAAATCTTCATCGCTCCACAGGAAGCTGACGATGGTCATCTAGATATCAAGTACCGAAAATGGCCCCTAGGGGCTTTTTTCAAACTAAGGGGTGGAGATTCGTGGCAAGCGTTCGTTTGCGTTTTCTTAATGCATATATTTAATTTGCACAGGATCGTTTTATATTGATAATTCACTTTATAATAGAAGAAAAGGAAAATTCAGAAAGAATAAGCATGAGTGTAAGTAAAAATGATGATAAAATATAACATAACATTATGGTTTGTTGATTCAAAGTTCCCAAAAGAACAAAAAGTAACGTTTTACGTCCCGATATCTTTTATGCGCGAGCTCATTTTAGAAACTTTTTACACTATGGGTTGAAAAACCATAACCAAAATACTTTTAAAACGTAAAAACTTACGTCGGACATTATGGATCTTTACATTAGATGAAGTGTCTGAAAAATAAAACACTATTGGGTTAAATTAAGCTCATTGCAAGTAAAATAAAAACGGGAATCAAACAGAAAACATTGAATATAAACAAAAAACAGTTAAATATTGAGTAAAAAGTGGTAGAAAACACGTCATTTGTGGTGGAATAAACACAAAAACAAAAGTAACAAGAATTTAAAATGAAAATAAAACATGAAAAATAGATCCATGTTGTTAAGGATCATGATTGCATACGAAACTTTGGAAAACACAGCACAAGAGATGATTTCAATCTATTTTACAATATTTTTACATTATTACATTATTTTTACATTATTTTACATTATTAAGGATTAAAAAACAACGATCATGTATTGTTGTACTGTTTTTGTATATATATTATTATAATACTCATTTTGTACAAGTATATGTGTCTCTTAAATCAAATACAAAACTGCTACATGTTAACAAACCGCTTATTGCATTGTTGCACCCAATATTAACATGAATACTTCAGCGTTCTTCTACTCTCATTATACTACATCTCATTTCGCGTACCGTGTGTCGCGTAGACCACCTTTTTGCCCCATTTAAGGCGTTGCCACCCCCCGGGGGGAGTTGGGACGAGAAACGTGCCCCCGAAACGTGCTTGTAATATATGTGTTGCAAAATATTATTACACCAGCTCCTCGCACAAGGAATTGGCCAACCACGAACAAATCGGGCACCAGGTAGAATGTTTCCAACGCAACTGCAACAGCGTTGCCCGCCGTAACATCCCAAAAATGCCCCGCGGCTCGAAAGCCTCGCACACACACACACACACACACACCAACACCGAACGGAACCGTGCGATGGCGTTTTTGAAACGGCGAGAAATGAAAGATGTACCCGAAAGATAACATAACCCCTTCTGGCGGTCGCTGGTCGGTTGGTGCATCGGGTGCTCCGAAGAAAGAGAACGCCGCCTGCTACGTGAGTGCACACACACACTCCCTCCCCCCTAAATGAGGGGGGAAATCAGAGGGGTGAGGTGGTTGGGCAGGTAATGCTACACCACGAGTATCAAGCATTACCACACGGAGCATAAAAAAAGACACATTCTGCGCATAATGTATTCCGCCGTACCGTGGAGCTTATTAGCTTGTGGCTAAACTGATTAACATATAATAAAAGAGTGAAGCGAACGGAGCCCGATGCTCATAAGCGGCCACCTTTCCCGGTTTACCAAGTGTGGTAAGAGTGCTGCTTTTAAACAGCAACAACAACAACAACGACAGCGAAAAAAACTGCAATGAAACATTAAAAAACGGTATAAAACACTATCGGCACATCAGCGCCTCCAACACAAAGGCAAACCGGAGCGAAATGATATCGCCACGCAACGCTCCGGTGCCTCTGCACGGGCGGTTATGCTGGCGAGGAAAACCACCAATCTTGCCCGGTTAATGCCGGCACAAAATCAAGTAAAAAAGAACCGTGAAACGGAAAACAAATCCGTAACGCTGATTCTGCGGGAAGCGTGAAGCAAAACAAACATTAACGTAAATTGCATTACAAATACAATGCGAGCGGGGATGTCGCTATCAGGAAACCACGAACGAGCGTAAGATTATTCAATTAAGGTGCGGAATCAAAGCTGCTCGATCTTTATCGCTGGGCCGGGAATGGGGGTAGGAATGAAAATTGGTCATTAGTAAGTATCTCAATCAAATAAATCCCTATGATACTCTCAATTCTAAAGAAATGAGCAAAAGTACTGTTAATGTGAAATGTTGATAATACTTGCAAGTTATTTGAATGCTGAAAGCGCACTATTAAACACTAAATAAAACATTGACATAATGCACATTGCATAGCTTTTTGGCGTAAATTTGGATGAAACGCCTTAAAGTATGCAATATTCACAACAAACGCTTTACTGACGATGCATTTGTTCATTTCTAATGAAGCTTACTACGCGGTTGGTTTTTCTTATTGCTAATACATAAATGCATCTTTTTTTTTAATATTGGATCTGCATTCAGCTTGTAATATTATAACTAAATCCTGTAACTGTTCGAACGTAATGATTTCCTGGTATTAATTCAGAAATTCATGAGAGTCTAGCTGAAAGTCTGTTAATACGACAACTAATGTATCAAATACATGTGATAGCCTGCCATGTGATTGATCTAAAGGAAGTTGGACAATTGAACATGATAGAATAAAGCTTTTGGATGAATAATACCATTTGGTAGTTTAAGAAGCTGCAATCGTTTTTTCTAATCTATTGCTTAACTAATAATAAGACAAATTGAATATTAATATAAAAAGAAGGTTTTGTTATATTCAAAAATACAACCAACATTTGAATCGCTTCTGTTTCTCGCATATTCAAGTGCTCACATGGAATGCGTCGCATAAAATATGCCACAATGTACTTTGCGAACGAGGCAACAACACTAGCCAACCGAAAGGCAGCAAAAACCCCGTGCCATTGTGGTCCCCGAAAGCTGACGCGCGTGAAGGAATTTTGCACCACGGGTCGCGGTTTTTCCAACGCACCGCGACCCACTTCGGTCCCACCACGGGGCGCCTGACTTTGCCAGACACCGAAGCGCGATTGGAATTCGGAACCATCCGGGTGAGTCGTTTTTTTGTTAGTTGTTCTACTCAAATTTCATCCCAAAATTTCAATACACCGTGGCGCTTTTCCCGCGGCGTGCGAGCAAAAAGGATCCTCTGACCAGGACTCTCGACTCGGCACGGCTGGGACGCCTGACACGGCCCGGTTTGTGGTATTTAGTCGCAAAACCACTTTTCTGTTTATTAAATCAAGCTTTATTTTCTTACGTCTCTTCCCGCTGCCTTTTCCGCTCGCGCTCGCCACGAGGATTACCGAAAATAAACCAACGTCCAGCGCACAAACACACACAGGCTGCACCACAAAACCGGACCGTTTTATATAACGATCAGCCCGCGCCCACGCCACGCCACAGTGGCGGAAAATATGCCCCGCCGGGATGAGGGAAAGCCAGCGAAGCAACAAAAAAAAACACCATCACAAATCCCAAAGCCCTTCAAAACCACATCAAAAGCGGAATTTTTCCCGAACGCCTCTGCCCGAACTTGCTTATCGGGTTCGGTTGGTATGATTTTGCCGTATCAAACCAAAAAACTTCGATCAAGCTTCTCGCCGGTGCGAAAATTTTGCACTCACTCCGATTCACCGATTCAGGGGCGGCCGCAGGTGGCCGCTGGGAAGGCGGCTGGGAAACAATGCAAGCCCTTAAGCCTTCCACGCGCACGCGGGAAGTGTATTTAGCAGCACTCCATCCCGGCTGGCGGACCACGGGATGGGAGAAAAGCGAAGGAAAGCTTAAAAATTTATCCACCGAATAAAAAAGAGTCTCCCTCTCTCTCTCTCTCTCTCAAAAATTTATCCACCGAATAAAAAAGAGTCTCCCTCTCTCTCTCTCTCTTAAGCTCGAAGCAAAACATGCGAAAACAAAGGTGGACTGCGATTTGCAGCCGAAATAAACGCGCCAGCAATCGGTGGAAAGCGCCGATTGTAGTGGAATTATAATAAATTCCGGAGAAGGAAAAAAACTGCTCGCAAAATACAATTTTTGTGGCGTTTTATTTTCGTTCGGGTATTTTCGAAGCTTTATTCCTGAGGCTTAACATTTTTCAAACAATTGACTCGCTTCTCAGCCCATTTTAATTCTTTCTTCGATACCGTGGAAATGATGGGAAACATTCAGGGATAAAACGAAAAAAATGGGTCGAATACAGCGAGAAAATATGTATGCTATATGAAAACATTGCTTGTACTATATGATGAATTTAAATGGAAATATAATCAAGCAAAAACAAGAAACAATCAACATAAGGAAACCAAAGATCTTTTTGCAAAGGATGAAATTAAAGGAAGACAAAATTGGAGAAAATTATAAATATAGTCAAAACAGCAGCATAGTTGTTGTAAACCTAACTAAACAAAACAAAGTATAGAAATAAAAACAATTGCAACAATAGCAAACAACTAGCGAGAACAAGCTATAAAAGGTAACAGTAATTCATTTAAAATCAGCATTGGTTTCGCTTAACATAACTAACAAGGTTTACCTATTTTTATTGTACGTTTCGTCACGCATTTATCATGTCTTATCTTTCTCTCTCTCTCTCTCTCTCTCTCTCTCTCTCTCTCTCTCTCTTTCTCTCTTTCTCTCTCTTTCTCTCTCTCTCTCTCTTTTTGTCTATTCTCTCTTTTTCTTCCTCTGTTTGGTCTTCATTAAGTATCGTAACAATACTTACATAACGTCTTCATTAAGTATCGTAACAATACTTACATTATTTTGATCATTTCACTATATATCGCCATCACTTCACTTTTGTTTTTAAAACTAGATGTTTGAGAAACCAAAAAAATTTATGAAAACTACGGAAAAGTAACAAAAATCGCTAAAAATTCCAAGCTCTTTAAGTAATTTGAGTTATTTATATTAAATAAAGTAAGCAAATAGCGAAGAAATAATTCAAAATACAATAATGGTTGAAGAAATGAATATAAAATGACAGCTACACACTCACGAACGCAAAAAAACGCACATGGAAACAGCAAAGCATGCCATGTACAATGCGAAACGGCTTTTTTATTTCACACCTCGGGAATACGGAAGGTGTCTTAGCCCGGACACTCTACATGTAACCTATCAGATTATTCAAATTTGTCCGACATAAATTTGGACAGTAAAGTACGAACCGTTTGGAGAGGAGCAGCGAAAGGTGCATACGCTCTACGACAGCATCCGGGTGGCGTGTCTACCACTTTTTTCCCCGACACACTCCTTAAGACACACCAGAAAAGTGGACCCTAGAAGAGGCTGGCAGAGTAGCAAAAAAAAACCCATTCCAACAATCCGTCAGCCACACCAGAACCCACAATTCCCATGTGGGCGAAGCAGCGCCTGGCGGCACCGGATATATGACGCGGCATCCGGTGCTGGCCGTCACAAAACCCGTCATAAGCCGGGGCGGGGTTTTTTATTTTAAATTTACCATTTAACATTTTATTTGCTACCTCCTGGCGATGAATGTGACGTATATTCGGGCGCTAAGCAGCGTGGCTGCTGAAGATGAGTGCCAAACACACGACGGAACACGCTAGCGCCCGGGAGATAATGTTCATGTGAATAATAAATGATCCCTCAAACGGATTCGTGTCGTTTTTTTTTCACTCGCGCGAGTGTGTGTGCGTCCTTCGTTGCTATTTTACGTGTTAATTTTTTCCCCCGTCTTCACGTTGCGGAGCGTAGAAAGCGCACCGCAAACATCCTGCTCGAGCAACGAACGCTACCGCGCGTATCCCGGCAGGCGGAAATGGTGTGGTTCGTTTCGTGGTTTGTGAGGATGTTGGAGTCTTTCGTTAAGACCGGCGGGTAGTCTGGCAGAACGCGCGAGCGCGCGCTCTCCTCCGTGAGACACCGGGTCGTAAAACTCGACGACTCATGTGAAGTCGTGTTTCGTGTGCGCACCGGGTTTTTGAACGACTTCGATCACGACAAGACGTCACGTCGGTTGCCGCCTTGACATGCTTTTTTGACATCCAGTTGAGACCGGTGCATAATTTATCTCCCCGGAGCGAGGAGCGTCAGGAGATGGACAGTTGAACTCGTGTCCCTGGACAACGTTTCGCCCTGCACCCATTCGTCATACGTACATGCTTATCTGGTTATTTTTATTTCACCGAGCGTTCTTCGAGGGGTTCACAACATTGTGCGATGTTCCCATGCCACGATAGTTCCTGACTGCCGATGCATCATTGATGCGAGCGAAGAGCGAACCATTCCGCAACAGAAACCAGAAGTTTCACTTGCTTCCGTGCTAGAAGAAAAAAACCCATTCCAAGGAAATGCAACAAGACATCCTCTTTCCAAGTAGCAGTGAGCAGCCGATTATGATGTCCATAGGGTGCGGATTTTCTGCAAAACACATAAAAAACACAACCTTCCGTGTCTCCAGCATCGTAGCAACCAGCCGGACGGATGCGCTGGGCGTTGCTATTGGCGACGGCAAATTGAATATCGCACCGGCATCGGAGAAGGGACGCCGGTTTCAACAGCACGCGAGGGTGCCGGTTCAATTCAATTTAGAGAGCGATTAGAGTAAAATTGCTTTTGAATTATTGCAGGCGCTAGCATCGATGGGGAGTTTGTGCGCGTTTGGACAGTTTGTAAGTGATACCGTTCGAGTGATTGCGCTAGAAACAGAAGGTGGTTTTGATGGTGTAGAATTTAATATTGTTGGCACTTGGACGAGCGGATATTAGTATAGAAGTTGTTCAACGCGTCCATCATGCAGTAAAATTCGAACCTTACCTTCAACCGGCTCAGTAATCAGCATCCAAGGCATTAACAAAACCTTCATAAACCGTTCGTGTTATCCTGGTAGATAAAGTTCGGAAAAATCAATTATTGGTTCCGAAAAGGATCCTATAAGGTTCCGATAAGGCTCCGACAACGTTTCTATAAGGTTCCAATAAAATTTCGCTAAGGTTCCGATAAGGTTCCAATGAGATTTCTCTAAGGTTCCGATAAGGTTCCGATTAGACTCCTACAAGGATCTATAAGCGCTCCGAAAACATCCCTGTTAGGTTCCAATAAGGCTCTGACAAGGTTCGGATAACATTTCAATAAGGTTCCAATAAGACACAAGTAAGACTTCGATAAGGGTCTGATAAGGTTTGGATAAGGTTTCAACAACGTTCCGATAACGGTCCAAGAAGGTACCTACAAGACTCCGATAAGGCTCCGATAAGGTTCAAATGAGGTTTCGACAAAGTGAGAATAAAATTCCGATAAGGATCCTACAAGGCTCCGTTAAGACTCCGTTAGCATTCCTTTTAGGTTCCGATACGGTTCTTATAAGGTTCTGATGAGATTTCAATAAGGTATCATTGAGGTTTCGATAAAGTTTCGATAACACTCCAATGAGGCTCCATTAAGGCTCCAACAAGGTTCCGATATGGCCTTGATCTACGAATTACTAAAGCGTTACTTGCCAATTAAATGAATATATCCCACTGAAAGGAGCTTGATGCATGCAGATTTGTCCATGTTGTCAATGAAACATGTTTCACCAATACTATTTGAAAAGATATTTCCCACATATTTCAAATGATCCTCCATACGTCAAATGGCGGCTTTCTTTTGTACTCTATAATTCAACCTACACATAAATCTTTTCAAACCTCGCTCAAGGACGACACAAGTAATGTTTCACGCATTTGCATCCGCAACTAACAAAAACCTCCCTCTTCAAATTCCCACCCAGTTAATTTACCGTTCTATCGCGAGATCTATTTGTTGTGAGGTAATTAAGCGTTCGCTCACTGCCTCGGCAATTATGAACCCATACCAGCCGCCTCGTCGGCCTGTGCTGCGGAAATCAAATCCCATTCGTGCACGTTGCACAATGTCCGCCCCGTGGGGCGGCTTCATTATGTACCGCTTACCCCTCCTAGAGCCCATCGCCCCTCCCCTCCCCCTCCTCCCCGAGCGGCACATTTCAACTGCAACCCATAAGCTCATTGTGAAGTTTTCGCTCTTTTCGCACAGATTCAGAATTCGCACCGAAATGCGCTAGAATTTATTTCCCGCTCCGTGCAGCCGGCTGCCGGCTTCCCATTCAGGCGAAGGCTTTGCCCAGTGGCGACGGGCCATGCGAGTTAATGCGCTTAGCGCGTTACCACCACAGAAACGGTCCGTCAACCTTCCGCAGTATGCTGCTGTTGCTGCTGCTGCTGCTGCTGCTGTTTTCAACCATTTAAAACAATCATACCCATCATACTCGCACCATATCCGTCCGGCAGTGGCACGAATGGCCTGGCGAGGACGGTAAGTTTGCCAGCAGGCGCACACCTCGCACGCAAAAACTGACCACATAACGATATGAACTCGCCCGTTAGCGCTGTCTCCTTGTGGTTCCTGCTGCGTTTTTATCCGTGGCGTTTTTTTTTTTGCAACCGCTTCTGCTGCTTTCCTCCCCCAAGCGTCCAGGCACTTCCGGTTTGCACGCTGGACGTTGGACACCCTTTTGCGAATGACAGCGCTTAAAAACATATTTACCAGCACGGGCAACCGGGCACGGAACGCGAACCTCATCGTCGGAATCGTCCCGACCCGCATGTCGGAAGCTGCGCTTGGCAAAAGGGTAAAAAGGACTCTCCCAGGATTATCCCACACCAAACCGAAGCCGGTCCGGCAACGTGGGGTAAAGTGTAAATGAAATTAACTCCGCTGGACCAGAGGCTGTCGTTTGGGACACGACACGAATAACGTTTCCACGGTTTTCACGAGAAGTTCTCGCGTTTTCTCTAAATGTTTGCATACATATCACCTTTAATGTTGTCAACCATGTTCGTTTTATTTGTTTATTTTTTGGAAAACACATCAAAGTAGGTCTAGTCAAGTCAGTCAACAGTTCTCAACATCTAGATCGAAGTAATCACTGAATCTTATGGCGAGCAGCGATAACAGCACCATTTTAGTAACATCGAATAGTGGAGCCATCTGTCGGGAAACGTCTGAAATAAAAGGAGGTTCGTCTCTTATGATTTCATTTGATTGTATGGGAAAGATTATAAGTTGGAAAGAATTATGTGTCGCATGAAAGCAGGATCAAGCATTTGACACATCATAAATGTCAATTGCTAGTAAAATCGAACAGTGGAGCCATCTGCTGGGAAACAATAGAAGTGAAAGGTTAGTCTCTTATGACTCCATTTGTTGATATAATATTCGGTTTCTTCGTGTGTTTTTGCTATTGTACAATCTTCAGCAAACTCCTTTTACATTTTTGTATGTTTTTATTTGCAAATCAAGCTTCAATATCATCTCGTGGCGTACTCATCTTTAAGCATTATTCGGTTATTATTCTGTCTTAAAGCATTATTCGGTTATTTTTATGGCAAACTACCGAAAAAGTAAAGTCCAGACGTTTACCAAAACAGAACGACATGTTTTGTATGGGCCTCGTGCAATATTTACTCCGAAAGTCTGCCGCGCTGGGATTGAATGCAGCCCTATATGGACAGGATCTATGCGGGATGCACTTTCCAAACTCCTTTGTGTGCTCAACTCGGTGGATGAAACTGGCCAGTTCTGTGCACCGGCAAATGCACACGGTTTAACCTATTCCCGGAACCGAAAAGAACGTCCTGCTGCCCGAGCCCGGACAGTTTTCTTGCCGCTGCAGTTTTTGTACGAATATGTTCTGAAAAACTGTCCCAAAAAAAACTGATGGTGCGCAGATGTTAAACAAAAAAAAAACACAAACACACAGCCTATCGTGCTGTGCAGCCAAACGCGAACTAAACTGCCCACGTCAAACACTAATTCCGACTGAAGGATACGTTATCCGGACGGGGCACACGAACTGGGCCCCGGAAAACGGAAAACTCCCGGCCGCGCTGCAAGAACCGAACACGGCACGCATTAAAACGACACCATTTGCCGGGTGCCCGGGAAAAATGCATTTTTCGTGCACCGGCCAGCGCACGGCTACCGGTCCGGGGCGAGCGACTATTCAAATATTTAATGCCGAATTTCGGTCCCTTAACTAACATCGGTTTGCCAATGCAAACATGTGCGACCGGGAACGGGGCGACGGTTTCTCCGGTACGATCCGATGGGAAAAGAAGAGGGCAAAAAAAAACGCGGCCACGATCGAGGAAATGAATAGCGTCGCGATGTTGGAAAAATTCACATCCTAACTACCGCACTCGGTTTGCATCCGGACAAACGTATCGCACGGTGCGCGTGTTTTTGTGTTTTTCTCTCTTACTTCAAGAGACGTGTGTGGAGAAAAAATGACTCCCTGGCAAACCGGGACCGGATCCGCAAGTAAGGTTCAGTAGTTGATGCTTCGTTTTTTCCTCCGTCCGCACAATCAGTGTGCCTGTGTCAAAACGATTAGCAGTCGGATCGGGCTGGTACTGCTTGTCGCGACACAGAGAGCCCAGAGCGCAAAGCTTTTGCTCAATTTGGCCAGATTCGAAACGGTTTGCAAATTGCCCTTCTGACTATACCGATCGCGTCGGAGGAGGGCAAACAAAAAACAGAGCAGTGCACTCCTTCTTATGCGAAAGGTTCCCTGGACGAGCTGCACGGAAAGTGCAACTGACCTCGCGGTGCATTCCGGACGGCGGTGTCTGCATCTCGTTGACGTGCACGGTTCGGCCGACTCGTTTGGCAAATGATGCAGAAAAAATTGGTGACCAGGTTTAATAAAAGTGCAGCTGAATGTTGCCGATGGAGATTTGTTCAGCGATGTGGATCGGTGCTGGTCGGTTGTATGCAGGGTTGTTCGGTACATTGTTTTTAAAAAGAATTGTTCAGATTCGTGTATGACACGAATTAAGATTTTATTTCATACGAAAGATCTTACCAATATTTTTTTAACAGAACATTAAATAACAATTTATATTGCATTTTATTTTAATCATTTTTAAAAACTAATATTACGTGAAGATAAACCTATATACCGACATATCTTTTATTAACAAAACAACGTTACCGTGCACCGATGTGCAGATTGCATACCTTTCGGCGCAAATACATCAAATCAGCCTGAAAGTAGGCAATTTTAAAGCGATGACGAAGCTGCCATTAGGTGGGTTCACACGAGTCGAGCTTTTGATGACGAACTTCACCCACACTATTACTGGATAACATTTTTAACTTGAAGCAGGCTCGGCGAACAAAGCTCGACTCACTAATACATTGACAAAAAAAGTTCGCAGATCGTACAATTTCGAGCAGAGTTCGACTCGTGTGAACCCACCTATTGCTGTATCAAGACAGGGTTGAATGAAGTACTAATGAAGAGTTTAAAAAGCTCATTGAATAAATTATCAAACAGCATACTTTCGAGCTGATCAAGTAAATTTACAGTATAAAATGCGCCATATCCATCACTTGTAGCCTGCTTCGATGATGACACATTTGAACAGCGTGTGGTTGGTATTAACCCTTACGAATTACCATTAGCTTAGCTTTATTTACTAATATTTAATTTAAAAAATATGGTGGAGTGCCCGTGGAGATGCTGGTTCATTTTATAAATATATTAGTTCAAAAATATGCTATGTGGCTTAATTTTATGTACAAAAATTTGTAAAAGAATCACACTTTTTCAAGTATGCACCTATGAAAAAGTTCACTTTTAAGCAATATTTGTTTAAATTCGCCATAAACAGCAATAGAACCACGGCCCGGTCATCGAACCCTGTCGGTGACATTTTTCTCTTGACGAATGCAATCGAACCGGATCCGAAGATTGATATTTTATTCAAACTGCACTTTTATCACCACCGAGCCCGACGGTTGGACAGATTTTCTATGCCACCGTCCGATTGCAGCCGCGTTCTCCCGTCCATATCTTTTTTTTTTTCCTCCTCCCACGCCGGACCCGCGACAACCACAGGCGCACGTGAGCGCACTGAGAAAATGATATCACACCGCGTCCGTACGCGCGTCAATCGCGCCCAATCCCGCCACTCACGCGACGGTTCCGCGCGACCACGATTTGCGCGCGTATGCATACATGCAGCTCTAACCCGAAAATCCATTAATATGATTTATTCAATCGGCAACACGTCACCTGCGCGCTCCGGAGGGGGGAGGCTGGCCGGTGAAAGGTTGAAGCACCTGATTTGCTTGCTAAATTCGCCTCAAATCACGCTCGAGCGTAGATTTCTGGATGTGTATTTTGTTGGACAGCGGGCGTTTTTTTTTTTTTGTTCTATGCCTCCGTTCCACAGTTCTTTGTTCGATTTGATTTTAAATTTTCATTTCCAGTGCCGGTGCTCTACATAGCAATTACCGACCGGTGTGCGACGACATGCATGTCGCTTTCCACACTGTCACACTCGTGGCCTGCTTCGACGATCGCAACATTTGAGCAGCGTGTGGTTGAAATTAGCCCTCCCCAGCCCTGCTCACAGTGCCTAGACACAACGAATTTAGCCGACAAATTTGTACTCGATGGGAAGAAAAACGTGTGTGTGAAAAAATACTGCACTTGAACATGATTTCACAATTCAATTGGAACGAATCGAACAGGGGACGATATTTTATGCAATTATACGAACAATAGTGCATCAGTTCGCGCTAAATAAAATATCAGTATAACACTTTGTATCGATATTTTACACTTTTTCACAAGGACATGGACACATGGACCTTTCTATGGACCTTTTGTAAAACATTCCTGCTTCTTTTCTTTAATCAACCATTTTTTTGTGTTTTAATACTTTCTAGGTTTGTTTATCTATTTTTTACATGGTATTTTTTCTATGTGATTTGCATGTTTATTAATTTGTGTCTGTTTTTTCTGATGTTGTTTGTTTTTCATATATGTTATAAAAAGGTGTCATTTATTAATAAGTTAAAGCATTCATTAATAGTTTAATTAAATAATAACTCATCCATTTTTTTATATTGCGATGCTCAATTCAATTCAATTAAATTCTTATTAAAAAATATATATAAGACTAATAAAAAGTGCATGAAGCGTTGTTGGAAAGCAATTTGCATGCTTTTGGGCGCTAATATACCAATAATAGGATAATTAACATATAATCAAACTTATAATGTTAACAAAATTTACTATTCATTCTGATTTATGAAATATAATGTTAAAATAAATTTGTCAAAAATCATACGAAACACACGGACCAGTTTTTTGAGCGCCTGTGTATTGATGAAGATAACTCCTCTCAAATGGTTAGAGTAATGATAGTGGTTAGGAATGGATCTAATATGGATAAGAAGTGGAAAATTGGAGAGGCAATATCGTCCAATCTAAAGATTAAGGCGATCTTCTAGCCTATTGCATAACCGGTACGGTGTTCTTTCCGTTCAATATAGAAGACATCAATATCTCTAACCACTTGGCATGTTTTAAATCAATTGAACACTCTATTCCAGTGCGTTACCTATACTCAGGCCGTCAGACGTGTCACTAACGTCAATTAAAGTCACCGCTCCGTGTCTGGCGTTAAACACTACCTAAATCTTACTCGTCCAGTGTTTGCGTGCGGCACATATTGACAGCGAAAATCATCCCGGAAAGCAACATTTTCACACCGAACTATAATTGACTCGTCCGGAAGTAGAAGTGTGTGCATGTGTCCAGTGCGCCCGTGGAGGTGTCCGTGTGTCAATGCATCGCCGGCCGGCCGGAAGGAGCAAAGCCAAAACCGCGTACCGCCAAAAACGCACCGGAAACGGATAATTATAAGCGCGCCGCGGAAAATCTGTCACACCGTGCCACAAACACAAACACGTTCGGCACGTCTATTATTCAGCAGCAGCAGCAGCAGCAGCGGCAGCAACAAAACCTAAAACCCATCACCCGAAATGTGCCATTTTCCGTGGCTTTCCGTCGCGCGCTTAAATATTTTACCCATGCAAATCTTTCCCGCCTTCCGTCACGCGGCGCCCGCTAAATGTGCGGAATTATTGGCCGGATGCTTCCGAACCGTGGTTTCCGCGAGTGAGCGAGCGCGTGCGAAACTGTGTGTTTGTGTGTGTGCGTGTACTTTTGTCAGAAACGAGGAACGAGGTTATAATTTCGAAAACGACGGGTAACAGGATAATAGCAGGATCGAGGGAATCGAGCGTGAAGGAGATCGCGGGTCCATAAGTAGCTTGCACACACACACACGGACACACGCACACACACACACACACACGTACAGAAAGTTTTGCTCATTTCAATATGAAAACCCTTGCTGCTCGCCACGCAGGGAATTAAAACGACAGATTATCGGCGGCTTACGCCGGTGGAACCGTGGCAAAGTTGTGTTGGTGTTTTTCCAGCGCATTTTCCGGCGCCTTCCGGCTTATAGGCAGCACTTTAGAGCGAGCGAGCATCACTCATTACCGGTCAATTAAATGTCATTGCCGATGCCGGTGATAAATAATATTTGCCGAACGCGGTTCCGATGTCTAAATGCGTCCATTTTGGTATTTGAACGCTATTAAGTTCAAAGCATCGAAGCAACCGTCGACTGCGGCGCTGTTTTCCGTCGCCAACCAACGCCTGCTGAGGGATGGGATGTTGTGTTGCCGTCGTCGTCCGTAAGATGATTAGAGAGCGATTCTATGGGCACGGTGACATTTAATATCGGCGCATTTAGGAGCGAAATAAACGATGGATGAAAAAAACAACTTGTTTCTTCTCTCTGTTGGACATCAATCGACGGTTTTTATTTAATACGATTTTATGTTCCCCTTATTGATGCATCCTCTCGACAGGACCGGACGTTACACTCTGGCCAGGGGCGCCATAATCTTCACCGACAATTGTACTCATTTTCATCCTCCTCAACGTACCGAGATCGTATCAGTTATTTGTGACGCAAAAAAAGGAAATACAATACGCGAGAATTATGGAAGGAACAGAACTTTCTTGAAGACGGGACGCAACGTGGCAAGCAACCGAATCTGTTTTTGAAATTAATACGAGATCACTACAGCCTGCGGCCGTTCCGGACGAGAACTCCTTGGGCCACCGGAGGTTAAGGTCAATTGTTGCGGGCGCAAGATCAAACGGAGCGCAGATGGACATGCTTTTGAAATCGCATACCGCTGGAAGTTATTGTATATCAATCGAATGCGGTTTCCCCGTTGTTTCGCAACTTAAAATGAAACCTCTTGTTTACCAGACTGCTGTAAATTAGATCGTTTTCCAAAATTTTGTTTGGAGCGAACCAAAAAAACAAACACCCTCAACTTAAATAAACACCCACTTTTTCCCAAAAAAAATTGTTGGCATGCCGGGAAAACAAATGTGGCGAGCGTGCCATTTCTCGCGCCGCGTATTTTTTTTTCAATTGAAGCTATGCAAAGAAACTCCACGGGAATGGAATTTTTATTTCCACATGCATATGAGCTGGATGAGAATGAAAAGATACTCGTTTTTTTTAAATAAATAAACACCCACCGCACCGCAAACACCTTTTTTCCCCGGGAAAATGACCCCCGATCACGAGTAACATAATGGCGAATACCGTGCGCGCTTAAAACTGTTCGCAGAAAAGTCACATTCTTCGCAGCCACAACCCGTGTTTCAGGCGCTTGAGTCTGAGAGCTGGTGGATAATGGTGCACGCAAAAATGAATTTTATTTTCGCTGTGTTTTTAGTGTTTCAATGTGGTTGCGTTTTGTTTATTCGTTCCATTCGGGAAAGAAAAATACTGGAGAAGAGTTCGCGGGTTTCGACTCACATCTCGGTCAGGCCGGCATGTGATCGGTTTCACAAAAAGCCACGCATTCCCGTGCATGAGATGCGTTCCAGATGCGCTAGGAACCGCTGGGACGCTTTCTCACACGTGTCTTCCATTTATCTTCCAGGGCGATAAAAACAATTCTGGGAATGTTATACTATTGAGATGAATCTAGCATTAAACTTTGGTACAATTTCTTCTCTATTCCAGTCAAAATAAGCTTGCTAGCTCTTGGGACAGCTTTCTCCATGATGAAGAGTAAATATGTTGCATTTATTGTGTCGATATCGAGCTAAAACTGCTCCGTTTAACAAAAGCCAGCATCTTCCAACCATCCCAAGCACGTGTACTGCCAAATATTTGAAAGCTGTTCCGCCCAAAAGCCAACGAGGCAGCACGCTGTCGGGTGCGTTTCTAGCATGCAATGAATGTTATCGTCCCGATTTGGGCGAACTTTCCTGTGCCATGTGATCCTTTAATTTTGCGAGAATTTGAGCATTTCATCCGCCCGGAATGTGAAACGTGTGGCGAGTTTCTCGTGGCGAGACGACGTCAGGTGAACCCTATTTGCACACATCCCCCATGTGCGGGCTGACCGACCGAGTATGTCGCTAATTTGTTCGGGTTGCTTTGATGCACGGATAATCGCCGGCATACCTGGCGTGATTAGGGAAACTAGGTGGCAATATTGACCACGGATGAGCCCCTCCTCGGGCAGAAGAGTTCAAAACACACTCTCGGGGAATTTGAACTCATCTGAAGCTACTAAAAGCTTACTATATTTAATGCATAATCTAATCAAGCCGTTGGAAATGTATCAAATCTCTGTTCAAATTGAATTTTAAACACTTCGTTTATAAAGTATTGTAATCTGCACAAAAACGCTTCAGAAAAGCTTCATTAGCTCTGTTTTATTTTAGCATACCGGCTTGATTTTTAAAGATTAAAATAATTAGCGCCTAAATGTATGCAAATTAAAATTAATATATAAGATAGGTGTTACCACTGATTTTTGCAACTAAACCACCAATTAGTGCCACTGAGTCGTCAGCATTTGCTTCAAAGTTGTCAAACAATGATGCTAAGTATCATTTGGAGCCTTCTTCTAAGTTACAATTGTTCCTTTATGCCAACAATGTTTGTCTCTTTGCTTCGAATTTTAACATTTGTTCGTTCGCGCATAGCGATTTATTTCATATCATAATAACTGTATATCCCATTAATATTTGCATCGATTCAATAGGTGAAAGTCTTGTATTGGCTAGGGTTTATGGAGGGCTAAAACTTTGCGAAACACCAATGGCCTACATTTAGGCGAAAAAGCGATTTTTTTTTTCAAATATGACGTTTGAAGATTTGAAGACAGCCCACAAAACGAATATCTAAAAAACTTCTGAATCTTCGCTTTTTAGCAAGGTAACGGAAAAGTATTCTTTATTCCCAACATCTCTCCTTTCCTATCTCCAGCTTCTACATCTTACAACACCACCTAAAGCAGTCGGGTGCATCGAGCAATAAAACCTCAAAACCCTGCTCCACAGCAGCAGTCTAAACAATATTTACACGGCTCGCAGGCCAAAAATAAATGCGTCACACGTTGCATTACCGAGTTTTGTGCGGCAAAACCCCCCGCCCGAATGTTTGGCACATGAAAGAAAATTAAATCGTTCCGCCGTGCATCCTGCCAGCAAGACGACGGTAAACATAGTGGCGTACGGTTTGAAGCGATCTTCATTCAAACTCGACCAAGCACATTCCGGGAGCGGCACTTGTGAATATTTCAAACGACACTGTCTAAAGGATCCTTCCACCGGGTTGCGTGCGCTGTGCGAGCGAATAGTTAAGTGGATTTCAACGAACGACTCGGCGAGCATCGCATCGAAAGTATTTGTTCGTCTCGCACGCGTGCGGGAAAGCGGTGGAAAGCGGATAGTTTTTCCACCGGTACCGGGCTTCTTTTGGGGTTGATTGAGAGAGAGAGAGGGTACAGAAAAAAAAGCGCTCGCACAATATCCACCCCTTCGCAGCAGGCGTCCCAGCCGTTTGAACCGGATTTCGGGTAAGCTCACATCTTTCCATCACAGCAACCACAGCAGCAGCACACATCCAAGCAAGCAGCAGCCGCACACACACCAGGTGAAAATTTGATAGAGTGATTTTTGCCGAAACTAAATAAACATTAATGATGTGTTTTTTCGAGCATCGAGCAGTGTGGGAACGTTGATGATACTCAGGCGCAGCCCAACTAAATCACGCCTTTTCACAAACTCGTCGGGGGTTTTCCTTCGTTTTTTTTTTGTTTTTTGGTTCGCAAAAGTCGGCAAGCCGTTTCAGCAAAGGGGTGCGCACACCCGAAAACTTATTTGCACAGACTCACTTATCGCACACACGGGCGCGCCCGCGCGCGCTCGCTGTTCGGAGGTGGAATGGGAGGGATTTTGGCTGCGGCATAGATAGTCTTAATGAGGATCAAATGTTGCTGCTGAACAAACAGGGCCGTCGACGCCGCCGGTTTGTGGTGGGTGTTCTTGATTTTGATTTTTCTAGTTTTAAATTATTTATACAAGCACGTGTGCTGATTGAATGGAGAACAGCGTTCCGGCGGTAAATCGCACGGTTGGAGTGTAAAGTACGCGCGGTATATGCCAGAGGATAGATAAGTTACCGAAAGAAGATGCGAAATTTATATAATACCTAATTTTTGTTGTAATTTTGTTTAATTTCGACAAATTTGCATTTGTATTAGTTGGAAAGACTTATAAGTTTTCTTGAAAATTTAGAAGAAAATTTAGTAAGAACACATGTAATCGATAAGCTTGTTAAGACTCCAAGTAGAGCGTAGAATCATTTGTACCACAGATTGCATACATTCGGGCTGATCGAGCAAATTTGCACCTAGTACAATGCGATCTTTACTACGCGGTACTAATTTAATATTTTAATAAACGTTTCATTTATCGGTTTAATCTATACTTCCCGACGGAAACGCACCGTGTGTCATGTGCCAAAGTATGCAACCCGCACATCACAACATAAATCGATTCAAATTTGGACCAAATATGATTTTTCAACCTTCACAGCACGCATTCGTACGGGAACATTTGGCTGATTTTCACCATAAATAATGCACTGTTTACTAAACGAACGTTAAACCTAAACGTTATTTGTCGGTTCAATTAACATTTTTGGCTGAAAATGCATTGTATGCCTAAATGTATGCAATCCGCACGAACCAGTGCGTATATCGCTTCAAATGAATGCCAAATTAGCCTTCACGGCAAATATACTCACAATTACTGTGTTAAGCTATACATCTTTCGTTTTAATTTTGTTTTATTAAAACGAAAGAGAATTTATTTATCTAATGTTATTAATAGAATAAGTGAATAATTAATAAATACAATGAAATAGCTGCTAAATCAGGATGATTCGAAAGCGTTATTCCAACACTGTTTTCCACCACGACGAGTGCTCGTCCAACTACCATTGCTTCTAGCAACTTTCCTTCACTCAATACCGTCAGTCGAAAATCGTCTCGCTACCAAAAAAACTAGTTTCCCGGCGAATTGAATTGAAGTCTTACCCGAACCGCCGTCTGAATTTCTTTTCAAACCGTCAGCGTATGGGAGCATAATAAACGCCCGCAATCGTACACCCCCCCCCACCGATCGTTCGTGCGTTCGTTTCCGCTCTGGAGACGGCACCGGTAAATGCTTTACTAATTCCTTTACAAAACGAAATTCGGCGGAAAGCGCTTCGTTTCATTAGCGGAGCGATTCAAAAATGCGACGTGAAGTTTTACGGATGGCATCGCGGCGAGCATACATTCCTTCGCTGACTGAATGAACGGCTCGAGCCAATTATGCAGCGGCGTCTTTGTGGATGGAACTGTAGTATACATATCACAAGTTTATCCCATTTCGAACAACCGACAACAAGCCTACAGGGAAACCTTTCAAAAAGCCGAAATAAATCGTTCGAAAAATGTGTGTTGTTTTTTTCATTCATGCCTCCCACCACGGGGAAAGTCTTCCGGAGCAAAGCAACCCGGGCAGCCTTTCATGTTTAATTTGTATTCTCGACTGCTCGATAACTGGGGAGTCTCCGGCTCGAGACCTTTTCTTTTAATTTACGCATATCAAACGCGTGGAGCCACGGAGCGCTTAATGGGTAGTGTAAATAATTTGGCGTGCCCATCCCGTGCCAAACGGGGTTCGCATCCGCAAGTGGCCCTAGAATGCAGTGACCATCGACCCCTCAAACCACCCTCCTCCCTCCTCCCACAAATCTGAAGCGCTCAAGAGAAAGTTACGGCCAACTGTAATGCGGGGGAAAAAAACGAACCTGCTCACCTTCTCTGGCGGCACACGAAGGTGCTCGTGGCATGTTTCACTCAACGCTAAACAAATGGTGCAGAATCCTTTCATGGCCGGGGAAAGGGTCAAAGATAAATCGAGTAAAAACGCTCCCACCCACCGTCACCCCCTATCGCCCAGCCCGCGTCTTCTCCGTCCACGGAACACGAAACGCACACATGTAGTCGTTTAATTAAATATTTAACCTTTCCTTTCCGTTTTTTTTTAATTTTCCGTTGCATCGCTCGACCCCCCCCCCCTCCCCCCTCCTTCCCCTCCACCCAGCTATCCGTGGCGTTTTATTTTATTTAATTTATTTTTTTACCACCACCAGGATCCTCACTCATTCTAATAAAGAACACGAGACGGACTGGACCTAGGGAGAGCAAAAAAAAACCCTGCCGAAAAACCTCCCACACATGTGGGTGGGGGTGTGTGTAATGGCCGGGTCCGTTTCCAGCGCGAACACAGGTGAAGTGAATGAGATTTTGAGCACATATTTGCATATCATTATGATGAAATAAATTGTATACATTTTATTCCGTTCTGGAGGCGACGATCAGTTTCCAGCGTGAAAAGAATCCGCCACCCGGGGAGGTGTGGGTGGTTGGGGTGGCACCAGGAGTAGGAGTGGCCGGTACGGCCAAGGGATTCCTCCGGACCCAGGAAATACAATCCCTTCGGGAGGCGTTTTTTTTTTCTTCTCGAGAGCGTTGATATAGCAGAATGCAATAATTAGGTATGCGGTGAATTTGAGTACACGCACACATGCATGCGCACACTCGCACCGGAACATAAAGTATGTAACCATCAGGGCAGGCCATGGAGAATCCTTTCAGTGCTTACAATGCGGTTTCCGGGCTTAGAATAAAGTAGAAACTAAATTACCCACGCCCGACAGGCCGGAGACCGGACAAGCGCGCGCGCGCGTGCTTGTGTGTGTGTGTGTGTGTGGGGGGGGGGGAGAAGTCTAATTATTTGGATCGAGAGTGCTTCTCACGAGTGTTTGAAATTTGAATTTGAAAGCGATCCATAACGAACCAGATACAAGGTTGTGCCTTTGGAGGTATTTGAAGGCAGTTTTATGTTATCTGAAGTTGTTGGAATGACTCCTACCGTACTGGTTACGTTTACAATAATACGTTTCTCTGCGATAATATTGCAATTGAATTGTCACTTCGTCATAAATATCTTGATAAACAATCTTCAAGCAGTATAAAGAATGTTCCCAGCTACACGACTAAATTATAAGCTCTACCAATTATTGAACTAACCCTATCAGGAAGCTTAAGCAACTTATATATATGTATTCGTAATAAAGCGCTTGTCATGCGAGTTGCATACTTTTGGGCGCTAATGTATCAAATATACGCCAAAAATAAGTTGGTATTCATTACCGCAACTAAACAAAACTGCAACACACACGAAAAAAAAGATGCTTACACCACAAAAAATAGACGCCGTGTAAAACGATTACCGTTTCTAGAGAAGCCAATAAATGAATAGCATTTTAGCCTCACCACCCAGAACTGGCGGTCAACCGTCAAGCACTAAAACTCGCTTATTGTTTCAGCTGGAAGCCGTGCTACACTACAAAGGATGAATTATCGTACCGGGTACCGGGGGGAGGGAAAAACTCCAAAACACTCTCTAAAACCGGCGGTGCATTGTCTCGTCCACCTCGACAACGCGACCTTTGCACTGCGAGTTATGGCGTTTTTGGAAACTATGCAAAAACACAAACACCACCTACAGCAACGGAAGTCGTGCGGCGCGCATCGTCCTCTCACTCTCTGGCGTGCGCTCGACGGCAACTTCGGGGATGGCCAACCGTTTTTGTCGTGGTAAAAGTTTCATTTCATTACCCTTCAAAGCGTTACGGAAAAGTTGCCCAGCATCGAATTCGGCCCGGGCGTCCTAGGACAGACGGGACTTCCGGGAGGTTGCGAAGAGGACGAAAATTAGCTACACAATGCAGTCTGCATTGGCGGTGTTACAGCGTTAAACTATCACCGAATATTGCAACAATACGGCAATGTTGTTGCAACGGAATCTGAGAAGAGTCTAATAGCGTTCGGTAAGTAGAAGGAAAATGCTATTTCGAAAATGGAAAAAATATCTCTTCCACTAAACGATTCAATTGTATCGCCTAATTTGTCAATTCAACCCCTGTCTCCTACTGGAGATTGTGAGTTTTGCAGCTAATAAGTCCCCGAATGGACGTTTAATACAAATTTTAAACAAAGTAGCCGATGAGTTTTGATTAGACTTAAGAAATAATGGGCTTTATTGCAAACCTCTTAGTGTTCAATCGTTTAACCGGTCCGAAGTTATGTGACCTGCGCGGGAAAACGATTTATTAACACATGTTTAACGATTGCTTCCTTCTTTCTGCTATTGCTGTTGCTAGGCAACGAAGAACAAATGCACCATCCATCACCATCGTATCTTTTCAATAATGTATTCTTTATTATTCCAATAAATTTTCTAACACACACAGCGCAAGCATAAATCAGCTTCAATCTAAACACTTCTCACGTCCACATTATCAAACTATCAAACCACTATGATATGATTAAGCACTCGCAACAACTCTTTCCCACCGTTCTTCACACACTAGAGCCGACAGTTCATGGCAACCGAACTTTTCCTACGCCACCGATAACGACATGTTTTAAAAACAAACAAAAATCACACCCAGTCGCAAATCCGCACATTGTATGGTTTTGTTTTCGTTTTCTTTGTTAAGTTTCAGGTTTTGCACCATAGTTTATCACAGATTGTGTAACGATGTGGTGGGGCAGCGGGCGGGGACTGGAAGAGGGTTCAGCCTAGGATTGTCTTTGTGCCTAGGATTATGCACACTACGTCTACCGGGTGTGAAAGTATACCATGTACGGAAGTTGAGAGAGAAAAAAAAATTTGAAACCAAAACAAAATTCACCACAACACAATAATACACAAGTATTGCCCCCGCCGAAAACCCCGGCCATCTTTGCCTGATGCGCTGCCATAGGAAGTCGAGTAGAAATACATACACACAAACACGGCTACACTTGATTGATTTGTACACAGTCTTGTTCACAGGAGTGAAACTAGAAACTCTTCTCCCAAATGGAATGGCCATATAAGCACCGTGCCCTTATTATCCAGCGAGCAGCCTTTATCCTTCACTAAGCAAATACATCGTTAACAAAGCATCAATGAAGTGTTTTTTTATCGAGCAGAGTGCAGACGTACAGGCTGATGAGGTTAAGTTGCTCCAAAACGTATGCAATCGGCGGAACAAAACGCTTAATTGATGGTTTTTTAACGCTCTATTGGCCTGTTCAGTAAATACTGACCACTGAGTTGTCTGTCTTTGCGCTTTTTTTTTTTAATTACTACCTCATTCCTGATTTCGTCGTCGTCTTTTTCGGTGGTGGTTGATGGATGCAGATCCATTTTCGAACGCACCAAATTTTTGCACGAAGCTTTCATCTCGAATAAGGACTCCCGGATCGGGATGGGTACGTGGTCAATTACAGTCCACATTCTTATTGGCACCCGTTCGAGTTACTTCATCATCGAGATTTCGTGACCTGGGAGAAGAAAAAAGTTCGTTATCGTCTTTTCCACGAAAAAAATCATCTTTCGCACCGCTTACCTGTCCATTTCGTTCCACCGTCGCCCCGTAAGGCACCGTAGCGACCGACGAGGACACAACATTCGTGTGAGGTTGCATTTCTTCGCAAAAACTCACCGGGCCCGCCGCCGTCGCTGCGTTTTTGCTTGCCGTGCCAAAGTTGCCGAACGATTCTTGTGGCAAAAACCGATGGATAACGGGCGAGATGAGCTCCGGATCGATGTACCGCAGATCGCGCGGACCGGTAATGAACGAAACGGCCGTGCCCACGATCAGCACCGTCAACACGCCGATCGGCGTGATCCAATGGTACGATAGTCGGTACAGCGGGAACACTTCGCTCTCGTCCGGATAGATGGGATTCACCAGTGTGACGTTGGTCACCAGATCCTCTATACAGCCGGCCACCGAAACGGGCAGCTTGTGCGGCACGATCTCACCGGCGGCGCTAGCGAACTGACTGCCGAGCGAAACCCACCCGGAGAGCAGCGCCCCGGATACCCCTCCGAACAGTGCACCCTGCGTGTTGCTCCACGGCACCAGCATGCCGAGCGTGAAGATGCCGCACGTCGTACCGGCCGCAATGGCCGACAGGGACGTCGCCACGCTCAGGATCCCGCCCAGCTTCTCGATGATAAACAAACAGCCCATGGCGGCCAACCCCAGCACCACGACGCTGCCCCTCACGAACACGTTCGCCACGAACGGACTTGGATTCACTCGGAACAGCCCCTTCAGGATGTCCTCCAGCAGGACGGCCGAGGTGGAGTTGAGTACGACCGACAGCGAACTCAGCGCGGCACCGAACACACCGGCAATGAACAGCCCCGGTATGCCCTTCAGCTTGCCGACCGCTTCCATCACGTAGTGCGGGAAGAGCTGATCGTCCGTCGTTACCAGCCCGACCGTGGCCGGATCGCACTCGAAGTACTTGCCGTACAGGAGTAGGCCCGCGTAGCAGCAGACCGACACGAACACACCCATCCCGACCGTGAACATTGCGATCGACCTGTGCGGCAGTGCGGTGGAAGAATGAAGAAAATATCGATAAATACGGAAACGCTTCAACAGTCGAAAGGGATGAGATGAGATAGCTTACAGTTTCGCTTTCTTCAGGTTTGGCAGTGACATGTAGCGTTGGACCATCGTTTGATTGACGGAGTTGAATGAGGTCCAGTAGAAGAAACCCCCGATCAGGACGGCCCAGAACGTTTGCCGTTCGTACATCGATGGGTTCAGGCTGTAAAATTAAAAAGGGGATCATGTCAGAAGAATTATGCCGGACATCCAAAACCCTAAACTCCTTCTGAGACCTAGCTGATCGCCAGAGATGGGCAGGAGGTACAAAAAAATACATTCATCCTTCAGAAGTGTGATGCTTTCAGAAGCAACTTCACAGAACTTCTCTTTCCAGCACTTCTGGACTGTCAAGTGGTAATTTAAGATTAGCAGACGGCAATAAATACGAAATCAACGCTTATCGCCACGCTGGATCATAAATTCAACATGAAGGCAACTCATATACAACCCACGGTGGCTGTGACCGTTGAAATCTCCGGACGTTAGCGTTGAACCTTGCACCTACCACCGGCTGGCTGTGTCACCACCATAAGACGTTTGGTGCAATAAACCTCAATTAAGGCAATATTTGCCCTGAAACCCAGATAAGTCGCAGGCCAAAAATTCGCGTGCTTCTGATAAGCACGCGACAATATGGAAAAAGGGTCTCATCTCGCACGATGCCCTCGCATTTTCTGTATGTAGTTACTGTAGTTGCTTGCTTGTGACCGTATCTTATCAAGCGCGCAAGCCTGGGCACAATTATTGTCCGAAAGAGGGTCAGGAAAACTTCCTTCCTTCATTGGGCCCATACGCGAGTGTGAACTACCGATAAGAGATGCGGCACTTACTTGAAGAAATCTATCCGGCCACCCTCGACCGACCGGTCCCAGATGACGTCCGGGCCACCGATCGCGATCGTGCCGATTATGACGACGACAACGACGGAGATGAACATGACCACCACCTGCCAGGCGTCGGTGAACACGACCGCTTTGATGCCTCCCTGGAAGAGTGGGCACAGTGTGAGGTTAGTTTTATAGCACTTTTCTGATAAGGTATAATGTAGGGTACCTACCAGCAGCGTGTAGAATATACAGACGACGCACACGATCGCCCCAATCACGTACAAATTGAAACCGGTCACTGGAAGAACGAAGAATTTGCAAGTTATTCGATGCACCCTTGGCGTCCAAAAAACATCTCACCTTGGTTGAATGCCAGCGCTGGCACGTAGATGATCATTGGAAGGAACAGCAGCTGTACGGAAGATAGTTATTCGCGTGTTATTAGTCTGTCCCGAAGCATTCCAGCTGTGAAAGTAAGTACCTCATCGATAACGAACATCACCGACGCAATCGATCTCACGTACGTGTTAAACCTCAGCTCCAGATATTCGTACGAGGAGTTCAGCTTCAACGAACAGAACACCGGCAGGTAGACGTTGCATACGGCGACTCCCATCAGCAGTATCGGTATCACGATCAGCCAGTACTGCGTGCCAAAGTTGTAGATCTCAGCCGGTGTCCCCAGTATCGTCACTCCCGATATGTAGCCCGCCACCAGGCTCATCGCCACCGGAAATGCCTTCAGCTTCCGCGACCCCAACAGATACTCGTCCATCGTGGACGACCCGAACGTGGTCTGCGTCTTTCGCTTCCCACCGGAATCGACCGGAGCCGTCCGGTGGCCACTCTCGTCATCGTCGCTGCTGCTACTCTCCGGTGTGCCCGTATCGTCCGTGCCGCCCTTGTTGCGTTTGAAAAAACCAAAATAAATCCCACAAGCGGCCGAAAGGAGCAGCATCGCGCCAAACATACAGTAGTCCACCACACTGAACTGGTACAGCTCCCGTAGGCTTTCCGCCAACGTACTTCGCCCGGAAGCCATCTGCAAATGGGAGAAAAGATGGAAAGTAAACGCGTTAGTAGGTACCCGGATGACTAATGCGTGAAATAAATGCGACAAAAACAGATTTGCAGACATCTTCAATTTCCTAAGATATTCGAGGTGCGCTCCTCAAAAGATAACTTGCTTCCTCGTTGCTTATCTGACAATCGACAAGGCGTCATTGACACTGCCGTCCGATTGATTCAAGCCACGAGACACACAACGAACACATCGAATTATGGCGAATCATTCGGCCACATTTTGGAACGGACACTAGAGGACTTTGGACCGGGTTGTCGTAGACGCGATAACGTCTCCGGTAATAAAAAAAAACCGAACCCAGGGGTGTTCGACTACACAGACACTATGAATGGGTTATGATAAAGAGCCGATGGATTGCTTGAATGCCTGCGAGCGAGGGAGGGCAGTGTGTCAGAGAATGACAAGACGAATTAGCACACATCAGCTTCCGGGAGTTACACAGAGATACACAGTACACGAAAAAAAACAACACCGATCGTTCAATGAGATTCTATTGCTCGGTCTCTGAAGGCGGGGTGCAATTGAAAGCAATTGCCGGCGTCTCGAAACAGCAATTAGCACCGACCGGGGATGATGATTGGCAACCTGGCCCGGCGATATCTAATTGCGTACACAGTGAGAGGCCGCACGATCCGGCAATGAGGGGTTGTTTGTTTGTTTGTTTGTGCACCGCGAGGAGGCTCGTGCTCGGGTTTGGATTTGTTTGCACAGCCACTCATTGGAATGCCTCTAGGAGCTAATGTATGCGTTTAGAAGCTTCCCTTGAAACATCTCGAACGAATAGTAATGATTTGCGCGAGAGTTGCTGGCGTTGGAAGTGCATATTATGGGGTCAATTACAATGAGGTTCTTCCCAGTATGGGAACACCTCATCATGACTCGTCAAACAGGATATTAAATCTGTACAAATAGACGGTCAACTTGGTAACACCAAAGTCCAATTTGGCTTCTTTTGTTAGCAAAATGTTAAATAGTTTTAGTGTCTAACACCCGGCTTTCTATTAGAACTTTTCTAATAGACATCAGTTTTATCTCACCACATTATTAAGTTCAACCCAAACCATAGAATCTTAATAATCTGCTCAGACCTGCACTCATTTGACCCTTTTTTCGTTCATCAGAAGATCTTCCATCTCCAAAAACATGTATTCCCACTTTTACACTCAATTAGCATAAAATCGCATTCGACCGGTTCCAGCTGCCTCCCTTATATGTAAATACAAAATATGCCGGTCATACTGTATGGAACCGGGTTTCGCATGCATGACTCCGGCGCATGGACTTTGGACGCGCCGCCGAGCGCGTGTGCGTTTCTATTAGCGCGTTCGACCGCATTCACGTATGATGGGGCAGCGCGGGTCCAATCTATTGTCTCTCACTCCCTCTTCGCACGCCGTCTGTTTACATTTCACCGAAGGCCCGATTATCACCAGCGTGCGGAGGTTCGGTCACGAGTCGGTTTTAGACGACGCACACGCTTATGTGAGTGAGCTTTCGGTAAACAAAGCGGAGTTCCCATTTTAGCCCTAAGGTCGACCTTCCCCACCACACCCGACCGGAGGGTGGTGGCCTGCATTCGAACGGCAATCGGCGCGTCTTCTGCCACCGGTTACGCGCCTGGTTGATCGCGACCAGGCGTAGGGTCATCAGCTGTGAGTGAAGTGAAGGTTGTCGCGATTTCAATTCCTTCTGCTCTGTGTTACCTGCGCTTCACTTTGTGGGTTCGATTTGCGTTTTCTGTACCCCTACCCAAAACGATCGGCGTTACCACTCTGGCCACAACACGACACCGAAACGTTGTATTTATAGTGTGCATACCCGAGTCGGAGGAATGCTGCGGCAAAAGCTTTGCGCGAGGATCACTTTGAGTTTGCGCTGCTGGCCACTCGAATGTAGTCACAATGTACGAAGTAGTTACGAGACGAGATCGAGTAGGCATTTAAAATTATCACAAGCCCTTTCTTCTTTAGCAAAACCAAAAAAAACAAAAAGCCCCCATCGGTGAGGGATGACGCACACCAGCTGTCGATGTAATCAAACGCTCCTCCGCGACGCCACGTTGCAGGTGTAAGTTTTCGGGGGTGGCATGGTTTTTCGAGGAAGGATTAAAGATAAAAACACTCTTCACGCAAATGAACCGTACGACCTTCCGCGATATCGGCAGATAAGACAGGCCTGATCAAAGGAGCCGGTGAATCGTCGTTCACGTTTTCTCTCTCGCTCGCTCTGTCATAAATATCAAGATATCGACGGTCTGGCGCGACTGGGTGCAATGTTAATGACGTTCGTACCGATTCAAATAGGACTGAAATATGCGACTTTCAAATAAACACACGAATGCACTTTTCGACCACTAATCTAATTAACACGAGCTAATCCGGCCTGGCTAGGAAGCGTCCTGCGATAGCCGGGAAACACCAACTAATGCAATCGGTGTGCAACAACCGCACCAACGGCATCAACCTCCCACCGCTCAAGGACGTTTCCTGGTGGCGATAGCAGCCGAACTCTACCTGGAACGCCTTGAAATCCGTAGAGAGTGAATTCCCGTTCAGTTCCCCTTCTCCTGTTCAACCCCTGTTCCTTGCGCGTATCTCTTCGAACGGTGCACAACCGGCTGCTGGCTGCTCTTTACCCACTGGTTGGCTCGGCGCTACAATCAACACTACGCGGCACTAACCAGTCGCGGCCGTTCGCGCGCGCGACACGGGCATCGATTGCCGCCACGTGCTGGTGGTGGTAGTGGTGAGCCTGCCTGCCTGCTTGGGTGAGCCTCGCGGCATCGTGTGCGATACGCACCCCCACTCATGTAATCGCGCACCCCTTCTTCAACCGGGACCGGGGTGCCGATGTGCCCGCTGACGCAAAACCGCCAACAGGCGTGAATGCTTGCGAATTGTGTGCTCAGCCATTCCTGGAACGAAAGTTTGGGCTTTGAACTCCATACACAGAATGGGAATAATGCTGACACCCGTCCGTCTCGGTTGGAATCGTTCACCTGTTGGTCACCGACGTCATCCCACAAGGCCGGAGAGTGTGAGAGAGCCATTATGCAATTCATTCCACCGCTCGAAGGGTTCAAACTCCTTTCGGCGAGCGCGTTTGTTTCGGGTGGAAATGCATCACGTTCCTCTGCTGTGGAAGAACAACGTAAACAAATCACCTCGAGCTGGTTTCTCCTCCTGGTCGTCGCCTGCCTGGATCAAAACAATCCGCGTTTCACCTCCAGGGAGCACACTGCTGTCCGCCCACAGTGCGCCCGGAAGCGCGCGCCCTTCGAAGCCCTTTAAAACCGGCCCCAATTGTTGCTGTGGCACCCTTTTCACTTCTTTTCACCTTCGCCCGCAACTCACAATTATACTCTTCTCACACGAACAATTGTTTTGTTTATCTTCTGCGCTGTTCTGAAAAAAGAGTGAAAGAAAAAAACATTCACAAGAAGTCGGTTGTGTAGGTCATGCCGTCATATAAATTGACATTTTGTAAAAAAGATATTGGTGAAATTTATTTAGTATGAAACTAGAACTGAAGTCTAAATATAATCCAAAATGGTAAAGGATTTAATCAACTATCCAGAGAGATGTAGAGGTTCAAAAGTTACGAGCTCTCAAAAACTAGAAATATGTTAAATATTGTAGATATTTAATCTGTTTCGAATTGAAATTAGTTTAATAAAGTAAGCATATAGTCCACTGAAGAAATAATGAGATATTCAATTACCTATATTTAACCTCTATCCATTGGTCTCTGAACGATTTATGATGAAGCAGTGTTTCTACGTATTCCTCAGATACGGCTGTGGATGATAAAAAGCAATAGAAAAATAAATTATTAAACATATCATCAACTAAAAATGTGAAGCTATGAACTATTATACTATTTCTTTCCTTTCGAATCCAACACCATCATCATCCCACCTACACCTGTGTACCATCCATTGAAGTAAAATATACTTTATTGATCGTAATCGTCTCATGCGAATAAACACTCACCACAGGGAAGCGCGTAGCGCGCTCCGAAACTAATAAGCGAGATCGTTTAAGGCTTTAATCACCTTCATTATTGGGTTTCGGCACTCGCGACAGAGCACTTAGTCAGTCCGGTGGCGCAAATTTGTTTCACTCTCATTCTAAAGCAGCATCCATGTGGCAGCGTGTAAACACCAAATTCCGACACAACAGCGTGTGCGCGTATCGTGTACACTATTTACAGCCTCACCTTCCTTCCTTCCTTTATGCTATAGCCACGCTTTGTTGACCAACTTCATCACAGCAACAATTACCCACCATCGCAAGGGCCACTGCTGTGACAACCGAATACGAGCACAAATTAAATCGGCACATATAAAATAAATACTCTTTTGAACATGTTGTTAGCGCCCGCCGGAAGAGCGGGAAATTGAATCTAGGCTTTGAGTTATAGAATGCGTACAACTTACATACACGAGGGTGTGTAACAGGAATCGAAAAAAGCTGCACTAAGACGAAATCAAACTATTCAACACCTAAAACATATTACTAGCAGTGACCACTCCGAACCCTTCTCTCGGCAGCCAATATGGCAAGGAGAAAGCGAAGGAAACGGCGCAGCACCAGCAGCTCATAGCACGTAGACTTTTTACATAAATTACGTATTAACAGTTGCCCTAAAATCAAAACGATCCGCTCTATCGCTTGCTCTCCTCCAGCATGTATTCGTCGATCGCCTTCACGGTAAGGAACTGGTCGCTCAGGAACACTAGATCACGGCCCCCGTTCCAGTGGCCACCGTTTAGGATGCGTTCCCGCGGCCGGTACAGATCGTGCGTTCCTTCGTTGCTGCGCAGGCGGCTGTAGATGTGCAGCGAGCCGCTGTCGGCTCGCTGCAGATCCTTCTCCAGTCGTTGGTGGTTCGTCCAGCAAGCGGTCGGATCGTTCAGACTGAGCAGCAGCAGTTCCCCGCTGTCGAACGTGAGACAGTGCCGATAGCTGGCGTTGTTGTGGTCCAGCGCCCACTGCTGACTCTCGCTGGTAATACTACAAAACAAAACGTGTGAATTGAAACGTGTTTAAGTGAAGTTAAAGCATTTTTTCATTATTTTGGGCAATTATTAACAAAACAAAACTATCTACAACATTGAATTATTTGATACTAAAAGCAGTACCTTCTGTTAGGCGACAGAACATCCCAAAAAATAAATTATGACAAAAAGTTTTATGAAAAACGTCACTCATTTTTCGTACAATATCCGCGTGTAAAAGGGTCCTAGGATTATACTCAAACGTATAAATAGTAAATATAATTTATTCGAACACTTACCTCAAAGATGCCAGCGCAATCTCATAGCTGTGCGCAATGTACCACGTCGGTTTGGATAAATTGATGGCAATCATTTTCATTAACTTCCGGTTGCAGCTCGCAGCAGACTCTTCCGGTTGCTGCATTTGCCACATCACCAGCGTATTATCGGCCTGTTCAATGCGGAGAATAGAACTTGAAATACACTCCATCCAAAAGACGCACATGATGAAGCTTACCTCCTCGATGTGCAAAAAGCAGCAAACGATGAGGCCAAGTTCCAGCTTCAAGTCCACCGTGCGCAGCAGGAACCCACTCTCGTAGCACCAGATGTGCACGGTCGTGCGGCCCAACCCGACCAGTTTCTTGTCGTTGATGCACCGCAGCGTCGTTAGCTTCTGCTTCACGATCACGAACTCGCGTATGCAGGCCAGCGTTTGCAAGTCCGGCGTCAGACTGTACTTGCACAGCCCGGTGCGCGATTCGAGCTCGGACACGTGCTCGTGCCAGCAGACGAGAAAATCACGCGTGTTCGGTAACGGCACGAACCGGATGTCTTCCAGCGAGCTGTGCATGGGAATGGAGAATCCGTTGTAAAATGTATTCTTGGAAAGACTTCACAATTAAATTCACAATTACAATTAAACTAAACGCCTCACCTTTTCACCGTATCCAGTTGAAACGATTTCAAGCGCAGCAGCTCCTCACAATCGTCCTCGCCGTTTTCGGTGCGGTTGGCGTCGTCTCCGGATGCGATGGTTGCAACACTTTCACCCGCTACCACCTTCGTGACAGACGATGTTTCAAGAAAGTATGCATTCAGATAGATGGACGCTAGCGGGCAGGTGCGTGATTTGTCTTCACTCAGGTTGCGAGCCCTCGGTTCCAGATAAATTGGATCCTGCTGATTGAAGACGATCCGATTGGCGTTCTGCGTATCCACTTCGGTATCTGCAACAAGAAAAAAACAGATAGAATAAAGAACATTTCACTTCAATAAAAATAAAAAGTATACGAATTAAACGAATTAAATTGAATGAATTAGGTGCAAGCAAGCAAGCAAATCGCATCGATGAAATATTATATCCGGCCAGAAACGTTCCAAATCGATGCCAATGTGTGTCAGAAGTTGGAGAAATAACCAATTTTCCTACATACCTCGATTCCAGCGTCGAATTTGTGCCACGCGCTGCCACTCCTGCTTCACGCCGAGCAGCACACTCAACCGCGAGTAGCGCCAGAAGCTGACGAGCTCCTTCTGCACGACGACGAGCTGCTCGCCTAGCAGGAACAGATGCAGCACGTCCCCGTCCGCCCGGTTTAGCGGGTTTCGCATGCGCTTGCCCTCGTTCACCACGGCCGCGGCGGGTGCTACCGGAATGGGTGGAATCGTTTCCACCGTTTGGCATTCCTTCGACTGTTTGGCCACCGGTTGCACTTGCTGCCGCCGTTCGTGCATTTCGGCGCTGGTCGAGCTGCTAACCGCCGAATCCACAGAGCAGCGGCCGGTTTTTACCTTCTTCGACGAAGCCGACGGTACCGGGGAGGCAAGCTGCTGTTGCTGTTGCTTGGGTGGCCGATCCTCCATCGCCTCCGGTGGGACATCGTCGTGCTTCTCCTGTACCTTTTCTGCTTTCTTGCCGAGCGGCAGTCGATTGTGCCCATCGAGCTTCTTGCCAACGGTCGTGCCGCGGGTCGTGCGAGTCGCGAGGGAACGTACATTTCCCGCACTGTTCCGATAGCGTATTATCTTCCCGCTGCGCAACGAACTGCTCAGAACGAGTCGGCGTACACCGCGCAGGCCACTGCTTGCTATGATCGAAGGGTGCGCTCTACTACCACCTTTGCATGGTGGTTTTCGTCTTTTCGCCTGTTTCGGGCGAGATTTCGCCCTTGCTTTCAACGGGCCTGCTGCTGGTGGCACGGATTTTTGCATTTTCGTGCTCACTTTAGACTCGAGCAAAGCGTTTGCGATACGTTGCTGCTGCTCCATCTGGCCACTTCTACCGCGACCACCGGCTGCCAGCTGTTCATCCGATCGAAACACGGGACTAATGCGAAGATACTGCAGAAACTTCTCGCGCTCCTCTTCATCCCTACTGAGCAGGTACGCGTACGGATTTCCCTTCTGGCGTCTTTCCTCGCCGGAACTATTGCCGGAACTCGTACCACCGGAAGTGCGCGACCCATCCTCCTCTGCCTCCCGCTCGTGCCGCGTACCGCGCGTCGGTAGTTTGTAGTAGTTTTTGCGCGTCAAAATCCGTATCGCCGTACAGAGCTGCGGTTTATCGATTTCCGGATTAACTTGACTCGACCGAAAATCCAAACCATTGGGCCCGTCGTCTTCGTCGTCCGCGTTCCGCAGCACCAATCTACTCGTGATGGCCGTCGCGTGCGGAGAGTCTAGTAGCGGTGGCGTTGCCGCATCCTCCACCGTGCGACGCTTTTTGCTGTTCGCACCGGCAGTGGCAGCATCGTCCTCCAGCGTGTCCGAATCGTCATCGCTCGTGCCGGCGTGTTCCGCGTCGTCGTAGTAGCGCGGACGCTTGGCACCGGACGATGAACCGCTCGGCGTTTCGATCTGCGCCTTGGTCGGTATCGAGTGCAGCAAATCTTCCGCCGTCACGCGCCACTGGTCGATCCGGTCCAGGTGGGACATGGGCGGTACGCTTTGGTTGATCTTTTGCAGCATCAGATCGAATTCGCTCGGTGCGCTTTGAGCAGCACCTCGCTCGCCCGCTGGCTTCCTCACGTGTGTGGAGCTGTGCTGGGTGGAGAAATGTTTCGACCAGCCCGAACTGCACACCTCGTCCCCGTACGAGTTCGCCATTGAGCTTGCCTCGACCGCGTCGTCCTGTGGCTGGTCCTCCTCGCGATCGTGCGATTCACCTTCGTCGCACACTTCCATTCCTTCACCGGCAGCGGGTGACATTTTGGAGTCTACCGAACGATCGTGGGCGCGCCTTCGGGTGTCCTCCTCAGCCCCCTCCGAGTGGGACGATTCATGGTCCAGGCTAATTTTAGCGATATTCGACACAACTGTACTATCTTTGTGAAACGATCGTCTGATGATGCAAGAAGACTTTGCATTATTCGTACGATTGGAACCTAGAACAGAAAACAGAACAAAACAAACAATTAGATGGTGACAAAACATCCTTTTTCTATAGCTCCTATCTCTATTTCTACACAGACGATACGAAAACATCTTGGTTTACTCAAAACGACACGTTTACATACATGCATTCGTTTGTTCGTTACCGTGACGACCGGGCATCGCAGCAATCCGCCATCGAATGTCCTCCAGGCGTATCACGGGACGTACCGCCGGCGATAGACTGCGCCGGACATGATCGTCGTCCACGATGGCAGCCTGCTGCTGCTGCGCTGGCTTCTTGTTGTACGTACGGTGGAAAATGATGCCACTGCTCGGCGAGCAGTTGGTGGCCGTCGTCGGCTCCAGCTTCATATCTTGTGGCTGCTGTTTACTCGGTGGCGATGGTGATGATGACGAGGACGATGAAGGGCTTGCAAACGGTCGTGCCCTTCGGTCGGGGGACGTGTGCATCGATCCGCTCTTGGCTGTGGCGCCGCCGTGCTGTTCCGTGCGGTAGAGGATACGTTCGAATGGGGTCGGTCTCATCGGGAGGATCGTCAGTGGCTCTCTGCTTCTACTGCTGTTATCATTTTCATCCGTTTCCACCGACTTTTGACAGCAGTGGGCCGCTTCCCGGAACGTCTCAGATTCCTGGTCCTCCAGCCGTTCGGCGATACGCTCCACCGGTGAAGGGATGCCACTTCCCGTCGATTTCGCCAGTCCCTCATCGTCGTAGCTTTCCAGGTTGATCGAATGCATGGGACGCCGACAGTTTATTTGTGTATTGTTTCGAGCCAACAACTTTAGGTGTGAGATTTCGCCTTAAAAACATACATTGCACAACTTGCGCATACACTCACACACATGCACACACGCAGAGATGCAGGCTGTGTCGCCTGGTATCCCCTTTATGTTCTTTTCGGCAACACACAAACACCGCACGCCCACTGTTGCAGGAAGCAAGTTTTCACTACGCCAGCACTTGTCCTTCCCAACTCTAACCCAACATCATCGGTTTATTCTCGGGTAATAGCGGGTTATGGCGGGTGGGCGGGTGATTTCCCGGGCGCTGGATTATCGTAAGGACGTTTGCCTTTTTCGCTTTTTTGTGCCCACCTCCTGCCCTTAACGCCTTCTACGATGGAAGCTTGAGCGGGGTAGATACTGTAATCGCGGGCATAAATTTCACCGTGACTTTCACGCGTCGTGCAAACGGCCGTGCCTTAATTAACTGCACCGCCTTTTAATACGTATATCGCGTAATTACCTAAAATAAAGCGACACTATCGCAACGGCGACACAAAAGGATGCACAACAACACACAGACAGAGCGCGTTACTTTTTTTGATCAAGTTCTGAAAATATTTTTTTTGTTCCTGCACAGCAGAGAAGTTTGCACCAGCGAGTGTGCAGGTTGGCAGACTGCTGCGTGGGTTTTATCATATGCCGCCATTTTGAAACCGATTTTGACGTTTTAGTACGACTGCTACGGACGCTTTAGTTGAGGAAAATGTTTGTTTGCAATGAGCATTGATGTTTAAAAGAATGCGAAAGGGCCATTTTCAAGATTCTATTGAATCGAAAATACAATTATTCCTCATTCGGTGGCGAGCAGCTATGGCAACACTACCAAATCTCAGGAACAAGCCTGAGGTGATCAAAATGTAAAATGTGTTGAGGCGCCTTTTTGCAAGATTCGCATCTACGAAATAGCACAATTAACGATAAATGTAGAACTCTACAACGTTATAGTTCTATGGAAAATGTAAAGATTTGCACAAAAACATAATCTTTTGCGCGAGATATTGCTGAACCTATCGCAACTATAGAATAAACCCGCTGTCAAGCGATAAGTTATGCAAACGATAACTTTTGAGCGCAAAACGATCAAAGCGATACAATGTCCGCTGTCATTCGAGGACGTTAAACGCAAAAGCTTGAAATTGTGCGAAAATAACAAATATTTTCCACATCTTGTGCGTTAAAACTTCGCCACCAACAAAACGGGCATCTTGCGTTCCAAAGCATTCCCGTCCCAGCCCGTTCACATCGCAAACAGCACACTGCAACAGCTGCGAAAACGATAGTCTAGCGCAAACGATCAAATTTGAAAGCTTCCACACACAAAAAAAAAACAAAACTCTACTCCGCGAAGGAATTTAGCGCATTTTTTTGTCCTGTGTTTACCCCGTTCAACAGCAAAGAAGCGTTCTTTCCAGGGCTGTGGCACGAAAATTGTGCCACGAACTAACGATTTACGGTTGTGAGGACAGGTTCGGGGGTTGCTGCGTCGCGGAAACGAACCGTAAAAATGCCAAGGGGTATCATTACGCTCCAGCTGGGCCAGTGCGGTAACCAGAGTAAGTGTTTGTTTGCGGCGCCCGCCCCGGCGCAGTAGTGCACCGGGAACTAAAACGCTGTTCTTGGGCGTATTTTACACACAGTTGGGTTCGAGTTTTGGAAGCGCCTGTGCTTCGAGCATGGCATCTCGCCGTCGGGCATGCTGCGGGAGTTCGCGAACGATAGCATCGACCGGAAGGATGTGTTTTTCTACCAGGCAGACGACGACCACTACATTCCGCGGGCGGTCCTGCTCGATCTGGAACCGCGCGTGATCCACTCGATCATGTCGTCACCGTACGCGAAGGTATTGAGCTACTTAGCGACTTAGCTCTTTCCCGTGGATCCAGTAAACTTTTCTCTTCCTTCTTTTTCCGTCCGGGTAGTTGTACAATCCGGAAAATGTGTACCTTTCGAAGGATGGCGGCGGTGCCGGTAACAACTGGGCGTCCGGGTTCAGCCAGGGTGAGAAGCTGCACGAGGAAGTTTTCGACATAATCGACCGGGAGGCGGATGGGAGCGACAGTTTGGAGGGTTTTGTGTTGTGCCACTCGATTGCCGGCGGCACCGGCTCCGGCATGGGCTCGTACATCATGGAACGCTTGTCCGATCACTTCCCGAAGAAGCTTATCCAGACGTACAGCGTGTTCCCGAACCAGGACGAAATCAGTGACGTGGTGGTGCAGCCGTACAACAGTCTGCTGACGCTGCGCCGGCTCACCAGCTGTGCGGACTGTGTCGTTGTTCTGGACAACACGGCACTGAATCGCATCGCCACCGATTGGTTGCACCTGGAGAATCCCAGCTTCGCGCAGATCAACACACTCGTCTCGACCATCATGTCCGTCAGTACGACTACGCTACGCTATCCATCCTACATGAACAACAACCTGATCGAGCTGATCGCTCCGCTGATACCGACATCGCAACTGCACTTCCTCATGACCGGGTACACGCCTCTTACGACCGAGTCCGACACGCAGTCGGTCCAGAAGACGACCGTGCTGGACGTGATGCGACGCTTGCTGCAGCCGAAGAACATGATGGTGTCCACTGGGCCGGACAAAACCAACCACCACCGGTACATCTCGATACTGAACATCATCCAGGGCGAGGTGAACCCGTCCCAGGTGCACCAGTCGATCCAGCGCATCCGGGAGCGGAAGCTGGCGCAGTTCATCCCGTGGGGCCCGGCCAGCATCCAGGTGGCGCTGTCCCGCAGCAGCCCGTACGTGCAGAGCAGCCACCGGGTGACGGGGCTGATGCTGGCCAACCACACCAGCATCTGTTCGCTGTTCGAGCGGGCGCTCGGGCAGTACGACAAGCTGCGCAAGCGGGGCGCCTTCCTGGACCAGTTCAAGAAGGAGGACAAGTTTAAGGACGACCTGAGCGAGATGGATGAGGCGCGGGAGGTGGTGGACTCGCTCGTGCAGGAGTACGAAGCCGCCACCAAGGAGAACTATCTCAGCTGGCACGCGAACCGTGCGCTCGGTGGGGTCAGGGTGCCATAAACCACCCGGTGCGACCTTTGCGCTTCCTGTTAATGTAATAGCTAGGTGGGCGGAGCAGCGTTTTTAAATTATTCCTCGATACTTTATGGACATTCTCGGTTGCGAATGTGGGTGTGTGCTGTGCTGTTGTTTGAAAGATGCGCAGAAGTATTATTTGAGAAGGAGAAGACGTTAAGAAACATCAAAACATACACCCACACACCTATATGCGCGAGATGTTGCTCTCTAAAGCAAAGAAGAATCCTCAGCTAGGCAAAGATGTTACGTTCGGTTAGGAGCAGGAGAGAGGACAGGATAGGTTTGTTAAGTAACATATTTAAGTATTTGTGCCAATAAAACTCACCATTGGTATCTTGCTGTAATAAATCTTCAAATATATGTGTTTCGCGACGAATTTCGCTCCGCAATTCAGAGCTTCCTCCCGGCATGCTAGTCGTAATCCGTCGTCGCCTGCTATGATCGCGTTTTGAAACATCCGTTGGCAGGCTCCTAGTGCATGAACGAAGAATTTGAACGTGTAGATTCGACGCATGAGAACTATGGCCCATGGAAGTAGATAAAACGCTCACCATACTCAGTTTGTAAATATTTTATATACATAGATATTTCATTTATTCTACTCATTTTGTTTGTTCGGGGTTTCATCTATACCACCCCCTCCCCAACATAATTCGCTCTTTGTTCCATAGTTTCATGTACTAAAAATAAAATTTGGTTAACAACTTTCATCCATCCTGCTGCCGCGTACCACAGCGTGCACCAATCAGTGTTTGCACATTAGCCTAATCGATCAGAGGGAGTCGGAAAGGGTCGAAATCAACGGGAGAAATAGTGATAACCTTTCGCGCCATTCTCTTTAAGGAAACCCATTTACGATATCACACGTGAGGGGGAGGGGGGAGGGACATGAGCTTGCGCCGGGAGGAATTTTGCAACAGTCACATATAAACGGCGCCACGGGGCTTTGTTCACAACAAAACACGTGTGCATAAACCTAACTAACGCACGGTGAAATACTCGCTTGGAAAAGCACAATTTTTCTAGGCAATTATAATAATATCGGCCACTAGAGGATTAACCTGCTGCCCCGCTGGGATCGGCGCACAATTCGATATGTATTTCGCAGGAGATAACGCATACTTAATAGAACAAAACAGAACGATTTAATGGAATGTAGATTAACAGGGAACGAAGCGCAGCAGAAAGCAACTGTGAATACTTGAAGAACATAACTTACAATACGGTTAGCAAAATAATATTAAAAGAAAAATAAAAAACAAAGCATTGCTCGTAAACGTCCAGCGAAAAGCGTCTAGGAAAGGGATATGGAACGAAATACATGTCATAGCGAAGCCGAAAACATCTTTAAATGACTAGATAACAATAGCAGCAGTAGCAGCAGCAGCTAACAATAACACGGTCGTTTCCATTTTCCACGTCCATCATTGAGATTTATAATCCTCGGCGGGCCTGCTCCGGGCCTGCCAGTGTGCGCCCGTGTGTTCATCAATCCGCCAGCAGATCGGCCAGCGGATCATCGACCGTGTGTGTGGTGGTCGTTGGAGGTTTCACTATTGCCATCGGTGCCGCTCTACTGGCCGGTTTCGTCGCACGTTCCATTTGCTGGGGATGGTTGTTTACTTTGGCGATCGTTTCTGCAAAGGAATGCAAAGAGAGAAAGCAGATAAATAAAGGAACATTAAACGGTTAGCAACGGTTTGGATCCTTTGACCAGTGTTATAAAAATCCGCTCCCATCTTGGATTCTATCCAACCGATCCGGATCCGAGTTGGGATCGATTCTCCGAATGGTCGCCTGGGTTGGTTACCGAAATGTCCCAGAGGGAGCTTCAAGACAAACGTATCCATCCGGATCTAAGCGATCTCCGATTTGAGATCAAATGCGGAACCTTCAACGAATACTGATACCGATAGTTGTACTTACTGCTCTTGGTACCACCAAACAGATCGTCATCATCGTCACCGTCGTCATCCTCATCGCCGAACAGACTCTTCCGCTCCATCGCTGCCCTCGGTGGTTGCAACGATCCGGTCCCGGTCCCATCTACACCCTTCGCTTTGAGCTGTCCCGCAATGGACGATTTCTTCGCACCGAAAAGATCATCATCCCGCCCGTCCGCCACATCGCCGTCGTCGTCATCAGAACCAAAAATGCTCGCAGCAACCGCTTTCACCGACGAGGCGATCAGGGGTTTCTTGACGATCGGAAGTTTGCTGAAGAAATCATCCTCCGCTCCGTCATCGTTGCTATCGCTGTCTCCGAAGAGAGATTTGCCAGCTGTTGGTAGTGGTAGTTGCGGTCGTGTATTGGTGGATTCCATTTTCGTCTTTGCGGTAGGTGCTCGCACCGGTGGAGTAGCGCTCTCGGTGCCATCCGGAAGAACCAACCGCTTCGTAGGATTCCGCACACTAGCGCTCAACCGGTCGACTAAGGGTGCCGTCGTTACACGCTCCTCCAGCTTCGGTGTGGAAGTGGCGTGATTCTGAGGTGGAAAGCTTGCCTCAATGTGTTCGGTGATTCGTTGCTCCGACCCAACAACGATACGATCGTCGGCAGCGCTTTCGTTCGGGAGTTCTAGCGAAGTGGAAGAAGTGGCCCCGGTGCGAAGACTGTGCCGGGAGGGAGGTTTTCGTTTGGTTGGAATTCTAGCGCGGCCCTTGTTCAAGCTGGTAAGCTTCTCCCCGTTGGAAGCGTCGGCCGGTTTTGAGGCAGTTGTAGCTTCCAGCACGCTTGAAACTTTCTCCGGTGAAACAGCCACCTCCGGTGGGGAGACAGGAACAGCAGCGGGTCGTTTCGCACCGGGCAACAGGGCCGCTACGTTGATGGCAATCTTCGTGTTCAGCTTGTTCACTTTCGGGCGTGTAGGTTTATTGCCAGCTTCCGTTCGACCATCGTTCAGTATGGGAGGTAGCGATGAGGGCGCCACCGAGCCACTCCCATTGAAGCCAGCACCCATGTTATCCGCCTCATCCGGTGGGGGTTCGTCGTCGAAGAGATAGCGTGATCGCGTACTCGAACCGGTCGGTATAAAGTGCAACGATTGTGTTTCCGCTGCATAGGAAGAGGACGACGGGGAGTCGTTGGATGGATCCTCGATCGAAGGCATCGCTGAATCGACGGGCTCGGCCGCTTTCTGCTGCGGTGGATCATCGTCCGGTTCACCCCCATCGTCGGGAGGCGGCACATCATCGAACAGACCGATCGGGGTGAAGTTTAAGGCACTTTTTGGTTCAGACTTCACGGCCGCCGTTGGTGTGTTGTTCGTGTGCAGATAATAATCGATGTCGTTTGCTATCATGCCCGGGAGTGTTTTCTCTTCCGAGGAAGACGTTTCAACGTCCGGTTCAATAGAAGCATTCTCCAGCTGGCCATTGCCGACAACTGGTTCATCGCTTGGAATCTCGTCAGAAGGAGTCGGTGGCGATATCTCAACCACCTCGTCTTCTTTTACGCTACTCACTCCAAACGGATCCGTTTCGGTCTCATTCTCGGATGAAGAATAATCGAAAATGGATGTTTTAACAGCGGCGGAAGACACTTTTGAAGCCTCCTTCGAACTTGTTTCATCCACCTCTGCCTGATTCACCGATATTTGAGCAGCGTTTGGTTCCACACACACACTGTTATCCTCTTGGGCAGGAGGATCGTTTTCTTTTCTCGCATCCTTTTCACCCGGTTCGCGTGCTTCTTGTTCGTCCACCGCCAGTTCCACACCACTAATATCCGATTGGTTCGTTGCTTTGTTCGTCACTTGCACGCTTTTCGACCCGTTTGCAAAAATAGAATCATCCTCCTCACTCTCCGAGTCGCTGTTGAAGATGGATTTCTTCTGTATCAAGCTTCTGATGCTGCTCGGTGGCGCGAGGTCCAACGTTGCCGTTTCCTTAGCAACCTCAGCCGAGCGTTGCTGCGTTTTCACACTCGTCACTTCAACACGTCGATTGGGCACGGGTTGTACAATTCCATTTCTGCCCAACCCCCCAAACAATGCATCCTCATCGTCGGACGGTGGTTCATCATCAAACAGGGACACTTTCGGTGCTACCTTCTTGTCCAACGCCTGCGGAACCGATCTCGTTGACGATCCACCACCAAAGAGATCGTTCTCATCCTCATCATTCGCAGCGTTCGTCGTCTCTCCGTCATCGAAGTCTTCATCGAAAAGTGATTTACTCTTCGCCGGAGGTGGTTTGCTTTTCAACGCGTCCAGTTTGCTTCGCAGAATGGAGGACGATTTGCCGAACAGAGCCGCCTCATCGTCGTCGCCATCTTCCGCGTCGGAACTGTCGCTAAATATCGATTTGTTCGCTTTGGGTAGTGCTGTTACTGCTGCTGTCGCCGGTCCTGGTGCTTTTGGTAGGGGAACTTTCAACACTTCCTCCTTCTTTTCCTCCTCCTGCTCGGAGTCCGATTCGTCGAAGATGGATTTCTTCACCAATCGTTCCGGTGGTTTCGCAAGCACCACGGGACTGACGTACGGTGATTTCTGCTGCACCGGCAGTTTGGTTTCGTTGCTGCCCACCACAATCCCGTCGTAAACGTCCTCGTCGTCCTCCGCGAACAGATTGACGGTCTTCTTTTCCGGCCGCAGCTGTTGCCGCCGCTCCTCGGGCTGCGGTTGTCGTGTCTGCGCGACGCCCGGATTCGCCGCCTTAAACAGCTGCTCGAACTCGTCCTCCGGTGGTTCGTCATCGAACAGGTTCGTCGCAGTGGTTGGTCGTTTGACAAAGGGCGCCGCTATCGGATTTCCATTCGGTTCGATGTTTTTCACCGTCTGCTTGCGGAAGTTGTTGTTCAGCTCGTCCACCAGCTTCGTCATCGTTCGGGGATTCGGAAGGGCCTGTCCGGGAGGTTTCCGCGCCGGCAACACTTCACTCGCGGGCACATTGTTATTGCGCACGTTCTCCTCCAGCTCGTCTTCACTCTCGATGAAGAGATTGATCGTTCGCTTCGGTTCCGGCACACCCGGCAGAGGTTCCGGAGGTTCGTCGTCGAACAAATTCACCACCTTACGCTCCGCTGGTTGCCGGTTGTTTCCTTTGAAGAACGTTCCCGGTGGTCCCGTTTGACGTGGTTGAGGTGTTGGTGTCGGCGCCGGTGCCGGTGCCGGTTCGTCTTCCTCTTCCGGCGAGTCATCGAACAGTCCTCGGCGCCTTCCAGTGTCTTCCGGTTCTTTGGGTGGTTCCTCCGGAAAGAGGGCCGGTGGTTTTAGTCGCGCAGCGACAACCTCCGCCGGAGCAGTCAGCGTGCGGGCAGCGACCGGTTGAGCCCGGGCCGGCACCTTCGACGAGCTTGCGTACGAATACACGGACGAACCGTCGTCTCCGGTGATGCTGGGATCGATGGATGGTGCCCGCTTACGAGCTTCCGCACCCCAGATCGAGCTTTCCGACTCGGACGGAGTGTGATTTTTGCTGTTCGGCTGCGACGGGAACATTCCACCGTCGTCCGTTTCGCTCGGCGATTCCGAGTACTCTTCCTTGCGCTCGGAAATCGACTCGTCGTCCGAGTCGATTAGCCCCACGTGCCACTTGTTCTGCCACTCCTTCGTGCCAATCACGTGCGGCAGGGGCCGCTCAATGAAGGAATACTTCGGAATGGCGCGCATCACGGTGGCGGCGGCGTTTAGGTCCGTGGCGTGCGGTTCGCCTTCATCGCCGCTCGAGTCACTCGAGTCATCCAGCTGGAGTGTGACTTTCTCGTACGATTTGTACATGCCCTCAATTGAACGTTCCACCACCAGCTGCATCGGATCGTCCAGCGTCCGTTCATGCTCACCGGTGGCGTTCGGGTCCGGAGGCTTTCCATGATCATCGCCTGCCTGCTGCCGGCGTCGCCGCAACCCGTAGAAGCTTTCATCGTCCTCTTCGACGCGATTCTCGACGAACTTTACCTGCTCCACGGCAGTGAACTGGTTGGTGGCGTTCGCCAGCTTCACCTCCGTCTGGTTCACCTGCAGCATCAAGCTGTTCAGATTGTCCCGCGTCGTGTTGCATTTGTTTTCGAGGTTCTAGAACAAAGTGTGGAAAGTTTAGCCCGACGATCGACGAACACTGCTCGTGGCCTACCTACCTTTGCGATCGAGATCATGCGCTGCAACAGAAGGCCGTCCGACTCGAGCGACCAGCTTGGTATACGCTGACGAAGTTCCTCCGGCGTGAGTGCCTGCAATGGCAATGAGAAAGATTACCGCGGGTCCACCAGAAGCCGATCAAAGCCGGACAGAGCAATTGAAATGCAGTTTTTCTCTCCCACTGCACGGCCACTAAAACGAGCAGCTAACGAAAAACTTTCCAGCGAGGCAAATTTCGCCGAAAATCGATCGTAAATCACAGTCGTCCGATGTTGGCCGGCGTGAAAAAGAAAACATTTCATAAAATTTCCTCCACGCTCCAGGGAGCAAATGGATTAGCCCGGTGGAGGGCGGCGAATAACACGTCAAAATAGCACCGAGTACCGAGTGAGCTGCCGGGCGATGGTGCTGTATTGTCGTTTCTAAATGATAATGATTGAATTGAATTAACACGGAAGAGGGCCACGGCAGCGGGGTAACAACATATCAGTGGGTGAGTGGCACACAGAGAGACAACACAGGTCCGTGATTCGGTGCACACGCTATGATTCACATCTTGATACTGTTGCAACACTCCGCACAGGTTCTTATCACAATCCCGAAATAGTGCCGCCGTACGGAGAGAAAACAAGTGCCCACCTCCTGCCACCCGTGGCCCTTCGAAAGGGCTTGTTTTCGTACCATTTCGCGTGCTCCTTGCCGTGGCAGCTTCCGCCGCTCCCGAACAATGCTTCGATGATGGTCGTTGTGTCGATTCTGGCAGCTGCTCGCGGCTGGAGGAATCTACCCCACCAGACACAATCACTCGCGGAGAGCAGTTCTTTCCGGAATTTCCCTATCATAAAACCATTGCGGGTGCTGCAGTTGAAAGGTTGCCCGTACGATAATTTCGTTTCTTCTTTTTCCTGGCGTCGTTCTGCGCTTTGTGCTCGGTGTTCTTCGTTCTTAGCTGCAGCCAACCCTTGCGTTCGATTGATTAGACGATAGCAGGCACCACACGTTCAATGCACTGTTTTGAGGAAGATAAGGAACAACACTTCTAGCGTATCGCGATATCTCCCAAACTTTTCGTGGGTCGACGAAATACAATGTTTTACTGCTCTATTTTGTATTTCGTTTGCGTATTGCCACTTTGTTATTGTCCGAGCTGTCAGACGCGGTGTAGTGGTGTGCGTGAACGTGTCTATAGCAGCCAGTTGGGAGGCTGCATCGTTCAAATAATCTCGGAAAATGATTTGAAATTTCAAATTTGCAAATTAATACGAATCATTGGTGCTACAATCTAGATAATACGTATAAGAATGTGGCAGTATCATGAGAAAAATATTCTCCACCTCTTTGTAGATTATATTCGTTCGGCCACCAGCAATATCAAGAGTGCCATAAAAAAGAAGCCGTTGCCATAAAAAACGTGTTCAGGGGAAACCTATTCGAAAATTTCTCTCCATTTTTTTTTCAAAAAATCTTGCGCATGCCCCGTGCCATTCCAAGCCACTGTTGTCAGTGAATTCGATCGATTCCAACAAGTTCCTTCAGTTATCGTACCGTTATCCACGCCACGAATCGTCTCCAGTGAACGTCCGTTCTAGCGGCGGAAAATATACCACTCCCAACATGTTGCAGGACTGCGACTATGATTACTTCTACGAGGAGGACAAAATGTAAGCTTTCCGACCAGGCAACACCGGCAGGATTCGGCGACAAACAGAACGATTGTATCCTCTCCTTGCTATACTTACGTGCTATTTATGTTCCGACCGAATGTGTTTTGTTTCCAATGTTGATGTTTCCCACTTTCGGACTGTTAGTGTTTTCATATTTCGTCGGTTCCAACGGAAGCTGAATTCATGCTGTACCGCAAGAATTCTTTCTGCTTAGGGCACTCTAGAAACATATGTTCCACTTGTTTGCATACCGCGGCGCGCCGGATCCGTTGTAACCGAGCCACATTTCACGCATGCTCTGCCCCTCTATCTCTGTCGTTTGTTCGTTGTGTCGTGTTGTTGTTGTGTGCATTCCATTTGCGTGTTTTATTCATCTTCTTCTTCGTTGGTGTAAGTGTGCTTCATTGATTTCAAGTCGGTTTCACTTGTCGTCGTATTTCCCGTAACGCTCCGTAAGCGCTGATGCGGACGACGGCTTCCAAAAGTTAGTGCCTGTATCGACCGCCCCGTTCTGTGTGCTGTAAAGTGGGTACAATGGCGAAGGACTCGTGCAAGGATGATGGGGCATGGTGTGAAGAAACGACGTCACTGTTGATGTTTGAACAGGATGAGGACAAGTGAGTAGCGATGGCGTGCTCCCTGCAAGAAGGCGTAGAGGAGTGTCCCTTTGCCGTAGAAACACACCTTGTTGCGTTGGATGCTAATACGCGTATTTGGTTGGCTTCCCATCTTTTCTGCACTTGGACATGGCGCCCGTGGCAGTACCGTCAGCAATCCAATCCGTCCAACGAAGACTGTCGGGGTCGAGGAGGAAGCGAGCAGAGAGGACGCACCGACTCTCATTTCCATCGGTTCCGAAACCGGAATTGGACCGTTGCCCCTGCGTAAGGAACGCCGGCAGGATACGAAGGAAAATGTCAACGACGGCGAAGAAGATGCGAAATCGGAGAAGGATTCCGGGGTCAAGCGCCTGGAAGAGATTGCGTTCGTGTCGAACGACGATCTGCCGGATCCGGTACTGTATGCGGACGGTTGCGTCGACGATAACAAGATCATAATGCTCTGCCAGCGCCAGGAGATGGAGCGCCTGTAAGTGTGTGTGTCGTAATGGCTTGTGGCTGTGTTTTTGTGTGTGTGTGTCCGTGTGTCCCTGTGTGTGCGTGTACGCTTGGGGAAGAAACATCAGTGCGGTGGGACATCATTGGGTGTAGCTTTACATTGGCCTACTAGGAGTTGGAGATGAACCTGCATGGCCTGCCATGATGAATGGAACAGCTTTTTGCGTGACCATCGCTTTACCATCACTCCAATAATGTCTGGTAGCATTGCTTCTTAGCTAGCTTAACGTTTTAGTTTGCTAATCTACTACCTAGACAACTATGGCCGGAGCTCTGTAGGAGTGGATTTGATAGGAGTTAATATTCAATAACACGTATGCTTTATTGCCATTAACACAGGGGGATGACGGTCAGCTCCGGGACGGTGCTCGTCAAAAAAGACACCAGCAACCTGATCGGAATCAGCATTGGAGGAGGTGCACCACTCTGCCCCTGCCTTTATATTGTTCAGGTTTGATGTCCACAGCTCATAGCACTGTTATGTCCGGATGTCGTGATAACTTTCTAACTCAAACTTCCAGGTATTTGATGGAACGCCAGCAGCGCGCGAAGGAACGCTTCAGAGTGGCGACGAGTTGCTGGGAGTTAATGGCGTCTCGGTCAAGGGCAAGACAAAGGTCGAGGTGGCTAAAATGATACAGTCGGCCACGGAGGAGGTGATGATACACTACAATAAGCTGCATGCCGATCCGACCCAAGGAGAAACACTGGATATTGTGCTGAAGAAGATGAAGCATCGTCTGGTGGAGAGAATGTCCAGCAGCACGGCCGATACGCTCGGGCTTTCGCGGGCGATCCTATGCAATGACTCGCTGGTGAAGCGCTTGCAGGAACTGGAACGCACGGAGACCATGTACAAGGGTTTGGTGGATCACGCCCGAAGGTACCTCAAGGGTGCTTTATATAGAGATGGGACTTCCATTTTAATTCATTTCGATCTCTTCCCCAGGATGCTCAAGGCCCACTTCGACGTGCTGCAGACGTACCAGGCATTCGGGAACATCTTCGCCTCGATCAGTGTCCGCGAGCCGCAGCCACGCGCCTCCGAAGCGTTCCGCATCTTCGGCGAGCTGCACCGGAACATGGAAAAGGACGGCATCAAGATGATCAAAACGCTCAAACCGATCATGGCCGATATGGGCACCTACCTGCATAAGGCCATCCCGGACACGAAGCTGACGGTGAAGCGGTACGCGGACGCAAAGTTCAGCTACCTCTCCTACTGTCTCAAGATCAAGGAGATGGACGACGAAGAGCACGGGTACGCCGCGATCCAGGAGCCACTGTACCGCGTCGAGACGGGCAACTACGAGTACCGGCTGATCCTGCGCTGCCGCCAGGAGGCGCGTCTCAAGTTCGCCAAGCTGCGCAGCGACGTGCTGGAGAAGATCGAGCTGCTCGAGTGCAAGCACGCGCGCGACCTGGCCGGCCAGCTGCGCAAGTTCATCGAGGGCCTGGCGACGCTGGAGACGGAGACGGTCGAGCGGCTCGAGAGCATTCCGAACCTCTTCCCGATCGAGGTGGACCTGAAGGCGAGCGCGTTCCAGTACAAGTCGGCGATCAAGTTCCAGGCCGAGGAGTACACGGACGACGAGGTTCCGCAGGCGGAGGAAGCGATCGAGCAGGGGGCGGCCCCGAGATCCGACGCGTCCGTTGCGGGTGCGGACATCGACGCTGGTGACCAGCTGCTGGGAGCGTTCGAGGAGATCGATCTCAACAAAGGAACGGCGGCCGAACCGACGGAGAACGATTTGCTGAACGAGCTGGGATTGGCCGGGATTGATCTGTCCGTCGGTAGCAAACCGATCAGTCATAACCTGATGGATGATCTGCTCGTGCCGGAGCTGTTCAAGTAGGATCCAGCAACGTTTTGGGTTTGGGGACAAGGGCCTAGGATTAAGATTGATGAATAAATCTATAGTAACACAACGTTTCGAATGTCTTCAGTTCGCAACCTCAAGCCGGCTCAAGTTCGTTTCGTACCATTTTAGTTTACTAACACTATCGTACAATAAATAACATTCTTTAACCAACGGAGTACTCCGTAGACTACTCGGACGGAGTACTTTAAAGGAAGCGCTTGATTCCTATCTCCTAAACGTGAGGTAACTCAGTCGAAGTGTTTTTCGTTCAAAATTAGTCGACGGCCTACCAGTAGTTTCGTATTGTTCGTTATCACCCTACCGTCTGAGTATTTGCAATTATACAGCTACATCTTGGGCTACTATTGCTGGGTCCCGCTTATTTGACTGAATAACAGTTTACTATCCAATACCCGCTTTGGATCCCATCCCATCCTTAGTTTACTATAAAGCAACATCGCGGTACTTGCGAAAATCGTCCGACTCGTTGCCGAGCGACTGCCGGCTGTCGGTGCCGGGCCCGTTCAGGTAGAGATTGTTGCCGTATCCGTAGCTCGTCAGCTGCGAGTGGGTCTTGCCGTAGCTGGCGGGTCCACCGGGATGCCCGGCAAAGTAGCCACCGGGCGGCGGGATGGGACTGCCCGCACCGCCGTAGTTGCCGTGATGCTGCAGCTGGTACAGATGGTACGGGTTCATCAGGTGGTAGTGGTAGTACGCGGGCGGATACGGGCTGTACGCCGGGTTGTAGGCGAGCACGTTCCACGGGTTCATCGCGTAGTTCTTGAGCAGATTGTGCCCGTACCGGTGGTACGGGAGGTCGTGCTTCTTGACCGGCAGTGGCGACTCGGAGAACGTGATGTTGCCGAGGTTCTCGAGCGACACACAGTTCCGGCCGAGTATCTTGCTGTTCTTGGTCGACTCGATCGTGTAGTAGATGGGATCGCCGTTCCCCGCCGCTACCGATCCATCGCCGCCCAACGTCGCCACCGTGCCCGGGTGGTGATGGTGGTCGATCGAAGCGTTCGTGTCCTTCTCGCGGTGCGTCTGCCGCAGTGTCCCGTTCTCCGGCACGTCGTGCAGTTTGTTGTGGATCTGGTTCTTCAGGTTGTTCTGCAGCACACTGTCCGGCTCGTCCGCGCCGGCCGCATCTTTGGCTTTCTTCTCGCTGATCGTGGCGTGCGTCGTGAGAAACTTCGGTGGGAAGATGAAGCGCAGATCGAGCAGCGACTGGGTCTTCTTGCACTCGTTCACGAGCGGTGGCGGCCCGGTCGGCATCGCCGGCGACAGGCCGAAGATGCTGGCGTTGAACTCGCTCTGCGAGCCGTACAGATTGTTGTACGCCGTGTACTGCTGCACGATGTCCAGTGAGGTGTTCTCGTGCGGCACGTACCCGGGGTTATCGAAGCCGGTCGAGGGTCGTCGGCTCGGTCCGGTCGGAGCGGTGCCTTGCGCGCTGCGTTTGCTTGCCCGCAGCGAGTTGACGCCGTTGGTGGCGTTGAAGGGAGTCGTCGGTGTCGGTGTCGTCAGCTGGAGTCGTGAGGCGAGCGATTCGAGCTGGGATAGCACTTTCTTCTCCTGTCGCCATCTGGAAGGCCATGAGAGCCGAGAGACCCGAGAGATAGGATTAATGGGCGATCTACATTACACCGATCGTTCACTCAGATAAACGGCGATCGATGATTGACGTTTTAATTGATTGGAAAGATCAGAGAAGATTGACTTTCAAACTTCGTGTTGGATATGGTGTAATCGCTTAGCGTTCGGGGCGAAAAATAGATTCAGTATCAAACGAAATATGATATATGAACGTCATTTACGTCATATACTATCAAACTCAATGCATATTAAACATGTGCCTATTACAAACTTCCACCAAATGCAACGGACTGTGAAAACGCCGATAAGTTTTGCTTTTTGTGTGTCCATCTTCTCCCAGCCCAATCAATCTTAATGAACTCATTAAAAAACATTATGCTACCCCTTTGTTACTGTTTTTTAGCTACCAGGAGAGAGAAAGTATTAAAGGGCTCGCACCGATTTGCTATGCGCATTGATAACAACGCTCGCTAGATTTGTATATCCTTTGCTCACGTGAGAATGGAAAATTGTTGCTCGATTATCGGTGAAGTTACGATAATCGGAATGGTTTCATTCACTCCTTTTCGCTGCGTTTGCTACACGCATGCATTATAGCGGGCCCTTTTTTGAATTCCCTTTACTACCACCATCCAGCCCATTATCCAACGCCGAAGAATCGCGGCACTATCGTAAATGGCCGGCACTTAAACTCACCTCAGCGCCGTCGGAATAACGCACAGCAGTGCCAGGCAGTTGACTATTAAACGTATTAAATATCCAATTAATTCCGTTAGCCCGTGCGCCGATTGTAGACCCTGTGAGAGCGAGAGAGGTAGGACGAAGAGAGAAATGGGAAAGTTACTCAAACAATGCGAAACACAGTGGACGGCCATCCCCGACTTACCCAATATTGTATGGTCATGTACATGACTAGTGCCAGTTCCGGTACCGACAGCACACCGATTATGATCGACCAGCTGAGCAGACCCCACGAGATGCCCTGCGAGAAGAACACCGAGAGAAACGAGACTGTCAGAATAACGTGCAACCGTGCCAAATGTTGATCGGCGCCCGGAAATGGGTAGATGAGATTCTGACACGGTACGCGGAGCGTTAGACTGTGAGATCACAATATCGTGCTTTTGGAGCTTAGATCAAGGCCAAAACTCGCACATGGATGTAGAATAATTTGGGAAGATACTTTTGAATTTGAAACGATGCTTACTGTGAGTATACTAATAGTTTTCAAGGAAAAAGACTACACCAATATGAATTCTAGAATACTTTCTGAAAATTACAACTGTCTCTGTTCCATTGACAGCTGCAGCAGCTCATAGTATACGACACCATTATGGTCCCACCACTTTCAGCTGATGATCAATCTAATGTAAGACGTTGGAAACTTATGTGTCGACCCAATATAGCAATTATTAGGAATGGATGCTCTAATTGGTTGGCTTACAATGCAACATATTTCAAACTTATCTCACTCGGCCCATAGTTGGCGATCGCGGCCGGCCACTCCTCAAACCATCACCGGCACAGGTGCTACTTACCGTCGACAGGCCATGGATCAAGATCGCTGACGAGATGAAGAGAATGAAGAACTGGGCGCACAGCAGGTAGGCCGGTATGGGCAGGTCACCGCGGGCCTCCAGTATCCAGGAGATTTCGCAAGAGAACGCCACCAGATAGGTAAGCTGTGAAGGACAAACACAAAACACGTGAAACACGGGAAAAGCATGGAAATATTCATACATCGGCAGAAATTGCGCACCGCCCGGGGGCAGGGAAATGATCGTTTCCGTTCCGAAGGGCAGCACGGTGGTTTCGAGCAAAGTTCGAAACTAAAAGGGAAACTGTCAAACGGAAAGCGAAAGGAACGGGGAGTTCGATGCATTGGGAGCTTTGTGAGCACGCCAACACACTGTGCAGTAGTAGTAGCAGACTTAAGCTATAAGCTTGACGTTATTAATACAACGGTGTGTGTATGTGTGTTGGCGGATACGATCGCTAGAGGGGCGTGGAGTAACACGCGTAATGTTGCAAACCCGGCCCGCCCAGACATCTACGCGCACTATCGGCTGCATTCGGCTGCTTTCGTGTGTAGCTGGTGCTGTTTTGTGCGAACGCGTGACCTCAAACGCAGGCGAACTTGAGCCGCTCGCTAAATTACTTTAGCTCGCGAATGGGTTTGAACTTGAGCCAAGTGCGTTTCGGTCGTACACAGTTTCCCTACCCGTAACAAACAACCCGCGGCGAAAAGCGAAAACTTGCTCTGCCCACCCCTTCGGGGAAACGGGGTGAAGGTGGGCCTTAGACTATTGAGGGTGTATACAGTCGGAAGCACGTTGGAAGTGTGTAAAATTTTCAAAAAAAAAAATATCTTTAAAGAGAGTTAGTTCTCTAATTGAATTTAAATATATCCTCCGTCATATTCATTCGTTGCCTTCCCTCTGGAGAGAGCACGCACATCATGGTTAGGAAAATTGTACGAAATTGCCCGGTGTCTATAATTTAAACCCACACTAATGATCTCAATCGTTTATGCGGCGGTAGTGTCCAAGCGGCGGCCAGACTTCGCCGTCCCGTCGGCTTGTCGGCTTAATTTCCATCAGGAAAACGATGATCAATTATGGCCGGGTGCGTACGTACGGGTTTGCTGCAGCGAATTCCCGTACCAGCCGCCAAAAGATGGAAATCGCGGGAAAAGTATGCAAAAAGCGTGCTAATTGGAAGCAATGAACGATCGTTTGCAGTAACGAGGCAACTCGGGTGGCTTTCCATCGAGAGATTTATATTTAAACCATTATTTTCATGGATGATAGTTAAAAACGACGCGATGACTGGAAACAGTTTAAGAAAGAATCGTTTTTAAGGAAGTAAGTAAGTAAGTAAGTAAGTAAATAAGTAAGTAAGTAAGTAAGTAAGTAAGTAAGTAAGTAAGTAAGTAAGTAAGTAAGTAAGTAAGTAAGTAAGTAAATAAGTAAGCAAGCAAGTAAGTAAGTAAGTAAGTAAGCAAGTAAGTAAGTAAGAAAGTAAGTAAGTAAGCAAGCAAGTAAGTAAGTAAGCAAGTAAGTAAGTAGGTAAGTAAGTAGGTAAGTAGGTAAGTAATTAAGTAAGTAAGTAAGTAGGTAAGTAAGTAAGTAAGTAAGTAAGTAGGTAAGTAAGTAAGTAAGTAAGTAAGTAAGTAAGTAAGTAAGTAAGTAAGTAGGTAATTAAGTAAGAAGAGAAGTTGCCTGCAAAACAAGTTTTGCCTGGCATACTAAAAAATGAGTTCTTCCGAAGATTTTTGCTCAAACGTTTTCCTACTTCAATTGTTTGTTTGTGTCTTAAGTTTCTTGATTAATTCATTGTCTTTTACGATTGAGTATTGCTTCAACCACAGTTTCTTTATTAGAAGATGTTTCTTTTCCAACTATTTCCTTTCTTTCCCGAAGTTACTTGTTTGAAAGTGTTTCTTCTCCGATTGTGTGGCGCGAAAATGTGTTCCTGGGGGCACAACACGTGAAAAGTGTAAGAAAATGGCACCAACGGGGTGCCGAAAACCGCTGACCGCAATAGTGGCCAACTGGAACGTCCACCCCGAGAGTCCACCCCTAGGTCCCACCGGTCCGGGAAACGAGCGTGGAAAACGCGGCATGGATTTTCATGCCCACGAGGCCCACGAGACTTCCCGCCAGGTTCAGGGATGTGAAGACGGTTCCCCCGCGGTGCGCTGTGGCACTGGACCTTGGCCGGCCTATTAAGGTCAGGTAGTGGTAGTGGCCCATCATCGCTACCGACAATTAGGCAGAGCCGGGCAGCGGGCGCACGCAGCAGGCTGACATCGTAAACTCAACCGCGCCAGCTCGCGCAATGTTGCGTATATTTACGCGAAGAGGAGAACAACACCGAACTACAACAACAAAAAAACTCCTCTTGGCAGGCCACATGCGTGCGGTGTGTTCAACCGATGCGGGTCTTAGTTTTCGGAGCCGGCGCGGAGGCGAGCATTTCGGTCAGAAGTGAAATTTTTGATGGAGCTTTTTACATCAGCGACCGCGGCGCCGGTGAATCTTGCTTGTCCGTGCTTTGACACGATTTCCCGCTGGTATTTTTTGTTGCATTTTACAGAGAGCAAATGAACAAACTAACCTCAAACATGTTACACGCTGAGCTGGAGAGAGTGAAATTATACCGACAGGAATAACTCGCGTGGTAAAGTAAATGCTCAAGATCATTTCTAATGCAAGAGGGTCGCGTGAGAAACGCCCGCTCACATTCTTTTCCTTCAGAACAATGATCCATTAAGCTAACACGCATAAGCGATGTTCTGAACCGACAATAAAACATAGAACCTCCGGTTTGGAACCAGCGGATCCCGGCAATGCCCCGATCCCAGAAGAAATTGCGTCCGCGGGAGCTTTCCCGGCGAAGGCACACGCAAAACCCGTGCGAAGGTGTCGAGTGGGTGGCGCGCGCGCGCCCGCTTTGTTTAGGCGATGCCGTGCGGTCAGTGAACCGAGCTCGGTGGCCGGCGAGCTTCAAGCGCGCGTACGATGACGACTTAATTGGACGCACCGTACAAAGTCACCGAAAGAGACGGAGCGATGGGTTCGTGAGTCTCGTCATCGGCATCTTTGAGCCATTAGCTCACGATGGTTTCACGGTTCAAAGACGCTGGCCAACGCGCGAGGGTGGAGGAGGATTGCGTGCTTTATCGGTGCGGGGACCCGTTTAATAGTGAGTGATTCGATAAGATAACATTAAGGGGGATGAGATGGAAGCAAATGAGCAGGACGCGTTGGAGAGCGTTGAGCGATTCGAATTTTACGAGTAAAATCACATTTTAAATCAATACAAGCGTCAAAACTTCTTCTGTACCAATCAAACCGAAGCTTCCAATCAAGTGTCTTAACACTTGAAGTTTCTTATTTGACTTACTTTAAATATATTTTGTTCTAAACTACACCTCAATCAGCTGCAGGATCTGTCATACTCTGTTACTGTGTTTTTTGTTACTTTATATTTCATATGCCATTTTACTCTTGATAACTTATTTACTTTGATAGTATCCTCTTCTGGTGGAGGTGTGAATAACCATTACAATTTTGCACCTATAGTTTGGAGGAATGTTCCTGTTTTTGTCAGGTCTTATACCAAATTTCGACAACGCGTTTAAGGTTTTGTCTATCTATGTTAATAAAGTCATTATTTGAAATATTTTCTAAAGTATACTAGTGTTGGAAATGGTACTAAACTTTTGACGTACGTGTGTACTATCTTTTATTGTATTGTAGCCAACCTGTACTAACGCTTTCTTGCTTATATCCATGTAAATATACTTTTAGACATCAAATACTGTTCAAAGTCCTTCTAGTGATGAGGAAACCTTCAGAACAGAACTAGAAAAGGTCAGAACTATAAAAGGTAAGATCAGAAAAAAACCGGTAAAATTAAACAACCCAAAACTTACCAGCGATAGACATGCTGACACGCAACAGTAGATGAAAATGTTTCGTTTGGAAAAGTATCCCATAGCGGCAGTCGATCTCCGTCGATCGGGTTTCGGGTCACTTTTGCGGAAGGAATCGCTCGCGTCACTATGACATTTAAACTGGACACTTGAGCTTCCCTGGACACTAGAGCACTACAATATCCACTACTTCGTTGAAGCGGGGGTTCACACGTTTCACAGAACCTGTTCACAACGATCGGCCCGACCCGATCAGCGCCCGTCGATCGCGCACCATTTCGCCATTGCGTTTGATGTTTGCACCAGTCCGTTCGGAGTCCACCAATTTACGACCTGCGAAAACAGACGGACAGACAGATGGAGGAGTTAGACGAAATCGAAATTAAACTGAAAATGTGTGGGCTAATGGGAGCGGTGCAGAAATCGAAACGTGTCTGATGCGTAGAATAGAAGGAAATCACAAATTAGCTAAGATGGAAAAGCAAAGCAAAACACAAAAAATAAAACAAATTAAATATTACAACAACAACAAAAAAACAAAGGAGAACCCAGACGTTGTGGAGAACGATTTTATAGTCTTTTTGTTTAATCGCTTTTGTTCGCAACTTCTCCCCTCCACCACCCCAATCGATCAAGAAGTCAGTTCCTATTAAGAACTGACCGTATCCGTGTGCCAGCCAGCATCCAAACCGGGCTCAAACTCGTTTGTCCAAAACCTGAACGGCGCGACCCAAAGCGGTTGATAACACCGGCCAGCAGCGGTTTCCGGTTTTTGCTCGACGCGGATTTCGTTCGGGCGAAGCCGACTCGCGAAATCGAAAGTCACCGGCGTTGTGTAACGAGCCGCCGAGTCGCACGCTTTGTTGTACGATTTACTGCGACGATGACCATCATCCCCATCGGGGGACAAATTTGATCGGGGCCAATGAAAATGCCATCCACCCGATCGCTTTACAATATACACAACTGACGAAGCTTATGCAAATTTACAGAGCTATCAACTATTTTATCATCGTAGCAGCCATTGGAGTCTTTTGTGGTGTCTGTTTGTGTGTGAAGAGCGCCTGGCGCAGCGCTAATTATCACAATAAATTATGCGTTATTTAACGCTCTTCTTGGTCGGGAAAGCAGCGCGAGTTTCCTTTTAACGATTGTGCGTTGTTCTATTAGTGCATCGGCGTCGGTATTGTTATGCAAACTGGCAGACCTTTCCCCGACAGATCCCGGGTGCGCGATTGAACGAAAGTGAGAGTGTGTGCATTCAACTTTAATCGAAGGAGGCCATTTTTTTCGCTCCCGGCCGTACAATTTCTTCCAGTGCATAATTTTCCAGGTTGACAAAAAAACGCGCAGACGCAAGTTCAACGCCCTTTCCCAGCAGGCGATGAATTAATTACGATTTTGTTCCTTCTCCCCGGTGGTGTTATTAGCTTTTTCCCGCCCGTCATCGTCTTCAGCTTATCGCTCGCTCGGCAAGTTATCGGCATCCATCAGCGCGAGATGCATCTACTAATGGCTTTCCCCTAGCGCCCGCCGGTGGAAAACAAAGCCTAATCTGGTGGCGTGGCGCACTTGGGCGCTCGATCTGGCTCGATCCCCCGAACGCCCGGTTCCCGAACCGAAACAAAGCCATAACGCATCGAAAGGCGAACGCCGGCCGGGGTTGCGTAAAGCACAAATCACGCTCGAGGTGAGAAACAATTAAAACGTTACGCCGACCCGGCCCCGGCGACGAACCCGGGATGCGAATAACCACTTTCTTCGGACATTCTTCTCGATCGATTCGAGCGGGAGAGAGAAAACAATCGTCTCTAAAGACACGCGAATTGTGAGGGAAAATTATCCCCAGTGAGAGAGGAATATTATTTATTGCTGGGAACGGACGGTCGCTTCGGGAGCGCTCTATTTACTATATTTTTTCGCATTACAACAGCGAGCAACAAGAAAAAATCGAGAAAAGAAAAAGCAACACGGAATAGAAAACAAAAGCCCACGTGTGCCAGATGCATCTCCGCCTGCTCCCACACGTGTGCTGTAACGATCGGGCGTGTTTGTTGTTTGTTTTCTGCTCGGCCATTTTCCAGCGACGATCGGCCCTCTGCACAATGTGTGTTGTTTGTGCCAAACAGAAACCCGCCCGTGTAAGCGTAATGACGGGAAACTCGCTGCTTCGGCGTTGCTCCTGGCGGTATCATTATGGCGCGCACAGTTGTACCGCAGAAACGGACGAAAACAATGCGCTGCAGCTGCACTTTCCAAAACGCATCTGGGTGGGTGGCACGCACTATTCGAACCTGTGTGTTGTTAGAGCGAATTATTACGCGGCCCCGGATTCCTCGTGGTCGGTGTGGATAGTTTCATTCGCTGGCGCATCGCTCGGTGCGTGCCGCAGAAAGTAACGAGAATTCACGTTTGGAATTTTAATAATGTTTTTTCGTGTATTGGTTACATAACAATGGTGTGGATGAATAAAGAACTAATTTAAAATATAAATCAAAAATTAGGAAGCAGAAGAAAGAAGAAGAAGAAGAAGAAGAAAACAAATAATCTATAACATATGAATCGATAAATTTAAAATGATTTAATATATTTTAGATTTTGTTTAGGACGCTCTAACCTAACACAAACTGGATTGGGAGATTGGCAAAAAATATTAAAAATAATTTATATTTCTCATTAAAAAAAGAGCAGATCTCCTGCAGAACCAAAGTGCTGAAAGATAGAAAAACTTATGCCCATGCTCTCGAAATCTTGCATAAGGTAAATAACATTCCTTATGTCACTTTTGAGAAGAATCGAATAAATGCATCTTCAGTGGAGAGTAAGATCCAATCAACTTCTCGATCTGTTTATTCTCTTGATTATGCTAACAAGTTACAAGGAAACCTCTAGTTGAGATATTCAAACCTCTAGTAGAGATATAATAATATTCAGTAATGTCTTTTGTTTATACCAGTAGCTGGTAGCCGGATGAAGGGTTAATTGTTTCTTTATCCTTGCCACTTTCTCGGCTTAAGTTTTAGTACAAAAGGTTTTATGTATGTTTAAGTTTGATTTGTTTATACATTAGACTTTTCTAACATGGTTTTACATGCACTGAATCCCTGTTTGTTTGTTAAATGTACATTTCTTGTTGCCAAAATACATACGAAATTATAGATAGTCCTAATAATATTCAAGCGTGTTCAGAACAATCGATCTTCTGAGGAGAACAAGCGAGGTTTGGAAAGTGTTAATATTACACCTTGAACCTTTTAGTGTAATTTTAAGAACACGATTAGATTAGACTCTTCCATTAGAGACAGTTTAGTTAAGCATCGAATGGAGTAGTTAACAGCAACAGTAAATATAATCGTGTTATGTTAACTTTATTTTTGACAACTTTATGTATCTTTTCCACTCTTTTTCTAATTAAAACAAAGGAACCCTTTAGATCATTTGCTTCATTTGAATTAGTAAAAAATAAGAAATAATGTAATAATAGCAAAACAAACATAGCCAAAACAAGGGTTGCAGGAAAACAAACAACAACAGCAGCAAGCAAGAGGAGAAATAAACACAATTTCGGAACGAATTATTACTTCGCCGCCGCCGTGCTCAATTCTAGTTCCATTCCAATAATTAGATTAAAATCGAATAATGCGATCCCCCGCGTCAAACGCAACCCCAGCCGTGTCCGCCTTATTACCCGCACCCGTACCCGGAACCTTCAAAAAGCTTTTTCGCGCGTACGCGCGCGCGCCCCCAGCCGCACGGTGCTTAATTTAAGGTTCCATTTTCCTCTCGTCCGGGTCGCTGTATGTGCGGGCCACCCACTCTACTCTATTTGCAGCACATTTGCAGGGGTTAATTGCGCTTGCTAATTAAATATGAATCAACCACGGCCGCAGAACGCTCTAACCTTAAGCGTTTCTTGCGTCTTAGTAGAGGCCTTTCCCACACCTTTCGCGTTTGCTTGTGGCCGTTGTTTGCCGCCGCTTTCGCAATACGGCCGAGTCCCTAGCGGGCTTCGGAGCGAATTTTCAAGCAAGCCGAGATTTCTCCAGCACGCTGGCGCTCTCGATCCAGCAAAAAGAATCTCGACCGGCGGCATTTCAGTTTTCCACCCAATTGCACCGCGCTGGACTTTTAATTGAATTTAGAGCGGTGAAAACGCCGCACGACGCTAATGTGCCTTTTCATGCCCGTCACCGGTTCATTAAGTCGTGGAAAGTCAAACACGTCGCATACGGAGATTGCGTTTTTCCTCACCCTGCTCTCTCGGCGTACCGGGTTGTTTTCCACCCCTTAAGAGCTGGTTGACAAATGGGACAGTGAAAACAAAAAAAACACACAAAAACCACCACGTTGTTGCATATGCACGCCGAAATCAACTGTGTGTTCCAAAATAAAATAAAACCAACCGAAGGAAAAACAACAACCGTTTGGAAACGGCCGCGTTAATCAGGGTCGGTTAAAATTCATTTCGAAAAAAACGAGCCATTTACACACGAGGTCAAAACGCTTGTTTGGAAGCGTTTCGCATGGGAACGAGCCGCTTCAAGACGGCATTTTCCTACAAAATAACACCGCAGAACCACCCCGGTTGCGAAGGGGGAGAACAATATAGCTCGAACTCGGTTTGATTGTCGCGTCTAAATTTTCGGCATCGTCACCGGTTTGTTCACACCAGCCAATTCTTTCTCTGGCGCATGCAATGTGGCGATGCATTTGTTTGCAATTCGTTGCAACCGATGGGAACACGATTGTCCGACCGAGAGGTTGCACCATAGCGTGGTTCCATGCTGCCTTTCGGGTTGCCATTCCCACCCCCCCAAAAGTGGAGGTCAATTTTCCGAAATGGTGCGATTTTAGTTCGCTCGCTTCAGTTCGGCTCTAGAATAGGGCCCCCGAGTGGGAGGTTTTTTCTTTAAAGGAGATGATCTTCTTGGCGCATTGAAGACGAACCACTGTGACGAACGTATGTATAAGGCACACCAGCCGGTGACACACACAATGCTATGCTTTGCGGGAAGGTTAAGCGTGGGTAATGTACGTACGGATGGTGCAACGACGAGCGAATGGTTTTGTTTCGCCCGCGATCAACTTTGACGATTGCATCTTCTGCGATCGCCTGCCGGAAGGCTGGATTTGGTCAGTTAGCATACAATGTGAGGGCTGCTGTGAATCACTATAAGCTCGATCTTTTTTACCCTAGAATGGAAGACGAAAATCAAGCATTCACGCTTCAAAGAGTGACAAATAGAGGAGTGTGAAGAATTGAAGGTTAATTGTTAGGGAAACATGCACAATATGCCGTTTCGAGCAAAACAAAGGCAAGTCAAACGGCTTTAAGGTTTATATTGTCAAAATTGAGTGCTTCAAAGTGAGGTTTAGTTATCCCAGATCTTGAAAAAAGTTGGAAGATATCAGTCATAAAATGATCTCCATAATATCCGAATTTTCAACCCTTATGTGATTTTTTTTTTTTCGATTTTTGAGAGATAATGTTTTAAATTCTAATCCACATTTACGAGTCTGGATAAGTTCTAACTAGTAAACAACCCTTTTTGGGTAAAAGTCTTTCAGGAAGATCACTATAAACATCAAAGTGAGGCAGATCTTCAAAGATATAGGGTTCAACCTTTTTTCAAACACCTTTATTATTTCTTCAAACTTCAAACTTTCAAATGTAAGTCGATCACTTTTCAGTTTGATCAGAGTTGATTTTATCCCCATGAGTCTGTTATGCGCACTTAATAGGATTATAATTGATGCTTTACCCTACCACTGTAACCTAAAGACTTCAGTTCTGCCTTACAAAACTTTCTGTCATTTCCGGTGCAACGAATCGACCACCGTGGATGGCTTGCCTCGTGCCAAAGCTGAAGAAAGCTAGCCCCACACATGATCGTTACGGTTCGATTTGTACACTTTCCCCCCGCATCTGACAGTCCTGCTGGCAAGGGAGCAGCGTCCGATCCGTGTGATTATCGTGATATGCATGACAAAAGCTTAGCGCGCAATGCGCACGACCAGCCAAACCGAACCCTAATGAGCCACGTCGAGCGGCGCCCATTATCAATAGAAGCTGCGGTCACGCAGCGTAAATCTGCATCCAAGGAAAAGAAATCCATTGCGAGAGCAAAACAACGAGAAAAAAAACGACACCACTGGCGCTCCAGAAGAAATATCCGCAACAAAGGATGCAGGGACAGAAGAAGTAACAGAAGAAAAAAAACAAACAACCTTTAATGATACCGCAAGCCGGCGGTACTAATGATATGCCGGCTTAATTATGATCGGTTATGCCCGGGGAGCCATGCATGGGCTGACTTTTGAACGAAGGGCGGCCCGGCTTTCGTTATGCGTTATGAGCAATGCATTTCTTGTTCCGTTTTTTTTTTATGACATTCGGTTTATCTCAAAACACATCCACACAGTGCAGCGCTCAAGTGTGAGTGATTAGGCAAATTTTTACCCACAGCGCAGCGTAAGACAGGCAGGAGTGAAAGAAAGTTCAACAATCTTCCGCACGGGAAGAGGCGCACGCAGCGGAAGGGCGCACAAGGGCGCGCGGGTGAAACCAAGCATAATGGTGCGTTGACTTGGGCGTGAAGAAACAAAAGCGAAATCGCTCGACGCATTAGGGGCTAATCAGATTTCCCGTGAAACGCGTGAAATTATAATTAACGTACGTCCCGTTCTAGCGTATCCCCCTCGCCAGGCAAAGCGCGTAATTGAGGCAAGAGCGAGCGGTAGCAAAAGCGAAACTCACGTACCTCTCCAGCTAATCTTTCTCGCACACATGCTCGGATCGGATCGGATCGAAAATCGGACGGTCGGCGCACCGGAAACCGAACCACCCCGGCCCGATGACACAACAAATCGGTCGCGGTGCGTGCGAACGCTGGCCTGTCTAATGGCTAGAATGCACGCACGGGTGTGGAACACACATTAATCAGCCACCAAGCGGCGATCCGGCACCGTCGGAAACGAATTCCAAAAAGGCGAGCTGGGACTGAAGTGGGTTTTCGTTCGTCTTCTCTCGAACCACAAATAATGGGTCAGTGGAACGTCTGCCGGCTCCTGGGAAGATTTGGGCCCGAAGCTAGGATTCGACCGCAAACCGGAAGTGATTTTTGTGCTCGTTTCGAACAACATTGATTCCCTGCAGGTGTTTCGCGTTTCCGGACCGGGGGTTCGTCGCTTCGAAGTCTTTTGTTCTTGAATTATTTATTTTTTTTCTTTTAACCGGTTAGTTTCACATGACGTAAGCGAGCGTGTGCGTGCTTGCGTCATCCGAAGGTGGTTAAGGCTATAAGCTGTTGAAGATCCTGCATGATGCTACGGGGCCCTTCACTTCACGAGCGAAGCAACACTTAAAAGCAAACATCGAATAATTGATTAATAATCACCAAAGCGTGATGTTATTCCGATAAAACATTTTGTTTGTGAACCGTTTGTTCGGAGCGGTGTAACAAACACAAGCTGACATAAAACAACATAATATCCACCACTAACAATGAATGCTTTACTATCAATTGAAAGGCTCCAGAGCAACGGACTCCCTAATATAAACCGACAGCCCCGCTGCGCATGACATTCAATGCAAATTGGGAGAAGGAAGAAAAAAAACGCAATCACGTTGGCAATGATTGATTTCAGCCGCCCGTGTAACTGTTGTTTGGCACCCCTCTCACCCGAAGGGGGGCCCATTCGTTGCCGCCAAATCAGTATGCAGCCCTCGTTAACTGGCCAGCACCGTCCCACCCGCTGCAAGCCGAAGAAACCGAAACGGAACGGAAGCACACGACACGGTGTGCCGCGGTGAGCGCGTAGGAAAACTAATGACGGGAAGTCTCAGCCGAACGAGAAAAAAAAATCCCTCCCCATCGCGATCCATATCGCCGGGGAGGCGATCGATTGCTGCGCTCGATATTGATGGGCTGCTACCGAAATTGATTTCCAGCACACGCGTACCACCCTATTACGGGTGCGTAGCGGCCCACTCATCGCATCGGTTGCTGTCGCGGCCTCGTCGATGGCTCACGTGTGAAGTAACTGTAACTGATCATCGCCAACGGAACGTTTAATGCCGCTTGACACCGAATTTCGTACACTATCGCGCGTGTGTATGCGTACCCGTCAACCGAGTGGCAAAAAAAGCGCCATCTTCCACACCGCAGCCTATGGGTCATCTTTGGGCGCACGCGCTTTCGAACCGCTGCTGCTTCAAATGCCGGCCAAAAGAGATGAAAGATGGAAGTGATACTGCAGTTTTTTTTCTACTAGGTAAACGAGCACACGCACACACACATATGTGTGTGAGTGAAGCGAAAAGGAAAATAAACAAAAATCGGCGCCACGATAATAAGGCGAACGGTGCGCCGGTTGTGCAGAATTTGAAAGGTTTGTAGGTTATGGTTTTATCATCTGCGAGTATGTCAGGGTTGCAGCATTACGGTACCCGGTACTGATAATGGGGGTTTTTTCGAGGGGGCGAAAATGGAATAGAAACTGTACGCTGCAGCGCAAAATTGGTTTAAAAAAAATAGTCCCATAAAAAGATAGATAAAACGAAAGACTCGGGTACGATTGAAATCAAGCGACGAACCTCAAAATTATTGTTGTTTTGCATTTCAAAATAGTTTATAGAATAAAAATTAAACAAAGGGACAGGGACAAGCGACGCACCTGGAAATTTTGTTTACGATATACTCAAATTGGGTGATTTCATCTAAAATAAATGAACTGAAAGCGAGCAGTACCATTCTACCCTCTCTATTGTGAACATGGGACCCCCAAATCTAAGCCTCTTTAGCACCGCTGCCATTGAATGGTAGGCCAATTACGCTAAAACTAAAAAAGTAGTCCAAAAACAAGAGCTAAAATTCGTTTGCGAACCCGCACCTTGAAGCGAAACAATCGTCCATTGATTGGGTGTCGCTGATTTAGTTCCGAACCCTCGGGGCCACCCCCGATCTGGCGATTGAATTATGCGATACAATTGTCACATCCGGCTCGTTTCTCTCTCGCTCTCGCCGATTTTGGTGCGATTATTTTCGGCACCGTGTCGTACCGTACAGCTGGCTCGAATTCCATCCGAATGGGTAGTTCCGGGCCGATTTGTATCCGCACGAAGCACACACACACACACCACGTCACTTTCCCTTTCCTTTTGAGCGCCCCCGTCAGTGGGACGGTTTCAGCTCGATCCGGGTCCCGAATTCGGTCCGCGGACGTGAGTTTTACTGCACTGCAACTCCAAACTCCACGCGCGATCTCGATCAGTGGATGTGTGCAATAAAACGCAAACGGGCACGCGAACGCGCGATCGTGCATCGCGGGGAAATGGACGGGAAAGTGGTGTGCATTTTCACGCGTAACCAACGCGGCCCTCGCTGTCCGGAATCGGGCGGGCCACGGGCAACCTTGGGCTGAGGCTCGGCTTCAACTTCGGTTCGGTATAATTTTTCGATTTTTCGGAAGGTAGGGTTCGGGCGCCAGTACACTCGTTGCGAACTCGGCGGGTGCGTTGCTCTACTTTTTGTTTATTGTGAGGCACCGATTTTTCCACCACCACCACGAACACCACCCAGCTGAGGATTGGTTCAATTTGGTGTTGTTGTTTTTTTTGTTTTCTTTTTTAACAAGAAACGAGGTTGTCCACGCAGCTGTCCACGGCCTGAAAAATCGATCGATCGATCGGTTGTGCCGGTTCGGTTGTAAATGGCACTCAAGCTGAATGAATTTTTAAACGATCGATCGATCGATCAGCTGTGATTGGCATTCCGTTCGCTCGGTCTTGTGTGCGTGCGCCATCCAGCGGTCGAAGCGTAGCGAGCAATCCCACCAAAGGGTGGTACCTATAACGAACGATCGATTCGAAGAAACGGCAATAAGAGTATTAAACGACAATATAAAACCAGCTGACTTTTTTGTTATTTTTCATTTCAGACACAGCAATATGATTTGCTCAGATGTGTGTTATAGTTCAAATCATTTGAACTGGGTTTCCTCTACCTAAGAAGCATTCGAGTAGGAAAAAGGCATAGAACAGGCATCACAGCGAGGATCGGAATTGCGTGTTATCTAAGATTTTATGGCATTTTTGTGTTGTGATCGAATCTTTCCATCACATTGCATTGTTTTATTGTATAAATATGCCATAATCGATACTATATCATCGATCGACAGTGGTGCAATGGAAGAGAAAACGCTCTAAAAATGCTTAATGGTATAAAAGCACGTCAAAACATCATAAAACGAGTGTTTTAGGTGTCTTTTTTGTAGAACAATCATAGGTTAGTTATTCTATTTCTTTTATTTTCATTAACATCATTTAAAACTAAGCATGAATCACACGAGAATCCCATGTCTCACGCCAAATCGGGCTTGCTTGATCTTATCTTGAACGACTTTTCGATTCAGCTCCATGTAAACAGATTAGCTTAGCCCACGGGTAAGCTCCGTTCACCTAGCGTGGGTCTCAAAGACAAACGAACGAAGATTCGAGCCGAAAAGACTGCGGGTGCGTTAAACCATCGCACACCTCCCACAAACCACATCACCCCCATCGTCTCCGACGTTTGGGGAATGATCTTTTCTTGTTGGCTCAGCTGGCACACAGCAACATAACGCAACGGGTAGTTGGATGAGTCATGCGCGCCAGTTCCGCAAATATACTCACGAACTCGCGGGCTCGCTGTCTGCATTGCGCTATCTGTTCACCCTACCGCACCGAAGCGAAAGAGAGGGAGACCCAACGCGAGTCTGCCGTCTGTGTTGTTTACCCGCCACGGAGAAGGTCCGTGAGTACGCTGGTAACTTTGGCTGGTTCCCAATATCATACCGAGTGGTGGTCGATGTCGGCTCGCCCTCGCCGAGGTGTTTGTTTGCACCGTAAACGGTAGCTAAGTTTGCGCTTGTGTGCTTTAAGAAGGCTCGCTTGCGATCTGTCTTTTTTGTGTCCATTCACGCACAACGAACGGTTCCTACCCAGTGGACCGCCAGGATCGGGCCGGAGACACGTGCGTTCGATTGCGGGTGGCACACAAGACACACGCGGCTCGTATTTACGCAAAAACCCTCGCAGCCATCCGAACGCGGCGCCAATTGCTGCGCAAACAGTTCTCGCGCGGTGGTTCCACGCCCGATCGCCTATGCTAATCTGGTTGACATTGAACGAAACGGCACCGAAATACCACCACAGCTGGTCGCCTTTGAAGTCGAGCAGTGGCTGGCGTGTCCAAGTGTCTCGCGTTCACGGTTCTCGACTGACATTTTCGTCCATTGCGTAAGCCAGCGGGCATTCCACAAATTCCACTCGCTGGTAGGGGGGCCTGTTCTTTTGCGCCGTGCGCACTCTGTACGGCGGGCTTGGAATGCTTGATTTCGATCAGTAACAGGGTGACAAGAAATGACACTTAAGGCACAAATGAATCAACGTGAGAATTTAAAACAATTAGAGTGGTATTTCCTAAACGTTGTAGACGGAGGAAAATTACGTCAAATAACGAATGATCCTTGCAGAAATGTGGTGAAATATAATGGTAAAATAACTCAAAAGTTGAAACTTTGTTTTTGTTTGGTGAAAACAAAAAGTTTGAAACCAGTAAACTAATACTTTGCAAACTAGACTTGTTGTAGATCGTTTGGAAACAGATTTGTGCAAATATCAATTCAACAACAACAATACAATGAACAATACTAACGCACAATTGTAACAAAAATTGCATGAAAGATCTCATGATCTCACACTCTAGAATTAAGATTCCAGATGACTTAGATATTCTAGACATTTATTTGTTTAATGTTCTGATATGGACTATACTTTTGTTGACATATTCTTTCCATGCACAGAAAGGGATAAGATATGTTCAAAAAACCAATCACAATACTCACAGAACATTTGAAAAAATTTACTAAAAGTTGTACTAAAAAGTGGCGAGTGTAGAAGGCTCACAAACACAAGTAAAATAAATAGTCGTACCAATCTTCTTTGACTACAGTTGAAGTCTTTTTCTGTTTTAGCTTAAAAGTATTGGCAAACAAAAAGTACAAAATATAGTTTAGTATCAGACTCCAGTTTCAGACCTTAACGTCTCTGAGACCCTCAGAAAAGCTTCTGACTTCAGACTTGCTTGCTTATGTACTAGGCAGCTTACTGAAGAAACGCACTAAATCAGTGCTGCCATCTGTAGTGCACATTTCACACCGAGAAAAGTTCAGTCGGATGACATTGAAAGTGTCATCATGTCGGCTTTGGCCTCATCCGGAACCGCTCAAATACTGGGCGCCGGTTTGAGCATTCCAGTTGCAGCTGGCCGGCTCCGATGGATGGCTCGTTCCGGTCCATTGTGTGCTTGTGTGAATGTGCTGTGCCGCAGTGTAAACAACGCTCGCACTCGACGGTCAAATGTCAAGGATGTACACAGCGCGGAAACGAACGGTATACAAGCGGATCGCTTCCGCGATGGCCCGTTTCGCTCGAAACGAGCTGTCAGCGGAGGCGTCGCGTCGGCCTGGTGCGAATGGCTCGGATGTAAATATGTTTGAAGCAGAAGGCAAATCATTGGCAAATTCGGTCGAGACTCAAGTCGATTGTTCTCGTAGCTCAAAACAGAGCTTGCCGCGTCAAGGTTCTCCACCCGAAACACACCGGACACCTTCTCGAGAGCGATGGGTCTTTCAGCGAAGTTTCGCCACGGGCTCGCGCGTCCAACGACTCCTGGGCGAGTGCGCAAGGCATGCGAGATCCGACTGCTCGTGGAGAGGAGTTGGAGAAAAAAAGCGCAACCCACTACACATACTCGAGCCAGCCCGAACGATACGGTTAGAAATAGCTGAAACGCTTGTGCGATTCATTCTTCCAGCCCCCTTCAGCCACTGGTGGGCCCTTGCTAACGGGGCTGCGGGTTTGATGTCGAAATGACGCCACGGATCGCGGCGTCGGGGGGAGTTGTACTGTAGCGGGATGGAATTGTGTTCTCATGCAGAACGGACGCGATTACACGGCGGCTCCCCCCGGTAGCGGCGCGTACTCTGTCCGGGGGTGCCGTGATTAAAGCCTCGGCCGGTGCAGACATTCTTCTCCGGCAGCAGCGAAATTGATCCATATGCATGGAGATGGAAAAGTTGGCCGTGCATATAATCTGGCAGTGGTGGAGATGGCGGTGACGCACCTCCGGGAAGTTGGATCCACCGATGCCTTATCCGCTTCTGTTACAGCAGCCAGCGCTGCGTTTCACGGCGGGTTTGGAAACGAAGCGAAGCGGAGAAGAAACGGCGCACGGGTCGTTGTGTACCCGGTGTTGGTTTGGTGGTGGATTCGCAACTTCACCGACGACCGGTGTCCTCCTCACTCGCCATAAACCTCGCGGGTTAGGGTCTATAAAATGAGTTGAACAACTTATACCCCACGTGTCGCTGAATCATAACCCATCTCTCTCACCACCGACTCGTTTGAGTGATGGCTTCAAAGGTTAGGATGGCAGCCCCCACTCTGACGGTGCTTCTGGATGATGTCATTCGAATTAGCACATCTTCTGGTTCTTCCCATTGCGAACGGGCACACAAACGAGCAAGCTTCCATGTGCGACGCAATACCCCGTCCGAAGACGATGGATGGCATGCAAAACCGTCCCGTTCTTCCCGCGGAGTTGCGAGACAACGCACCGAGAACTTCGCCCAATGGAGTCGCCACACCCTGCCGCATACCGGCGACGAAGGCGACGAAGGCCAACCCGATCGAATGGGGGCGAGGGACGGACACGGACAGGTTGGTTTGACACCTTTACGCTTCATTTCATATTCATACCGCGTATTGGTGCTATAGGAGTCCGTCCAATCATTGACGGGCCCCGACACTGGAGAAAGATCGTAGCAAGAAACGAACGGACCATTTTCCAGATTAGGGAGATTCGTGGTATTTGGTAGCAACGGTAAGGGACAATGTGTCCGATGGTAGCAAGCTTCTGGAGCAGTCTCCGGCAGCAAGAAAGATGACACCGCGATTGGATCCCTTCGATAACGAACGTACGGACACCCGCACGAGACTCACCTTCCCAGCAGCACCTTTGGAATATTTGAATTGGTAATCGGCGCGTTCGCTGCTGCTGACACCAAACTTGTTGCCCAACTCGTTCGCTGGCACTGGTGTGCGCTGTGTTTCTTTCCGATATCACTCCGCCGATGGACGCAAAATGCTTCGGATACACGCAAAACACCGATGCACCGTGAGTTGCGGCTGGAATTTATTGCAGCAACCCAGCGCAAACGGAGTCGGGCGATGATTCAGCGAGGAAACTCTCCCCGTGCGCCGTACACATATGGGCCCGTTGTTATTCTTCGAGCACACAGACACACACACGCACACAGCCACATACACACCCGAGTGGGTGAGCAATCCACTGACAATGCACGATCAACTACACTACGCGAGACGCGCGAGATGGAACGATCGCCTTCAAATCCGTTTCCAAAGCTTTCGTACACCCGCGCACGTGAGAAAACACCACGGGCACCAACTAAACCGTCGAAAACGTGCGGGCTCTGGTTCGGGTGTTCGGGTTTTCGGACTCTCTTCGCTTCTCGTCGGAAAGCTCGCGGCACGTGTCTGCGGAACCTGACCCGGACCTGACGACGGTTTGACTGCAACTGCGCGCCTGACTCGAGCAGACGACGAACGCGCACGGGGAGATCGTGATCGTGCCTCCGGTGTGGATGCTTTGGAGAGTTCGTTTCCCTCGGAAGCCACGAGCGGCTGACTCGATGATCTCTTGAGAAGAGAACCGAAGTTTTGCTGCTACAAGAACACTCCAATTTACTCAATTTTACGGAAAACTAAGTTAGTTTGTCAGTTGAAGTTAGTTTGGCGAGTTCTTGTATTATTTTATTTTTTTATTTATTTTATTTAGTTCTTGTATTAGTTGTCTAAAAAAATCCTCATCCTTTTTTTTCTAGTTGAACGAAATTCTCATACGTAGCAACGAAAAAACAAATCAATTGTTGAATGAATGAGCAAAAACAATGAAATTGTCCGAACAGCTATGAAATCTACCCACTGTGTCAAAGTCACAGTGCATGACGTACTTTCAGCAGCAACTTTGGTTCGTCGTTTTCAATGCTTTTTGCATTTTAGTGACGATTAGAACCAGAACGCTGGTTTACTATTTGTTTAAGGTCAAATGAATCCTGTAAGAAGTTTTTCGGACAATAGAATGTGACGTTCGTGCCTTACTTGTACACTTGTCAGGCACTATAGCCGTTTCGCTTTGTCGCAACAGCTTATTACCTTAGTCCATCTCAGTCTAAGGCTCTTACCAACTAGTAGCTTACCAAAACCTAACAAAGTTGATGGGAATACTATCCTGAGCTCTAGCGCATGAATAAGAGAGCTTCATCCGATTTTGAGAGGGTCTACGATTGACTACGAATGTTCTATGTAGTCTCAGCTTCGTCCGTAGCCTCATCAGTTGTTTGAATTCGACTGCTGGAATGGTACTATCACCTATCTGCAACGGTACGCTTACGTAGACTAGCCATTAGCTGAGTGAACATCAAATCGCTATAGTGTTGTTTTGCAAACATTTATTCCAAGCTTCGTATCATGATGATCATAAGCATCCTACAGACGTACTGTTCAGCCCGAGATCTGACCAACCGCCGTGCCGATGGTGGAGGCGAGCTGGGTCAGCGTGGACTGCAGTGGTACGAGCGCCGGTACGTTGAGCGCGCCCAGATTGTTGGCGAGCGAGCCGAGAATGTTCTGCACATTGCCGAGAGCCGGCAGCAGAGTGCTGAGCGTGGTGCCAGCGCCGGCCGCGACGGCCCTAATCTGGTTCACGGCGTTGCTCACCAGGCTGTTGACGGTGGCCAAGGTGGCGCTGGGCAGGCTGAGCAGCGAACCGGCGGCGTTCACCACACCGAACAGCAGGGACAGTGCGTTCGAGAGCACCGACGACAGGATCGATGCGGTCGTTGCACCGGCGGAAGTGAGAACATTGTTCAGCAGAGTGGTGACTTGCGTGACCAGATTGCCGAGGTTCGTACCGATCGAGCTGAGCCCGGACAGGAGCTGAGGTGCCGCTAGCGTAGTCTGAAAGAGGCACACTCGGTTAGCAAACTGCGGCACGCGTTTCGATGCCTTCGATCACTTACCGCTACGAGGCAGACGGCAATGGCAATAACGAACGCGGCTTTCATTTTCACAATGAACGGATTACACTCTGGTCCGGCGAAGAGTAGCTGCACGACTTGCAGATGAAGTATGATAAACCGTCATCCTTTTGCGAGGTCTTATATACACGAAACATGCGCCGCACAACGCATCTACCGCAAGTGGTTTAGAACAATCGGCTGATTGATTGTTCCTACCGCTTCGCCAAAATTGTAACAACTCTCCGGTGATGTTGCCAAACATCGCTTGGGAAAAGACTACTGCCAGCAGAAAGATAAGTGCGTGGGTGCGAAGAGCACCCGTTTAGAATGATATGCTTTCTTTGATGACGGATGTCTGGAGCTAGCCAGACGTGCCCTAATTCAGTTACTTTCTTCACTCAGCGAACATAATGCGAAAAGTTCGTTGGCTTCTTAAAGTTTCTGAACAATAAGTTTACGTCACAACATATGCGAAGCCCCCGCCAGTTTGGGAGCGAGCATCCGGTTGCGAATAATACGGCGTATTGGCCACTTAACTACGTGTAGCTGATACGTTTGATAACATGTTGTTCTATACGCTGGAGTTTAAGGTACACTTGTTGTGTCTCAGACTGTCACCAATTTTTAGTAGACGACAACATGGCTACTGCGACTCGGTAGAAAACACACGGAATAGATCTAGACAAACATGTATTGTTTTGCATAGGATCTAGCAATCGGTGTTTATTTAGCCACCGCCTGTGTGGATTCCATTCCTAGACCGGACGATCAAAAGAAAGCATTGTTATTAGGGTATCTTTTTGCTAGGGACTGTAAGGTAAACGATTAGGATTAACTTGCTTTTGCGCCAAATGCACTAAACAGATTACTCGGCACGAGTAGAGCGGATAAATTGTTACAGCCTAGCTGATTACTCAACAACTACTAATCTCCGGATTCGCATGGCCTACTATAGATTCAATTGAATAAAATAGACATTAGCGCCGATTAGTGTACACTATCTCATATGAATCATTAGATGTACCATGCAATATTACGCAATGTGCTTAGCTTAGGTACGCATTTTCGTACACAAAATTGAAAAAAAAACCTCATCTATATTTCATTCAGCATTAGGGTACGCCGTGGACATTGAACAAGCACTGAGAAATTTTGTTTGCGGGACATTGACCGTTTGAGTGGACTTAAATTTTGACGATGATGATCTTTTTTCGATTGTGGGCTTTATTGTACAGATCGCTATCAACTTCTCTATCAGTTTGAAAAGTGATTCCAGTGGCACAGATAGACGATCAGCTCAGCTCACCTATGAAGATAGCACCTGTGCTCTGTATAAGGTATTGTTTTAAGCCTGATTTATTTCCACTTTAGCTAGTGAACGTTGTATAATGCTTGCTTTGTTCTGTACAAGGGAAATGAATCAATGATGTTTTCATCGATTTATTATCATTGAATACAACAGCACCATGAATCAGCCGACAATCCATTCCCAAGTGTCACACGTTGCTTTTACCTTTTTCAGTGTCTTTTTTGTCAGCCTAGCTGTAGGGTTCGAGTTTATTTGTTTCAGCAGGAACAGTGGAGAGTGTATAGTGAAAAAACTCAATCTGACGTACGATGGTCTATTCCTGATGCAGCATGTACCGACGCAAGCACATATGCTTTCTTTCTTCCAGCTCATGGCACCGACCGTGGATCGTGCCATTCTAAGCAATCTGGTACCGACACTCACCGACTTACTGATAAGTGATTCCAAATACGTAACACGCATCGCAGTACCGCATGACTGCACCATTCAAGGTTTGCTCGTGATTAAAACTAGGCTTCGTACACTACAATTCGAGCGCAATGGTCACCTTTTGCGGCTATTCATATTGAACAGTGAGCTGAATCACATCCCACCGTCATTAGCGAGCGTCAGAAATGTGTCTAGCATTACAATCAATCTGTCGCGTATACGGCAACTGGAACTGAGTCTCTTTTGTCACCTTTCACAGCTGGCGGTATTAGATCTGGCGAACAACCAAATCTATTCGGTATCTTTTGCCGCCCGCCCGAAGTGTAATTCGTCGCTGAAGGAACTTTTACTCGGCTACAACCGGCTCAAAACCATTGACCCAAGCGTATTCACAGCATTTGGCAAGCTAGCACTAATCGTCCTCTCAAACAACTACATCAAGTCGGTTACGGGACGTTTCGCTAGCAAACTCTACGACTTAGCGATCGCCAACAACACACTGGCGCAGCTCAATCTGTGCGAGTGGTTCCCAATGCCAGTAGCCGAGCTCTCCGTAGAGCGAAATCACTTCACAGAGGTGCCGACGTGTTTGGGGCGGATGCCAAACCTGCGCGTACTCAACCTGGAGCACAATCGGATATCCATCGTGACGATGGATGATTTCAAAGAACTGAGCGAGCTGCAATACTTACGCCTGTCCTGGAATTTAATACTATCGTTCACGATGCGGGACGGCTTCATTCCACCGGCGCTGATCGATGTGGACATGAGAGGCAATCGCCTGCAGCACCTGAACGTTACGTCCGCATTGCTGGAAAAGCTCACATGGTAGCTTCGGTGTCTGAAATAAAGCTCACGCGTATGAATGATCAGCATTTTATACCAAGTTAGCAACAATTATAATTTTATTAATCCTTTGTCGACGAAATGCTTGTTAAGACATGAAGTTAAGCGTAATCAATCATAGTTAAGCTATTAAGCGAATAGCCGATAAGGCTCCGATAAAGTTCCAGCAATGTTCCGATAAGTTTGTGAGAAGGTTTCGAAAAGGTTTTAATAACATCTAATCGTTTAGATGTGTTTAGATGTAGATGTTTTAATAACGTCTAATCGTTAATATAAGCTCATGAAAACAGATAATAATGTCTCTGATCCTTCATGAGCTGCTCATTTCTGGATCTTGCCGGTCTTTCAGTGGGCTCTATGATTGATGTACATCGTACAAGAGCAAAATAGAATGAGCATCCAATTTCCGGCACGCGTTATTCTACACGCACAAAACAAAAACGATTCACTATGCTCTATTGAACAACTTGTTGTTGCGCGAATTCAATTAAATCATTAGGGCATTGTGTTTGAGAGACATTACCGGTTCGAGTGGACTATTTTTTTGTAATTTTGTTACATTTTGAAACGGATGTCTATTTCTCATATTTGGCTATGATATCCACATGAAAACCATCTGCATCTGTCAGTATGAAATGTGAATCCAAGGGTGAAATAAAACTATAAAAGCTTATCTATGAAGATCGCAACTCTATTTTACATCAGGTGTTTTTCGAATTCCAAAATTACTTCGCCTCAACTTCACGAAGCTAGAGCGATGGAAGTATAACTTTATCAGTGTATATTTCCCCTGATATGACAACCGACTACACAACCATGTGCTCTAGCAGAATTGAACAAATGATGCTTGCAGAGAAAAAAAACGAATAGTGTACTGTAGCATTATTAACCGAGTGTACGGAGACAATTAATCGATGTTTACCATCTTTTTAGCTCGCTATACGCTAGCCAGGTCGCAGGCTTCGAATTTACGTGCTTCGATGAACACAGTGGAGTGTGTGTAGTGAAACGCCTGAATCTCTTGCGCGACGGCCTATTCGTGATGCAGTATGTACCGAAGGAAGCGCACACGCTGTACTTCTATCAGCTCATAGCACCGACCGTGGATCGTTGTATGCTAAGCAGTGTGCTGCCCTCACTAACGGAGCTGGTAATAAGTGAATCGAGCGACGTTAGGTACATCGCCGTACCGACGAACTGCACCATCAGGAGTTTGCGCGTCATTAATACAAAGCTGCACGCCTTCCACTTCGATCGCAATGATTACCTTGCGGAGGTGATTGTCGAGAAAAGTGAGCTGAAACACATTCCACCCTCGCTGGTGAACGCGTACAATGTGTCGTACATTAAAATTGGCTTCTCGCCCGTGCGCCAACTCGACCTGGGCTTCTTCTGTGCCTTTCCGCAGCTTATGGCATTGGATCTGAAGAACAATCAAATATGTTCGGTAGCGTTTGTCGTACGTCCCGACTGCAATTCGTCCCTGGTGGAACTCTCGCTTGGGCACAACCGGCTCCAAACCATTGACCCAAGCGTGTTCGCAGCTTTGGGCAAGCTGGAACAGATCATCCTTTCGGACAACTACATTGGTGAGATTTCCGGACGCTTAACAAACGACATAATGTATGGTTTAGCGATCGCCAACAACTCACTTTCGCAGCTGGACCTTTGCGAATGGGATCCGCAGCCGGAAATGGTCTCATTCTACGCAGACCACAACAAGTTGACGCAGGTGCCCACGTGTCTGGAGCGGTTGCCAAACCTGTACGTCCTAAATCTCGAGCACAACCAGATATCCGTCGTGACGATGGATGATTTCAAAGAACTGAGCGAGCTGCAATACTTACGCCTATCGTGGAATCCGATATTATCGTTCACGATGTGGGATGGCTTTGTTCCACCGAAGGTGATACAAGTGAATATGAGAAGCATTCGACTGCAGCATCTGAACGTTTCGTCTGGTTTGATGGAGAAACTGAAATTGTAGTACCTAGATGATGAAAAACCACGCCAACAGTCAATTTTGACATGATTGAAACTCGAAAGTGAGTTAGTCATTAGCACGGTCCGCATAGCTAGGATGCGAGTATTGAGTGGTCATACAGTGTGCGTCTCATTAACAACAATAGCAACCTTTGACAATAGTAGTGTTAATGAGTTTTTAAAAATGACAATACAAACTTGTTAAAGAATATTTCTTTTTCCACACATACTGTTAGTTTTAAATCTCAGTTCCGAGAAAGCACAGATCACCTTCTATCGTCTACTGATGAACAACGCCACGTTCTATATATGGAGGTTGTACGAAAGGGTATACAATCAGCCACCCAATACTAAATGGCGTCTTATTGTCTGTTCCTCTCCACTCTAGCCTACTACTCGCAGTAGTATCGGCAGCGTCCGAGCTACGTTGCTATACGAATCGTTCCTGCACGGTGCGAAACTATGATCCTAGTTTGGAGAAAACGTTCGTGTCCAGCCAGTTTCCTGCCCAGCCGGGTGCCGTCACCTTCAGCAATCTTATCGTGGAGAACGTCGATCGCACACTGCTGCGAAAGCTTCCTGCCACCGTTGCGAGCGTCACCATAGCGGATTCCGATGCCGTGAGAAGTGTCATCGTGCCGGGAAGCGCAACCTTCGCACGGCTAGCTGTGACGAATTCCTACCTCAGCGCGATCCGTTTCGAACAGAACTACGCTATAACGAGCGTGATCATACATCGCAGCATGCTAATACAAATTCCGCTCACGTTAGCAAACTTAAGAATGCTAGATATGTTCAAGCTTAACCTTTCACCACTGCGACAGGTCAATTTGCATCGCTTCTGCCGGTTTCCCCAGTTAACGCGTGTCGATCTGCGGTACAACCTCATCAGGTTGATCGCCAACACCGCTGCTGGGGTTTGCTGTTCATCCGTCGTGTCATTGTACGTGGGATACAATCAGCTGAAAAAGGTCAATATGACGGTATTCGCCTCCGTATGTCGGTTGCAGACGATCGACCTCACGCACAATGAAATCGAGGTGATCGAGGGAAGCCTGACCCTCGGCAACATTTCATCACTCCAGCTCAACCACAACCGACTGGCAAGGATAGAGCTGTGTCGGTGGAGCCTGCTGGCGCGGCTTAAACTTATATCCTTCGATATGAACGAGCTGACGCAGATTCCGGCCTGTCTGGGACGGTTTGCTAACGCCACACAGATCGAGTTCACACGCAACAGGCTGACAAGCGTTGCGCTCGAATCGTTTGCCCACATGAGGGAGCTGAGATATCTAACGCTGTACGACAATCAAATTTCATCCGTAACCTTCGCGGGCGGCCGAGCTCCACCGAACCTGCGGGAGGTGCAATTGGGCAAGAATTGTCTGAACGGACTGAACGTTTCGTCGCTGTTTCCGCCCTCCATCCGTGTGTCGCTGGAGTAAGTGGTTCACAGCCCGAACTAACATGATGCGCCAATTGCACTTGTTTTGCGGTTCCTGTCTGTGTTTTATGATTCAGCAACTCTTCGCTAGTTCAACGTAGCTAGAGATATATTTGCAATTCAGAATAACAACGCTAGTGTAAAAAGTTGTGAAACTGCTTAAATTACGAATAAATAAGAAACATACGATGTCTACTTCAAATTATCTATCTTCTGCTATCGAATCATCGACCGTTTTTAACACGTTGACAGCCATGTCACCAGAAGAGTGGGTTACGAAATTTGACAATAGATGGCACTGGTGAAGTGTGAATCGCTACAAAGTGACCGACCAATTTGTGATAATTTGTTGATTCACACATATGTCAAATTTTAAAAATTTGTTTCACATCATCCAGATGCTAACAGAATACCTCACTTTGCTGATAGGTATCGTTTTAATAGGCTTTCTAACATAAAGCAAAAATACAAAAGGTTTTTTCCCCATTTATTTTGTGATTACTTGCGGTACAGCATATAAAAAAACAGATTTATGACATGCAATTATTGTGTATTCAAAATGCATGCTATTAACGTACTCAACTTCATATTGGGTGAATTGATTATGGCAACAATGTGGGTTCGAACGGACTTTGTAGTGTATAAATACTTTACCTGCCGATATTTTCGGCTCAGTCATGCAGTTATTGGTGTATTATTTGCATCTTCCAATGTGTGCAGTACCCTTCTATGTCCAAAGGTTGTGTGGAACATACATATAGCTTAATCTAGCTATCTTAACCTATAATCACCCAATTGATCATATTTCTAGCTTGCTCTTCGTCTGCATCGTATCGCTGCAGAGCGCAGCATTTCAGTTCCGTTGCTATGACGTACACACCAATCATTCCTGCACTTTGACAAACTATGATCCCGACCTGGAAGGAACGTATGTCTTGAATCACGTGCCCAACAAAATCAATTCTTTAGTTTTTACAAACCTCATTGCGACGAAAGTGGACTATAAGTTGTGGGGCAAGATGCCTGCCACGGTCAACACCGTAACTGTCCGTGATTCAAGCACCGTACGCGTTATAGTTATGCCTGGAAACTCTACCATCGAAACGCTAACCGTGATAGTGAAACTGGACGCGATTCGTTTCGAACCGAACGATGCTCTCACGATCCTGTCGATAAGGACCAGTAGCTACACTGTTGTTCCACCAACGCTGGGAAATTTGAAAAACTTAAGATTTTTCAAGCTTAGTGAGTCTCCTATCGAACACTTTTTCCTTGGTCGCTTCTGCCACTTCTCCAAGCTGGGTCATCTCAATCTGCGCAACAATCAAATCGGATCCGTTGGTTTTCTCGCAGCAGGCAGCAAGCGAGAAGAGGGTGCCGGATGCTCCCCCAAGCTGGAAAGAATCATTCTAGCAGGCAATAAGCTTAAGCGCATCAACATGACGCTGTTTGCAGCGTTCCACGCGTTGCAGATAATCGATCTAATGGGCAACGAAATAGAAGTGGTAGCAGGTCGTTTCACAAACGAGAATATGGGGACGGTGATACTGACCCAAAACAACCTGAAGGCGATAGATCTCTGCCAGTGGAATACGATGCCTAAGTTTCCGTCGATCTCTTTCGAGAAGAACAGTCTATCGCAGGTACCGAAGTGTCTGGGACGATTGCCCGCAGTGAAGTATGTCGATTTGAGCCATAACAAACTGTCCAGCATTGCAGTCGAAGCATTTGCGATGTTGAAAGAGGTGAGGTCCCTGTTCTTGGCCAACAACACAATAACAACCGTTACCTCCAACGGAGTTGTTCAGCTGCCAAACTTGAGAGAAGTTTATCTGAACGGCAATCGCTTGGAATCGTTAAATATGTCGAAAGTTTTTGCCCCGGACGTCAAGGTTTACGTGGAATAATGTGTGTAACCAACATAAAATCGACAGGGATTGGTGAGATGCAAAATACAGCAAATATATTTATAATAATGCATCATATAATAGTAAACTGAAAACGATTAAGCATCGAATAACCACTGAAAAAGTAATTATCACGCAAAGGCGAAGAAAGAAAATCTGATGAATATGGGCATCCATCTCATTAAGCATAACGTGATATTCACCGGCAAAGACAGTTCATGCTTTGTTGTCCGATTTGAAGTTTACAGTTTATAACTCTGTACTCCATAGTTGTAACGCAAAGGATTGCTTTATTGTCTCGTAACATTGATTTTGCCACCATTCGAGCTACATTAAATGGATCTTCAATTTTCTTTGAATTGTGTGTCCCCTATCTACGCCATCCGGGGCGCTAGTTCGATATTCGATGTCGAGCGGACAAAACGGAATGTCAGGGGGATTCGAACATTCCACGTTATTTTCAACTAGAAGCAGGTCTACAAGTGCTACCGGAAACTTGTCTTCATGGACGGTAATTAGTGAAATTTTATTTCGGGACATATCTAAAGAAAACGGTTTACCCTGAGCGGAAAATGTGTCCAGGTTGATCGAGGTGAACTTGTTGCTTCTGAAACTAACAGAAGTTAAGTTTGGTAGGTTATGCATGCAGTGTGGCAACTCGGTGAGATAGTTAGAGCGGACAGAGAGATACGTTACGCTAGGCATAGGTTGCCATTGACAGAAGTCCAACGCTTTCAGTCGATTGTTCATCAAATAAATCTGGTTCAGTTTGTTGCTGGTGAATCGTCCAACAATTAGCTCAAGAGGGTTGTGCGATATCTTAAGCAACTGGAACCAACCGAGGGGCTGTAGTATCTCGAGATTAAGAATTTTGAGCTGGTTGTAGTTCAGTAGTAGTGTGGTGAGACTGTATCGCTGTGTACCGTTCGGTGAGCTCGTTATCGTGTGGATTTTGTTATATTCCAAATTTAACGTATTCAACTGTTCGTACGCTTGCAAGAAGTCCAGATTTAGATGTTGGATGTACGAATGTTGAATGTTGATCCTCGTCAGGTTCTTCAGATTTCCGAGAGTTCTTGGTACGTTGCGCAGGTTGCTGGAAACAATCTCCAGCTCACGAATGTACTCATTTTTTTGGAAGTGGATTGAACTCAGCAGTGTTTTTTCGATGAATAATGATTTCACAGTAAAGTTTGATGGTACGATAACTCGTTCTACCATCGATTCGGAAATTGCCAAATTGTACAATGGCATTCCAAAGTAATCTAGAAGCGAATGATCGACCACCGTTGAGGATTCGAGATGTTTTAACGTTATCGATGATATCCCTTTCACTCGATGAAGGTTGAGGTTAAAGCTGAGATTAGTTTCCTTAGGATTCAGATGAGCGATGATGCAGGTGCTGTAGTATATTCTATCACAGTTTCTGTCGAATCCTTCTGCTAAATTAAACACAATGCCAAGCAAAATCATGCCAAACCCACGATGGAACATGCTAGAACCGTACAGATCACACTGATGGCACTGGTATACTGAATTTAATGATAACAATTCAGTAGCTAGCACAACGCAACCTTGATAAATTATTGGAACGTTCTGAAAAAAGTTTATATTCCAGATCGTATGATTACTTTGCAAACGTGTTTGTGCTCAACTTTAATGATTCACAACGGCATTAACAGATCTGTTGTCGAGGTATATAGTAGCTTGCTCCAGCGCTTGAGAATGGAACTAATCTACAGTTCAGCATATATACTAATGACTGAACTCATTGCATGGAATTATCTTCATGATATAGTTGTGCTAAATTCAATGCCTTATCAATGGACAAACGATTTAATATTAGTGATGATATCGAAACATGAAAGTATCTTGTTCAAATCACGTAATTGAAGGGCTGGACGGTATACCTTGACGGAGATCGGGCGCAACCTTGGATGGAGCCACAGCTTAACCTATAATGCAAAACTCGAAAGCAAAGACAAATGTTCGTGAAATGTTCATTGTCTTTGTGTCCGATTTGGGGTTTGTACAATGTCTTTGGGTAGTAGAGGATATTTTTATTGTTTCGTTACATCGAATTTGCCAACCATACACGTTACACTACAGATATGTTCAGTTGTCTTTGAATTTTGTGTCGCTTTCCGACGCCATCCGGGGAGTTTGTTCGGTATTCGATGTCGAGCGGACAGAACGGCAAGTCAGGAGGATTAGCACATTCCACTGTATTATCTTTTAGTAGCAATTCCTGCAATGCTTCCGGGAACCGGTCATCATCAACCGTGATTCGTGTTATTTTATTTTCAGACATATCTAATTTAAAAGGTGTGTCGTGAGCAGCAAACGAGTCTAGGCTGATCGCGGTGAACTTGTTGTCCATGAAACTAATATAGGTGAGGTTTGGAAGGTTATGCATACATTGCGGCACTTCGGTAAGATAGTTTGACTGGACAGAGAGCACCGATAGGCTGAGCATAGGTTTCCATTGACAGAAGTCCAACGCTTTCAGTCGATTGTTCATAAAATGAATCTGGACCAGTTTATTGCTGGCGAATCGTCCAACGATCAGTTCGAGAGAGTTATGCGTTATTTCAAGGAACTGGAACCATCCGAGGGGCTGTAGTATCTCGAGATTAAGGATTTTGAGCTGGTTGTAGTTCAGTAGTAGTTGGGTGAGACTGTATCGCTGTGTACCGTTCGGTGAGCTCGTTATCGTA